>CM077151.1:2042339-2607465 GCA_039583875.1 Platanthera guangdongensis | reverse complement strand
GCCTGCGCGCCAATTGTTTTAGGCACTGTTGAAAGCCATGTAAAGGACATAAGACCACCTCTTTGTTATTGTTGTAAGACATTCCTATATGATATAAAATGTGGAGTTTTATGTTTGGACATTCATGAGGAGTTCAAGTTGTAGTCTAGGTTCCGTTAGAATGATTTGTGATAGGTGCGATGTGGCTACTCTGGTATCATCTTGTACCTTCACCGCCTGTTTTGTGATATATACTGTGGGGCACCGGCCGGACTTCTAGAATATACCATATGAACGGATGGGGTTGTTACAACTTCTCCTTGTCCTTCTGGAACATCGTCTTCTTAAGCCTATTTGGTTCCAGAAGAGCTTTGGAAGGATCGATGCCGATGATGGGGCGGGTCGCTTCTTTCACTCGGCGCGGAGACTCAGGCTCCTTCCTCGCTGCTGCTTGCGACGTTTGTCGGGCGAGTAAGTGCGGCGTCAGCTTTGATAACACTTGCATGGGGTTGGCTCGTCGGGATCCATTGCTTCCCTGTATGAAACTAGTTGTGAGTTCGAGCAATCAATCAAAGTGAGATCTAGGGAAAGGAAGAAGTGAAATATACCTTCTGGGTAGTACTGGAGGGAGCGAGTCGAGGTCCTTATTTAAGAAAAGGATCTCGAAGTCCTTTGAAGGAAGAATGCGTGGAGGTCGGCGTCATCATGACCCGCCACCGTCGGGGAACAGTACGTTGCCTCAGTTTTGTTGTTCAGGCGAGTAGGGCTGTTACCAAGGTTTCCACGATGAAGACAAACTTCGGTAGTCCAGTGATGATTCTTGTTGGCTGTCTCACGCACCTTGAAGTGCGAGCCAGTGAAGAAGACCGTGTCATCGCTGGTGCTCTGTAGATGAATAAATTTTCAAAAGTGGTAATATTGAATTCGATCTGCTACTTGCGCATGTAGCAAACGAATATTATCAGTATGGAGACCGTGTTAGGTTCAGTTGTGCGAGGACGGCGTCGAAATACTTGAACACCTGACACATTTTCGGCCATAGGGGGAGATGCAGCCCTGCTTCGAAGTGCGCGATGGGGAAGGCAATTTCGTTCTCGTAAAAAGTATTGATGACCTCTCCCTTCTTAGGAGGGCGCAACTCGAACCTGGGTGGGACGTAATTGGACAAGAAGCTCAAATACTCATCCTCAGTCAGCTTGCCGTCAAAGAAGGGGTGATCAATGAATTTCATGACGCACTTAGATCTACCATCAGCATCCACCCTCTTCTTGCCCATCTTAGCAAGCCGGGGAGTGTGAGAGCAGGGAAACAAATGTGAGGAAGAGCTAAGTATAAAATCGTCGGGGTAATAAATGCGGTTGGTGGAAGAGTAAAAGAGAAAGGGGGTATTTATAGAGAAGGAGGTGGAGTGTCGGGTGGGGTAAGCGGGAGGATGTGCGGATGGCAATCCCGCAATCCTGAGGTGGTGTGAATAGCCTCCTCGTAACATCACGCATAGGCCATTCTGGCTGACCTCTCGCAACCATCCTCACTCGCTAAATAGACTGTCCGACATCTTATTTATGGAGAAAAAAATTAGGGGAGTGTCAGGTGTAGCATCCCTCGGACTTCTAAACCCCTAGGATGGTTTTATCATGACTGGGTCATGACAAAATCCTGGGAAGCGCTAAAGGGTCTAGTGACACCCAATGTAACACCCCAAAAGTACGGGCTCCACTCGACGATCTCGTCGAGTGACACCTTGCCCTATTTGATGATTTTGAAGTAACCATGGTTAGATTAACTTAGCATGATATGAAACTCTTGCAAGGTTAATTAAATATCATTTAGAGGCACTAGTAAATTATTTGGATCATTTGGACATTTCCTCTTAGTGCTTCATGTGTAAAGTAAACTAGTGCACCATATTTTGATAAATAGATAATAAATACCATACCTTGCTGTAAATTTGTGTTACTTGGCTAGAGAACTTTTTATGGCATAATGAAGTCTAGAAAATTATCACATATCATTTGGATGAGTTTATAAGAACGTTTCTTCACAAGTGCACTTTAATGGAATTATTGGAAGTATTTTTTATACATGGCTCACTGACCTTGGAATCACATGAAACTTAGTCTGGTAATTTTTATATAATTTCTGGACCATAATTTATAGTACTCCCTCCATTATTTAAAATTATATAAATTATCTTGAATTAATTATTTAGAGTTATTACATTTATAAAAGTCTGTGAAATTTGGAATTCACTGATATTTTTGTTATCATATACTGTTCCTAATTTTTGGGTGGCCATAACTAAGGAAATCTAGTACTCATATGTTCAAAATTACCCATGGCCTAACTTTTGAAAATATTTAATAAATGCCAAATTAATTAGGAAAATTACAAGTCTCTGGATTTAGACTAAATGTGTCATGATAGGCTCATAATAATTATCTTAGGGCATTTGGATGAAAATTTGGAGTACTTCCTGTCATGTACATCATATAGCTTAGGTTGGTCTGCATTTAGTAAAGCTGCAGGGATTGTGATAACATGGACGATGGTCATAGGAAGTAGGGAGTATTGCATGCTGATTTGGTAAGATTAAAAAGTGAGTTTCATAAAGAGTCATGATGAGGGGAATGTGGGGCTGGCTAGTGTTAGGTGGTGCTCGGGATCGACGAAAGGTCGTCTTTCCTTTAGAGAGAAGGAGAGTCAAAAAACACTGGGATTAGATCCAGTATAATATTAAAAAAGATCGAGAATTGTGTATTAACCAATAATAAATAAGTATCTTACGAAAGGGAGCTTTGAGTTTCAGCCCATCGTAGTTCTTAGTGCCCTCGAGAGCCATTCACGGGGAATACCTTGGGCAGTCCAAGGTTAACTTAAGTCGTAGGAATAAATGGAATGGAAGAGTAATTATAAATACTCTAGGGTTACACTTACACTCACACTCCCCAGTGTTATGGGAGTCAGGTTATGTAACATCCCATTTCCAACTAGACCCCCAAGAGTGGTTTTGGCCATGACTAGGTCATGACAAAACCCTAGGAAGACAGAAATTGGCCAAGAGATAGGAGGCCAAGGTAGGGATCACCATGGTCTGCAAATAGTAGAATTTTGAACAATGGTTTATGATGATCATGGGCTACACCTTGACCCCAAGACCCTACCACAACACTCCCAAACATTTTGGGAGACTCATTAGAGCCATAAGGACCCATTGGGGTCAATCAAAGAGACTCAGTTGACCCACGTCAACCCTAACCCTAAATGGGTCAAACTAGCCTACTTAGGGTCAATTGACCTTCCCATAGCCAAGTGGACCCCACCTATGCCCTCCTAACCCTAAAGTGAGGTCAATGGGTCACTAAGGACACATTGGGGTCAGCCCTAGAGGCCAGGTTGACCCAAGTCAACTCAAGCCCTAATCTGGTCAAAGTACCCTTACTAAGGGTAGGTAACCTCCAAAGTGTTGTATGGGAACACTACCCAACCTACATAGACCTTAGGGGAGGGCCAATGAGTCACCAAGGACCCATTGGGGTCAACCGAAATGGTCAAATTGACCAAGGTCAAGTCAACCCTAAAATAGGTCAAACTAGCCTAAATGACCTAACCAAGCCCAAGCCACTTGGGTTAAGCCCAACTTGAGTGGCCCATTAACTTTAGGAGGCTGATATTTATGAGGGATGCCACCTAAATTTCGTAGGGGTGACTAGGAGAGAGAAAATGAGAGTTTTCTCCTTAATGGAGGAGAGAGAAAGAGAAAAAGAGAGAGAGAAGTTATGGAGGGAGGCCATGGGCCACTCCATTCATCTCTCCATTGTCCCCATTCCTCTCCCTTGCCTCTTGGGATGATGATGCTATCAATTCCAGCCAGCCAACACTAATGGGGGGAGCCCAATCACCATGGCCAACCAACCCTTTCACCTCCCCTCCCATGAAAAAAATATAAATCCTCCTATGCAAGCCCCCCATTTCAATTTCTGATCTTCCCATCACCTTCAGAACGTCCTTGGCAGTTCAAAATAACATATTGGATCCAAAGGTTTTGGTGGAAGATCGAGGATTCGGGCAAGCTCGCCGGAGAGGAAAAACGCCATGGCGACCACCGCCGCCGCCGTCATCGAACCACAAATAAGGTCCTCCTCTACTCCTCTCTTCGTGGGCTAGATCCTTAGATCGTTTAGGAGAGAAATCGGGCTCAATTGAGCCCGATTGGGAGAGCAAATTTCAGCTTTTTCCATGGATTTTCTACCTATCGGGTTCGCCGGAAACCGCCCCTCCGGCGGCCGTGCCGCCGCCCGGCGGTAGCCCTCACCTCAACGGAGGTTGTGGGGGTGGTGGCTGGCCAGGGAAGTGGCTGGGGTGGCCGGTAATAGGCAGGAGAAAGCTACAGGTTTTATGTTTTTTTTTTTGAGGTTTGCTGGTTCGGTTTTAGAGAAGATGAACAGTACCCATATATTTAATTATTATATTTATATGTATAATATTATTATTTATTACCCCTTTAACTTGCGCATTTTGATGTCATTAAACGGAGGCATTTAGAGGCTGTTTTAGGAAAAATGGCCAGTCACAAAAGTCGTAGCCCTTCGAGTCTAGATTATTTTAAAATTTATTTCAACTCGTTTGGGTAAGTGGTTAGACACAGCGCCCATTTTGGTGGGCACTATACCTAGGGCTAACCTGAGATTAAAATGGATGCCCACTCTTCACCCTAGCCCAAATTAGCTGAAATTTTGGCAGAGAGTCTATCCTAGACATTACCTAGGGCCTGCCCAAAAATGGGAATTTTTGGAGAAAATATTTCTATAGTTTTGGTAAATATTTAATAATTATTAGATAAATTAAATAGGTGCCCTAAACACATCCAAACCCTCCCAAATTTTGGTGAGTGGTCCCTGGGCTCCAATTAGGTACCTGTATAAAGTTTCATTTAAATTGGATGTGTTTTGAATAGGTTTTGACCCAACCCTATTTATACCCTATGAAGGGCATTTTGGTCAAAAGTTGCACTTTGGTTTTGAGTGACCAAATCACCTCAACAGAGGCTGAAATTTTGGCCACTGATATAATTTTGACTTTTTACACTCACTTATGGAGTTTGGAGTGGATTGGACTAGGGTAGCCCTAGAATGTTAGGGTAGGCCCTTTAGGGTAAATTTCTTGGTTTGAAGAAATTGGGGTCAAAAGACCTTGGATGGACTTGAAACTTGGGAATGATGTCCATAGGGTACTATGGTCCTGTGGTTAAAATTTTAGGGCATTTGGAAGAATTAAGACCCCTTAAATCCATAACCCTAGTTTAGGGCACTAGCTTTGAAACCATAAGATCTAATACCAAACTATCTGAAAGGCCTGAGATTTTGAATGGGTAGTTTCTTAGGGCATACATGTCTCTGGAAATTTTATAATAAATTTTGGATGAATATTTTTGGTACTTTATTCACAAGGTCATATTTTATAATTTCCACTTAAGAATTTTTGCAGAGAACTATACTTGTTTAAAACTTGATAACACTTAGCAAAGGGGCTTATAGTCTGATGCCCATCTCTGTAAATTTTTATGAAATTTTTGAAGAATGATATTTAGTAGTTGCTTCTTTAATTATTTAATTCTATGAAACCTTGGGAAATTTAATAATGACTTTTAGATTGTATGAAAATTCTAATTTCTTCATCATGATGTTTCTAGTTCCCTATGAAGCCCTAGTAATTTTTACATAATTATTGGAGACATATATGTGGCACTTCTTCATTATATTTGATTTTAGGAATTATTTTAATAAATCCTTTAGAGGTCAAGAATTATCTGGAAAATTATGGAAATTGGCAACCAATGATATTTCTCTGTTATTTAGTGAATACAAATTTTAGGAGGCCATTACCTGAGAAAATCGTATGGTTCATGTTCAAATTGACTATGGCCTAGTTTTTGAGGAAAATTCAATAAATAGTAGACTAATTGGGAAAAATATGATTTTCTGAATTTAGTCTATATTTATCATAATAGACCTCTGATAATTATCATGAGGGTACTGAATGAGTATTTCATGTACTTCCCTTTTTACGGGTCACGTAGCTTAAGTGGTCTGCATATAGCAAAACTGCAAGATTTCATTTGGATATGAATTAGGGCACGTATGATGGGTCTTGATGGTTTGCTGTAAGGACAAGTGGAATGGGCTGCATCTTTGGAAGATGAGTGAGTAGGGTGTGGTTTTGTCTAGGGTTTAAGGCGTTCGGGTCCGACGAAAGATCCGTCCTACCCAAGGAGAGTTGGAGTCAAATCACCCTAGGATTAGCGTATCGAAACATGAGAAAATAATGGGTAAGGGGATCAACCAATAATAAATAAGTACCTTGCGAAAGGAACGCTGGGCGTAATCCCAACACAGTTTCTAGTGCCCCTTGAGAGCCCTTCACAGGAATACCGGGGGCAGTCCTGGGTTAACGTAAACTGTTTAACAAAAGCTGAAAAGAGTAACTTAGTAATTAGGGTTTGCACATTTCACAGACACTGATGGCACGGGATGTTAGCTGGGAGCTTCGGCTCGATTGTTTGTGACGGACGTGTTGGTCCGGGGAGCTTCGGCTCGGTTTTGATCACGCTAAATTTGCATGTGCAAAAGGAAAGTAAATTAAGGTGGTGGGTCTTCGGTATTGGAGGGTCGATGCACCGACGCCAATACGTTGACTCGGCAAGTGTGGTTAGCACTTCGCCAACAGAAGTCCGGTGCGCCAGCCGGCAAGAGTACGCAGGAGTCCGCTTCGTGCACCAAGCGTTGAGGCGTACGATAGGTCTGACCGGTAGTGCTTTACTGGTTTAGAGGTGGGCGAGGCCCAACCCACCGCTTCCGTCTGCCACTACGGAGGTATCCTGGGAGGTTACGGCTCCAGAAAGGGGGAACTAAAGGTCTGTGCACAGAGTCGGGTGTGTGCGTTGCACTTGCATGATCCATCATACCCACTTGCATGTCATAGCATAATCGTTACCTTAAACCTTGACACCTAAAAGTATAAGTGGAATGGGACGCTTATACTTTAGGACCTGCAAAACGACCCCTTAGTCTATAAGCTTGTGTGGGCAAGTTTATAAATTAAGGTTAATTTTGATATATTTAGTTACTGCTGTTTGACCCCGACAACCCAACGTATAAATCGGTATGGGACTTTTTATACGATGGGAGCCTTGCAAGAGACCCCTTGGCTTATGTGTTTTTCCACATAAGTGAATGTTACATTTCAGCTTACATTTTATTGTCTTTATATGCTATAGAACTTGCTAGAATAGGACCGCTGCCATCTGCTTTTGATATTCTCCACCTTCAAGTCCTCCCCTTTCTTCCTCTCCGCTCGGTGCCTAGGAGCCGTGGGGGAAGGGGTGGGGGATGATAGGACTTAGTCTTTTAGACTAACGGTTTTCGAACCGCATCATTTAGGGGATCGTGGAGACCAGCATAGAGGAGCAGCCCCAGAGACCGGTGCGCTTGAGGTGGGGCAGTCTAGCTCCGGAGTTTCATAACAGCCGGGACTGTGAGTCTCGACCCTGAGTAGTTTTTCAGCTTTTGCTTCCGCATGAGTGATTCTGTAGTGAGGATATGTTGTACCGGGCATAAGCCCGTATTTTGCTACTCTGATGTTATCTTCTGTGGACACTCCCTTCGTGGAGTTATATTTATATATGTCCATGTGATTCTCTGTGGACAGATAGTTTTCATTTTACTTCATTATGCTACTTTTATGTGATCGAATTGGCCGGCAGAATCGGCGCTTTGTGGTGATGACCCTTCAGGGCGTGAAGGAGTCACCGCAAAAACGGCGGTTCTGGGCCTAAGACCCCGGTGTCAAAAGGAAAAAAAAAAAGGGGGTCTTACAGGTTAGGTCTCATGAGTGGTAGGCTCGGTGGTTTTAGTGATAGACAGGTTAGCCGGCGAGCCGGTGGCTCGGTAGGTTGTTTGACGGACGGGTTAGTCCGGGGAGCCTATGGCTCGGAATTTCTGGTATGCATGTGCATAACATAAGGTGGTGGGTCTTTGTTACTTGTCGGTAGTTCACGCCGACATTGGTACGATGACTCGGCGAGTGTGGTTCACACATAGCCAAGGAAAGACTGGTGGATTTGTCAGGATGGTACTCAGAGGCTTCGTGGTGTGTTCTTCATGTTGAGGCATACAAGGGTCTAAGTTGGGTGGCGTGAATGTCGACCTAGTAGTGGGGTGGCCCGACCCACTGCCTCTGTTTGTCATAGCGTGAGGTACCTGAGAGTTTAGCTAACTCCAAAATGAGGGGAACTAAAGGTCTGTGCGCATAGAGTCGTGTGTGTGAGTTGCACTTGTGTGAACATAGCATTTCATGCATAACAAAGCACTACACTCATACTTGTATATAAACCTGATAAATCATCGTATAAAATGGTATGAGACTTTTTATACGATGGAAGCCTCGCAAAACACCCCTTAACTTATAAGTTTGTATGTGCATTCATATAAGTTAAGGTTATTGTTCATTATACTCTGCTCTCTTACTTTCTTTCTTTACTGCCTTACTTTTGATATTATCATATTACTGATGTATACCTTTATAGTTCTATTATATCACTGCTAGCTTAGGTCCGCTACCACCTGCTTTGACACTTATCCACTTCAATATCTTCCTTATCCTCCTTCCCGCACGATGTCTAGGAGTCGCGGGGGGAGACGGGGATGATAGTTGTCTTAGTCTTTTGACTAACGGTCGGTGGACCATTATTTTTCAGGGGCTCCGTATGGGAGACAGGCAGCAGATGGAGAGACAGCACCAGCAGGGTACGGTGCACATAGAGGTGGGCCAGTCTAGCTCGGAAGCACCCGCTTCTGGATCCGTGAGTGTTTTAGTTTTCTATTCGTCTTTTTCGATACTCTTTTATTCTGGGACATGCAGTGATTCATGCAATTTACTTATATGTGATATGTTTTGTGGACCTGGAATTTGCTGACTTCTTTCAAAAGCTTTCGCATCTTTGGTGATTCTGTGTGCCGGCAGGGTTGACGTTTCGTAGTGATGATCTTCCGAGCGAAGGTGTCACCGCGAAACGACGATTCTGGGCATAAGTCCCGGTAGCGTAGCAAAAAAAAGGGGGTTTACATCAGGTGCCTCTCATGCACGCGCGTTGAACACATGTTCCGAACGATTAAATGAGGAAAAATAGTAAGCGAATGGCAGCGCAACCGCCAGAGGCGGATCATTAAAAAATGTTTATCGGATTCCATGGATAGTTATAATGCATAATAACAATGCGGAAAGGGTGAAACAAAAAATAAAGAGCATAGAGAGGTAGCGAATGCCGAGGGGCTCAAAATTTACGAAAAAGAAAGGGCATAGAGGGGTAGCGAATGCCGAGGGGCTCAGAATTTGTGTCACTTCCATCTTCTGTCGCCTCGCGACCCCGCCCTAGGCGATTAGCAGGGATCGTTGTACTCACGGACTGCTCCTAGATTGAGGTGCACAAGACGCAAGTGCTCCTCAATCCAATCAATGAGCATGCCCGGGGAAGTTGGCTCGCTACCCACCCCTCGCCTTATCTCATCTGTAAGTTGCAGACACTCGAGCTCGAGCGAGGACACGCAATGTTCGTTAATCGTCCTCTCCTCTTGCATCTCGCGAAACATGAGTCCATATATTTGGAGGACGCTGACCATTAGTCTCTTCATTTCAACAGGGTTCTACGGGTCGCCCAAGAATTCCTCAATCAAGTCGAGGGAAGGGGAAGGCGAGTAGGCTCTCGCATCGGAAGGTTTATAAACTGTCGAGATCACCCAAGTGTCTAAGACATTAGAAGATGATAAAATTCAAGTAAGAAAGTAATGAGATAAAAAGAAAAGAAAAGAAGAAAGTAAAAGAGGCAAGTCCTCTAACGAACCAGAGTCGGAGGGTTGGCGAGATGGACTCGACCTTTCCTGAAAAGGTGGGCCTAGGGGTAGAGCAAGAGACTTCCCGCGGCCAGGGCGGGAAGGCTCCTGACCAGATACCAGAGCGTAATAAGAGGTGGGAATGTGAACAACGCCGATCCCCGCAAGTGTCGGGTTCACGTTGAGCTCGCGTGATGGCTTGCGAGCCGTAGATCGAGTCAGCGGATTATCTAGGCCGGTAGTCCCAAACGGGAGTGCTGCATACATCAACACGGGGTCAATCGAAGACAAAAATCATAGTAGAAGCTCTAGAGTGAGAGCAACTGGTAGCATACCGGATGCCACTTGGGAGTTCAAAGGGGTGACGCATATGCTCGCGTCCCCTTGAAGGAGAGCTACCTGCCCCACTGCGGGGTTGCATCGTCGCGAGGGGGCACGCTAGTATCCATCAGGGTCACGTCAGTATCCATCAGGGTCACGTCAGTAATCATTTCGTTGGCAGGCTTTCCCTGCGAATGAACAAAATGGTTAAGGACTGGTGATCTAACACTTAGTAAGTGAGACAAAGTCCCAGTAACCTGAGCACCCTTGGGAAGTGTGAGCCCAGGTTCAGGGGTTGGGGGCGTCGGTTCGGAGGGATGAACTCGCCTGGCTCCTTGTCGGCCTCGGTCTTCTTGATCCTCTTCCGTTTAAGGGGTGAGTGCCGTAACTTGCGCGAGAGCCAAGGCATGAGCTTGGCAATCTCAGACTTATTTTGTCCTCGTATGGCTGCCACGCAATCACGAACCTCCTTCAGGAGAGACATCCAGAGTCAAGGTCAGAAGAGAAAAGAGAGAGATAGGTTGGCAAGGTGCTCTCCCGATGCCCTCCGGTGACGGGTATTTATAACTCCAGGGGGACCCCCAAAGGATTCCCTCGAAGGCGGCCGCCATCATTGAATACCTGGGTTGTATTTCTTTCTGAGCTTGAGACAATCTTGCAAAGAGTAGAGATTGTGTACAACCCCGTATTCACCGAGTGGGCCCCTCGGAGCAGGTTCAAGGATGGGGAAGCAGTTTTGAGAGTCAGGTAAGTCAAATGAGCGAGTGGGGCAAGATCTCTCCCTAACTCATTTAGGCCATGCAGCCAAGGGTTTAGGAGGCGAGTGGGGCACGTAGGCCCGCGCTCATCCCAGGATCAGACCAAGAGAGAGGCGAGTGTGACTACCATGCCCGTACTCTCCCAGACCCTCCAGTCGCCAACAAGTGTCAATCCCATCAAGGGCACTCCCCGGTCCAAGGGAGTGGAAGCAGCGCATGCTGCTCGCTTAACAGTGTTTTTACCAGAATGTTCTCGCTGGTATGCTAATAATCTCTCGAAACAACGGAGTTTAGTTGTTGGCAGACTCATCTGGGCTGCACATAGTATTTCTAAAAGACGAATTTGCAATATTGGCAAACCAAGTAAAAAACAATAAATAGACACTTAAGGGCACCTTTGGAGGGGATCGGTTTTTGGCTTTCCTCCTCCTCTGGTTTGCTTTGGTTGGTTTATAGAGCCCTCCAAGGTGCCGAACTCAGCTTTGGCTTGGAAGGGGAAGCTATCTCAGATCTTCCGGGTGTGTGGCGGGACCTCCGTGTCGCAGCTCGGGGTCTGTTTCTTTGTTCAAAGTCTTTGGTGTAACGACCTTAGCCGATGTAACGTGACAATGTCACGGCTCCGCTCTAGGCGACGTTACCGGGCTGCATCCCAAATACCCCAACCCCTCTCCAGCCCACTGGCGGGTTGTTGGCGGCCACAGACGCCCTTTGATGAGCGAACTCGACAGTTAAGTTGGGTCGTACGGGGACTTCCCAGGAGGTCACTCATCCCAGTACTATTCCAGTTCGCGCACACTTAACTATGGAGTTTTTCCACTTCTCATTACCAATTGAGCTGCAATGTGCTCAAAGCAATCCCCAAGGAATTTTTGAATGCTTGCGGGAAATCTTCGAGGGATCTTAATTAAGGCTCCGTTGGCACCACGGCGGCGGTGATAAACATGGGGGTTAAATTGTCATTTGTTAACGCTCATCTAAGAATTTCATCGACTTTTATGCTCAAGCGGATGATGTTTGTTAGGTGACCCTTAACGAATGACATTTTAACACATGCGTTTACGACCGTCACCATCGTGCCAAACGGAGCCCAAGAGTGTCTCCAAGACTCGCACCTCAGAACTATTGTGGTCCTCAGATTGACGACAATGTGCAAATGCTTTCTCTAACAACCACGGAACTGAACAAACCCCAACTGGGCTAAAAGAAATACGCAGTGCTTCTCTTAAACTTTATATAATTAAGGCTTTGTTTGGTGTTGCGTTTTTGCTCCGGTGAGTTTTTGCACTTAAACGCAGCCGAAAACGAATATATGTTTGGCATGCCAACAGTTATGACTGTCATGAGTAAAAAGAACTAGTTTTGAACATAAAAATGAATAGAGTTTATTATGTAAGGCGGGACAATAGGTTCGTAACCACGGAATTCACGACCGCCTAAGCCATGCCAAACGGGCCCTTCGATACTTGTAACGCAACTTTGTAAATTTTCTATATTTTATGTATGAGAGCAGGAAAGAAACATGGAGAAGAAAATTGAATGAGACACAGCTAGCTGGGAAAGTTTTGACTCATCCTCTGTTTAAACTATGCAGTTTTAAAAAATAATAATTATACTTTCTTGGACCAGAAGTTATATAAGGAAGCAATCCACTATTTATTATATTTTATCTGGTAGGTATATACAATATACCTGTAATTATTAAGCAATTTAAAATACTAATATAATTTTCTCAAATGAAATTAAAAATAGATAAAATAAAAATAAAATTTTGTCGACACCGCTATTATAATTAGAGCAACAACATATAGAAACAGAAAGTTAGCCTGAGGGCTGAGGCACAAGAAACCCCATTCTGTATTATGGAACAGGTGCAGGTCCATTTGAAAGTACAGTTGCTGGCTGATCTCAAAATTGATAATGGGTGCATAATTTTCTTTTTTTAATAAAATAACACAAATATTTATTTTATTTTTTTTAATTGAAGGAATTTTTTTTCAAAAACATTCTTGAAGTATCATTGTAGTGTGGATCGAACATCAAATAGTGAATATGATACTCTTAGACGGACTCTGAAATCAGAAAAATTGAAATAATTTGCTAAACATACTATATCAAATGATGCAAAACATAATTTTAAAGATATTGCTATTTAGAGCAAGCACATCTTTAGAAACTCATGAGCAAATCTGAAATAATTTGCTATCTTTAATGGTTTAAATCTACCAATATAATGGTGAAGATATCATGAAAATCAAAACCATCATCTGTGTAAAAGTTTAACCATTCGCTTCTCATTCAATGATAAATAATGTAAACATAATACCTGAAATTATCTCATACCAATGTTTGACAGTTGTTGTTTCCATATCTGAAGACTATCGCCCATATATGGCTTCTCGATCATGGAGAGAGCGGAAGCAGAAGCTTTTGTCGGCGATTCTCGACCCCCTTACTCGGCACCGATGGGAATCCAAACCCAAAATGTGATCACTGTGTTTTTTCTCTCCATATCAATAACTTGAATTGCACTCGATGCACTCAAATCATGTGCGTCGAGCGCACAATATTTTTTTTCTTATGTCCGCACCTCACCATAGGAATGCATAAAAAATTTGAATGTTTTCATCTTATCAGAGTCATTTCTCTCTCATCTGTTCACCATTTTTAACCTATAAGTAATCAAAATTCATTGCCTCGATGAGAGAAATACAAATTCACTAGCCATTTTGAAAAATAATATATGGGTGTGTGTGTGTGGGAGGGCAGTTTCCTCGGATTCCCCTCTGGATCCGCCCCTGGGTTCTATGTATTTCTTTGGAATCCGCGCATATCATAATTTTTTAGAATCTAGCTGGTTGTTATACCTTAAAGAAGTGAGCATTAGTTGAAAACATTGACGAGAGTGATGCAACTTCTTTAAGTCAGCGATCACATATCTTATCCATACTCAATTCTAAACTATATATTATCATGCTTTGTTTCATTTTTTTCATCTCACTGTTTGCAATTTTTTGTTTTATAATCCTGTTATAGATTTGTTATTATATTATAATAGTTGTTTAAACGAAAAATATACAGTAATTTTGGAAATATGAGATAAATATTTCACAAGAGGATCGCCGTGTGTTGACTATCAGTTCTCTTTGCTTCAACAATGATGCATCCGTTTGATTGTACTAGATAGCAATGGCTACAAATTTATTTGTAGCTGATCATGTTTGTTTGTAGATATTTATTATATTTTTCATCACACTATATTTCATTAGGCGCCCTTTTGTTGGCTGAAATTGAAATTGAATATTGGAATTGAGTTCAAATTCAATTCTTCTAGAAATAATTGAGACTGGTGTAATTTCAAATATAGTGTTATCTAAATAAATAGAATTGAGGACTATCGTGCAATTAATCAATTTTGTTGCTCGTTTATTAGATAAAATGAAATCTTAGAATTACACGCGCTAGAGAAAAAAAGCGCACCCGGATGAAAAATGTGTGCCCGGGCGCGTGGGCAAAAATGCATGCGGTCGTGCGTAAAGTGAGCGCCCGGGAGAAACTGCGTGTGTCCTAGTAAAAAATGTGTGTAATGGACAAAAACGAGCTCCCGGGAGAAAAGTGCGCGTCGGGGCGTAAAACGTGTGATAGGACAGAAAACGTGCAACTGAGTGGAGAACGCGCGCCCGACCGAAATATGCGTGCCTGGGTGGAATATGCTCGTTCGGGTAAAATATATGTGCCCGGTCGGAAAACGAGCCCTGGCGGAATATGCGCGGCGGAGCGTAATACGTAAGCAAGGCCTGAGTACGTGCGCCCGAGAAAAAATGAGCGTTGTGGAGAAAAAAGCGCACATGAGTGAAAAACTCGTATCAAGTTCAAAATGCACACCCGGGTGAAAAAAACGGTCCCCGGGCGAACAATGTGCGGTCAGCTTAAAACCGCAAGTTAAGGTGAAATCACGCATGACTGAAAAAAGTGCACCCAAACTAAAAAATGTGCACACAGGCGTAAAAAACACACAGACGAAAAATTTGTGCCCGAGCGGAATACACGGGCTCAGATGGAGTACGAGGCCCTAGGCCTGCAAGCGGTTCGGTTTTAGGTAAAACCGAAATCGAACCTAATATCCTCGGTTTTTTACACGACCAAAACCAAAACCGAACCGAAACTGATCAGTTTGGTTCGTTTTTTAACATCGGTTCGATTTTCCAGTAAACTTAAAATAGAATATTCTAAAAATATATTAGTTTTTATTAGAGTTTTCTGTTTGATTGACTTTTGGTTGAGTGAAAGTTCAATTAACTATAAAATATATTATCTAAAAAAGTTCATTAACATTTAAATAAAAATTTAAGGAACATAAACAATAACATTTAGATTAATTATTGTAATTAAAATAATAAGCACAAATATTCATTCAAAATAAAAATAATAAATAAAACATATTTAATTTTCGTTATATGTATTTCATCTTTAACTCCATCCAGTCTTTTAGTGTTAATTATTGCCACCTACAACAAAAAAAAAGTTGTATTTCTTTTTATTCAAACAGAATTATAATATATAAACTTTGCTAATAATTTTTATTCTATAACAGTTAGGTTTGGTTCAGTTTGGTTTTTTTGATTTACCCAGCTAACAAAACAAATTGAACTAAAATGATGTCAGTTTTCAGCCCCTCTAAATCGAATAGAACCGATCGGTTTGGTCTGAAAATCGATTCGCTCAGTTTTGGTTTATTATGCACACCCTAGGCGGAAAAACGTTTGCCTTGGCAATAAAGCATGCACCTGAGAGAAAAATGAGCTCTGTAAAGATGGAAAAAGTCAACCTTGTATATATGTCCACTTGTTTAAAATACAAATAATGCGTACAAATATATAGATGAGAGAAAGAGAGAAAAAAGGTCCTATACAAGATGTGAGACTAAAGAGAGGAGAGAAAAACAATAAATGTTACAAAATTGGCCTAGATTAAATGAGTCTTTTCTAACACTCCCCCGCAAGCTGGAGCGTATAGGTCATATGCACCCAGCTTGGACAAACACTGGTAGAACAAGGTACTTGATAAGGCCTTTGTGAGAATGTCAGCAACTTGATCAGTGCCCGGAACATGCTTTAACTCAAGTTTCTTCAATTGAACTTTCTCTCGAATGAAGTGACAGTCAACTTCGATATGTTTTGTGCGCTCGTGAAACACCGAATTTTTTGCTATGTGTATGGTGGCTTGATTATCACAGAATAGAACAGCAGCTGAGGGGAGTTTTACTCCCAGGTCAGTAAGGAGACTTTCAAGCCATGTGAGTTCTAAAAAAATCGAGGTCATCGATCGGTATTCAGCTTCCGCAGAAGAACGAGCGACCACAGCTTGTTTCATACTTTTCCATGTAATGAGATGACCCCCAAAATAAGTACAGAACCCACTTGTTGACCTCCGATCGTCCAGGGAACTAACATAATCGGCATTGTCAGTACGAATAGTACGAATAGTACGAATGGAGGCGGAGAATTGAGTGCGAGTCTCAAGGATGAAGGACCGGAAGACGCGAGAAAGCTCAGAGTGATCCCGGAGGAGATATAACCACATAATGCGAGAGTAGTCATCAATAAAGTAAGAAAATACCGGTAGATAGAAATACTAGTGATTTTGTACGGACCACATATATCGGAGTGTACCAAAATAAAAGGAGCGGAGCTCCGAGTACAATGAGAAGGAAACGATGAACGGGGCTGTTTGCCCAAAATACACGTGTCACACTGAAATGTAGGAAGAGAAATAACTGGAAGAGCCTTCCGAAGGACTGGAAGAGGAGCATGACCCAGACGGCGTTGCCAATCCGAAGAGGAGAGAGATGCGAGGGTAGTAGGAGAGTTGTCAAGAAGAAAGAACCCATTCTGCATCCGCCCCTACCAATGATAGTCCGCGTCTGCTGATCCTGTATGAGAAAAGAAGAGGAAGTAAATGTCACAGAGTAATTATAATCAGTAGTAAGGCGACCAACAAAAAGTAAATTGAAAGGAGAGCCCGGAACGTGAAGAGCCGAGCGCAGAAGGAGAGAAGAGGTGAGAGGAATATCAACACATCCAGAGACAGGAACAGATGCCCCATTGGCCACAGTAATGTACTTCGGGTGAGGTGAAGACAAGTACTGAGGCGGCCGTACAGAGGTGATGTGATGAGTGACACCAGAATCGAGGATCCATCGCGGGCCAGAGGAGAGGCAGTTGATACCTTCATTGGAGATGGAGGCAGCGGAGGCAACCGAGGCAGGAGGGCGGCTAAGCAATCCATGAAGATGCTGGAGCTGAAGACGAACCTCGTCGAGGTCAGGATGAGCGAAAGAGGAGTCGGTGGCCGCAATAGCGGCCTGCGGATGAGGAGGGCGGCCATTTTTGCGGTAGCACGTGGCTTCAAGATTCCCATCTTTGTCGCAGAACGAGCACTTAGGGCGAGGCCGGCCACCCCGGCCCCGGCCGCGAGAGTCAAAGCGGCCTCCACGAGCAGAAGATGGAAGAGGCAATAAGGGAGCAGGGGCCTGCTGAACAAGGGCCGGAGAAGGTGGCACGGGCACATCCGGAGGCGGGGGCGTCCTTGAGAAGCATAGAGCACACATCAGAGAAAGATGGGGTAACAGTAGAGGAGAGGATGTGAGCCCGTACGCTGTGAAGATGATGCGGGACCTGGGCCATCACCATGGCGATACCCACAGCTTCCTTCTGGGCATGTTGGGCAGCAAGATCCAGGGTAGGAGGCTGATGGTGGATCCAAGCCTCGACCAGAGACCGAGCCTGAGCAACAAAGGACGTTAGATCGGTCACGCCACTGCTATCAAGGGCCTGTAGAGCAGTAATAATGTCCTACAGATGGTGAAGACTATCCTTGCCAGAGTAGAGGGTGTGGAGCTCGTCCCACATGTCTTTGGTCGTCTCATGGTACATGACCAGGCGATAAGATTCACCATCAAGAGAATTAAGAAGCCAAGTCTGCACCCTACCATCATTGCGTAACCATTCATCTGTAGGAGTACCGGTAACGGCCTGAGTCAAGTGATGAAGGAATCCCTTGGATTGCAAGACACGGCGAACAGAATGTGCCCATTCCACAAATTTTTTCTTATCGGTCAGAGATATTGTGGTAATACGAAGCTCATCGCGGACTTCCGGGAGAGAGGCCGGGCGGTCAGCAGGAGGAACCGTCGTGCCAACGGAATCAGCAGAGGAGGTCATGGAGAAGAGAGTCGGCTAGAAAAATAGACCGGGCAACAAAGAAGACCACGCGACCTGAGCAGAAACCGCCAGCCACGACGGGAAGGAACCAACCGCGAGAGGAGCTCGCGACCAAAGGCGGAGACCGGGAGAGAGAGCAGGCCGCAGCGAACAGAGAGAGGCCGCAGTGGACATAGAGAGAGAGAGGCCGCAGCGGACAGAGAGAGGGCACGACGGACAGAGAGAGGCCGCGAAGAAAGGAACGAGGAGAAGACCGCGACCAAAATACGGAAAGGCAGGAGTCTGCACGGTCTGTTGGAGCACAACAGCGGTCCAAGAAATAGGAGGCCGACGACGGGTAGAGAGAAGAGACCGCGAGTAGGGAGACTCAAGCTGAAAGAGAGAAGAGACCGCGAGTAGGGAGACTCAAGTGGAAAGAGAGAAGAGACCGCAACACCCGGGACCAACCCGTAGGAGAGGCAGGCCGCAGAAGAGGTAGGCCGCAGAAGAGGCAGACCGCAGAAGAGACAGGCCGCAGTGAGCCGGAGCAGGCCGCACGAGAGGTAGTCCGCAGCGAGGAGGAGCAGGCCACTGCGAGCTAAGGCAAGCCACAACGAGTTGAAAAAGGCCGAAAGAAGGACAGGCCGCAGAGGGAGAGAGAACAGACCGCAAGAGACAGCGGTCTGTAGGAGAGAGAGGGAAGGTGGAAGGCTATAAAATGTCGGATGGGAGGGGTGGAGCCATGGAGAAGAAGAGTAAGCGGAAGAAGAGGAGCGGAGCGGTCAGGCAGGCAGACCGCGAGAAGCCGGGCGGGTAGCGGACAAAAAACAGACCGCGCGGGAAAAAAAGGGGAAGCCACTCAAGGAGAATCGTTGGCGCGGCTCTGATACCATGTAGAGATGGAAAAAGCCAAACTTGTATATATGTTCACTTGTCTAAAATACAAATAATGAGTACAAATATATAGATGAGAGAAAGAGAGAAAAAAGTCCTATACAAGATGTGGGACTAAAGAGAGGAGAGAAAAACAATAAATGTTACAAAATGGGCCTAGATTAAACGAGCCTTTTCTAACAAGCTCTAAGGCGAAAAAAGTGGGCCCGGGCAAAACACATGTGGCCGCACAAAAATCGCTCACGCGTTCGAAAATCGCACGCCCGTCAGAAAAATATTTGACCGAGCAAAAAATATGCGTCTATGGCGAAAAATGCAAGCATAGGAGAAAAAACGCAAGTTAAGGTGTAAATCATGCACAAGTGAAAAATTGATTTAATAGAACAAAATCATACGTATATAACTCCCTACTGGACAAATCATTTATTACTTTTCGTAAGAACTAAATTGATCACTTGGATTAAGTCATGAAACACAAAGAAATGGTTTTGTTTTTACTGAAATCATGATAATCATGCAACTCCGACAACATCCAATCAATTATTAATGAAAATTTGTGATGTCTCATGTGTTAATGTATATTTTGGTGTATAACGGGATCAGAGACTATTAGTTACCCGTATTAAACTTAAGATTTGCCTATAAAACCCAAGCTAGGGGCAACAGGGAGGTAGTTCCACTTTGACCACACCCGGGATGCTTCGAGCGACTTAACATTCTCGAAGCATGAAACCCTAGTCGCTCGAATAGATACCGCTCTCGCTCTCGCGATTTCTGTGCCTGGCCGACTGAATAGCGAGTTATCTCCCGTGGAAGAATTCTGCCGCTAGTTTTCCTTGATCGGGATAGGAAGGAGCCCCGCCGCCTGCAGGGGAGAAAAGAAATCTCTTCTATTTTTTGTCCCACCGCTAGTAGAGAGAAACGACCACTGCTCCAGATTTCTGGAATTTGTGGTCACTGGAGTTGGAATAAATCCCACCGCCGCCTGCAGAGATTTTTTCCATTTTTTGCAATTCATCCCGCCTCGCGTCTCTCATCCCATCGCCGGTGGAAGAAGATTTTTTTTCTAATTACTGTTTCGCTGTCACCAGTGGCGGATCCAGGAATTTAGAAAAGAGGGTGCAAAAAAAAATTTAATAGCATAATATAGAAAATGGAAATGTCTGATATTATAAAGTCATGCACAATTACATATAATTGTCTTAATTGAAAATTACTAAACACCAAAAGAAATTACAAATGTCCACAACGAGTCTTCATTTTTTGAAAACGATCAATAACATCATCATCTGAAACTTTCAAGAATGTGTCTCTTTCAATGAATGTAACCAAACAGATATTCAATATCTGATCACCCAAACTATTGTGTAATCTGTTCTTGACATAATTCATACCCGAAAAGTCTTTTTCAACACTTGCTGTGGCCACAAGAAGAATCAGTATGAACTTCAATAGTTTGTATAATTGTTGATAAGTAATATGTTTCCCAGTTTCAACAAGTTTCATAGAGAGATGACCAAGGTCGTTCACGTCAAAAAAACCACTCGTCACTTTTCATATCCACAATGAAATTGTCTAGATGAAAGTCAAGATTAAACAACTTCAAACTTGAAAAATCATTAGGATAAAACTCTGCAAGTTTGAGCACTTTTTGCTTGTCAAAACAACCAAAGGAGTTAATGGGATTCAAATAAGCCATACAACGCAGCAACTCCATACTCACCTCATCAAATTTATTATTAAGCTCATGCAATTGTAAATCAACAACTTTTAAGAAAATTGGCACCCGATAATGATGTAAATATGTGTAGTCATCAACAAATCGTCCTGATCTTCCACGCGGAATATATAGATCATCCATTTTAGGAATATGAATACTATATTTACTAAAAAAGTAAGATCTTATTGAATTGTGTCACAACCATCATCACGTAAGTTTTGCAATTGTCTTTTTATCAAACTAACAAAAGACATAGAATTAATAATATCTTGAATTTTTCTTTGCAAAACAAGATTTAATTCATGTGTATAACCAAATATAGTTGTCATCACATGAATCATCAAAATAAAGTCAAATGATTCTAATGCAAACAATACACCATGTGCGTTCACCTGATCATTTGTCTTACTCTTACCAATTTTCAAAAGTGTAGCAACGATATCATGATATAAAGAAATAATATGGATTAATGTCTTGTGATGTGAGCCCAAACGAGTATCAACGGCCGACCCAAAGAAAGTGTCTGATTTAAACCCGACCTCATTTGTAGTTCACCATCTTCTAGTGCCTGAGAAACCTTTTGCAGTTGACTTTCTCTAAGCATCTCCTTTCACTTGCAAGAAACTCTAATCACATTTAATAACGTCGAGATTGCTACAAAAAAATCATTGACAATCATCATTTATTTTAGCAATAGCAACTACGGTTAACTGAAGCTGATGAGTAAAACAATGATTGTAATAAGCTGATGGATTTTCCTTCAAAATTAGACCATTGAGTTCATTTATCTCACCACTCATATTACTTGCACCATCGTATCCTTGTCCACGGACTTTAAACAAATTTAAGGAATGGTCAATTAACAATGATTCAATTGTAATTTTAAGAGACATGACAGTAGTATCATGAACATGCACAATGCCGAGAAAACACTCTATTAATCTTCCGTTTCCATTAACATAACGCAAATAAAGAGCCAATTGTTCTCTGTGTGAAACGTCACTAGATTCATCCACTAAAATTGAGAAGTAGTCATCTCCAAGCTCTCGCAGTATAATCTTTGTAGTTTTTTGGCACAAGTATTAATGATATCTCTCTGAATTGAAGGTGTAGTTAGTTGATTGTTTCTCGGGGAATTTTCAGCACATATTTACCAACTTCTTCATCTACATCGTCAAGCTACCACAAGAGCTCGAGACAATTTCCCCTATTAAGTGAATGGTGACTCTCATCATGCCCACGTAGGGATAATCCATGTAGCAAGAAAAATCTCAAGCATTTCACAGAAACTTATAATCGTGATTTGTTTTCAAACTTTGTTTTATCTGATTGTTTATCAAGAGAAACAATGATAGACTTTTGATGGTTTTTTAAACCTTCAAATTTCTAGAGTGCTAAATAATGAGAACTATTAATCTTTCCAATATGTTTTGTAAATCCGTCAGGTTTATTCTACGACCTATATCCTCCTCCACTGACAAAAGCATCTCCCCTATCAGCAGTACTTGCGGTTTCATTCTTGAATAAGTAACAAACAAAACATAACATCCTTTTCAACACTATATTCTAGCCACTCAAACATATCATATCATGTGACTACAAACCTACGTTCTCGGTCACTTATCTTTCTTTGAGGAAATGAATGCAATTTTGGTTGTCATGGACCTCTTAGTATATAAAACTTTCTCACTGCATCTTTCTCATTTAAAAGATAGGCTGGTATACTTTTTCGCATTCTCGGATCCTGTGGAAGCATCGCGGCGTCATATAAAACACCCATTACAACGTCTTGAGCATCAGGTGATGGCAAATGCGATATATTCTCGATAGCTTCAGAAGCACTAAGAGATAACTCTTCATTTTGACTTAGAGGTTTACATCTTAAAGTCTCTTGAGATTTTAATTTCTTTTGAAACATAGATGATATGAGCCTGAACTTCTTTTTTGACTCTTCATATCACAATTTTGTTCAATTTTATTTCTATATAAATCCCAAAAATTTCAAAATATTAACAAATGAAGGGTATTTACAAAATGCAAAGCATTGGAATATTTATCTACTCCGCTTGACCCTCTACCGGCCAATACTACGGAGTATCCTAGGGATAAACAATCAACATAGAGACTATGTGTTTTGCTT
This sequence comes from Platanthera guangdongensis, assembly GCA_039583875.1. NCBI lineage: Eukaryota > Viridiplantae > Streptophyta > Magnoliopsida > Asparagales > Orchidaceae > Platanthera > Platanthera guangdongensis. The sequence goes on along the minus strand of CM077151.1, from coordinate 2,584,570 downwards.
AGTCACTACCTGACTAATACCTCAAACACCCATAAAAATAAAAATACATGAAAATAAATTGTGATATGATATATGAGAGCCAATGACTTATAACAAATAGATGAGAAGTTTTGAGAAAGGGCATATCTTGGAACCTGCGGGTTGTGGCTGATCCTGTGGCCAGTGCCTGAAATCGTCTCCCGGCTTGAAGAAAACGACGACAAGGCAGTGACGAATCTAGGTGGGGAACGATGGAAAAGAGGGAGCGGCAATGGCGGATGCTGGATTTTTTTCCTTTGGGCGGTTTATATATATTCTGAACCCTATAATAGACAGCGGTTTATATATAAACCGCTGTCTATTCTGGGGTTTAGGATAAACTACTCGAATAGACAGTGGTTTATATATAAACCGTTATCTATTCGAGTATAGACAACGGTTTATATATAAACCGCTGTCTATTCTTCAGGGTAGAATAGACAGCGGTTTATATATAAATCGCTGTCTATTCTTCAGGGTAGAATAGACAACGATTTATATATAAACCGCTGTCTATACTTGAATAGACAACGATTTATATATAAACCACTGTCTATACTCGAATAGACAGCAGTTTATATATAAATCGCTATCTATTCGAGTATAGTGGAGTGTCCAGTACATCCAACGCAGTCAAGTTCCATGTCTAATAGTTTATAGTGGACTTTAAACATCATGATCCGACACTAATAAAATGTCTATAGTGGACTTTAGACATCCGCTGATTAAAAATTTGGGGGTGCACAATTTTTAATTTTACCCTACCAATTCATATTTTTGATCTATAAATATAACACCTCATAGATGTACACAAAAAAGGGGGTGTCAGCATCCTTTTGTCCCCCCTTTAAATCCTCCCCTAGTTGTCACGATCAAGAGAAAAAAGGAGGTTTTTTGTCACCGCTATTGCCGATCAGGATAAGGAAAATTTCTTTTTTGGTCGTCGCTGTTTAGATAGAGTATAGGGAGAGTCCTGCCGACAAAAACAAAAAAAAATGATGTCGTCGCAGATCTCTCATGCGCCGGTGAAGTAAGAGGACGCGAAAACTGCGATCGTTGTGGATCTGGTGCTCTCATCGCCCCTCAGATATTGCCAGTCACTGCGGCTGTAGATCTTGCTCAGATCTGAAGTGATTATCGTAAACAGCGGTGGCACGATTAGATTGTTAGTGACGATTGTCGGCATCCAGTTTCTTTCTCTGTGGCTATTATAGTCTAGAAGGAGGAAATCCAGTCTCAATTTTCTTGTGCGGCTTGTACTGAAGCACAACTAGATTGCTGCTTCCTGGATCGAGAAAAGGTTTGTTTGTGATGATTGTTGTTCGTGAGTCTTCTCCTGTGCTATTTTCCGTTGTTGTTGAGATCTGCCATGGAGTTATATGCGTTTGCTGTCGGTGGAATATTTTGGGTAGATCTTCGAGTTGAAATTCATTGAAAAGAGAGGAAATAAAATGATGAAGGAGAAAAACTTCTCATCTCTTGTTCCAATGATCAAATTGGAAAAGTTCATGGCGACGTAATTCAATGACTGGAGGATGAATACCCAGTTTGAGATGAAGTATCTGAACGTGTTCTACATTGTTCAGTCTGATCGTGCCGACGTTATGAGGACTGTCGATGAAACACAATGGATTGTTGATAAGGACTTATGTCGAGAGTCGAGACTATTTGTTGAAATGCTTATCCTCTAGCCTAACAAAACTTATATCAATATGAAGACTGTCAAGGGGATCTGGGAGGCATTGGGGGGAGCACTTCAAGTAGGAGGACTTGTCCAAAGCTCACATAGTGGACAAGTTTCATTCCTTCATGTTCGACAAGGAGAAATCGATTCTCCCTCAGGTATCTGAATTTGAAAATTTAGTAAATTCTTTGCATAGTGAAAATATATCTCTGCTAGATGGCTTTGTTGTTGGCATGATAATTTATAAATTATCTTCCATATGATATAATTTTAAACTAGGATGTACCACAAGAAAAATATAGGTTGGTTTGAATGACCTTAAGCGTTTTATACATATTGAGGATGAGAATAAAACTAGACATGTGTTAGAAGCTGTTAACAAATAAAAAACTGCTACTACTATGATTTCTAACTCTAAAAGCGTGTCTATCCGCCAAAAGACAAAACCTTCTCAGAATAGTTCTCAGGTTGTAGATCCTAATAAAAAGATAAAAAGCTTAAGGACAAATGTTTCAACTGCAACAAATGTGAGCACAATGCATTTTATTGCAGACTTCCTAAGAAGGAAAAGAACAGAGCATCACAAGACGACAACCAGACTAATATGGTTAGTCTTACTGAGCCGTCCAACTTTGTTGTTATGGTTGGAAATGCGAAAGACAACACTGAGTGATACCTGGATTCATGGGCAACTTGTCATGTTTGCAACAATGTTAATATGTTGACATGACTTACTGCTACAAAAGAGTCTGTGATGATTACAAATAGTGAGACAACTGATGTTCTGACGGTGAAAAATGCAACCTTGCTGCAGTGCAAATTGCAATGATGACTAGCCACGAAAGCACTAACCACTAAGGCTCAGTTTGGCACGGTGTTGGTGGTCATGAACATGAGGGTTAAATTGTCATTCGTTAACTTCCACTTAAGGAACTTCAACCATTTTTATGTTCAAATGGATGAGGCTCATTAGGTGAAACTTAACAAATGACGGAGCGACAATCGAAGTTGTTTGACCTTGCTGAAATTCCATACCCGAGGAAAAAAAAACCCTCACTCCCCTCCATATCATTCAATAAACCAATCAAAGCTGGCTTATGACTCTGCGCGCCAGTGAATCCAACAAATCTGAAAGGAGAAAACAAAGAATAACATTTGCTGGAGAAGACGATGATGATGTTGGAGAGCTATAGTGACGCCAAATGATGCAAGATATGACAAAAAATTGAGTGCTTTGCTAATAACATATGTAGTCAGTTTGAAAAAAAGTGTCTATTTTTCTTGAACCTGTTTTTTTTGAGCTGCTTATAACAAAATAAAATTTGCCTATAAAAATGTGCAGACTTTAATAAATGGGGATTGTTAAAGACAGTCCTTATTTGGCTAGTGACAACTCATTAATAATGACAAACCAAGTTTTTACACAAGCAGATCAACTTGTTAAAGTCAGTCCAAATTTTTTTTTTAAAACATAAATTTTATGGAATAAATATGAACCATAGTTAGTAGAATGCCCAAAATTAAATGAATTTCAGTTTGCTACAAAATGATCTCGTATGATGCGACAAAAACATTTCGAAATACTAAGAATGTTCAAAATAAATGATCTTCATGTTCCGCCAAAGCGCACCTGAAATTCAAAAAGAAACTATTACATCAAAGAGATATCGGGCCGCAGCGGCGAGAGGGGAGGCGCTGGAACGAAGTCGGGTGGCCACGACGAGCGAAATGCGTCGGGCGGCTAGGGCGAGCAGGAGTTATCAGGCAATAAAAGAGGAAGAATAAAAAAAAGGCTACCACTAGGATTAAATGCTAGACTTAGAAAAAAAAAGGAGATTTTAATTAGTCCTGTACAAAAGGCCCGGGCCCAGTGGGCCGGCCCGAGCCCGGCCCGGCGAAAGCCTTTTTCGGCCCGGCCCGGAAAAAGCCCGGCCCGGGCCGAGACCGGGCTCAGGGCCCTTACAGGGCCCTGGTTTTGGGGGCTAGCCCGGCCCGATGCCCGGCCCGGGCCGGGCCGGGCAAAGCCCGAAAATCGGGCCGGCCTGGGCCCGGACCCGGGCCCAGGCGAAGCCCGGACCGGGCCCGCACGCCGGCCCGGACCTGCTGCCAACGGCTCTAAGAGCCGTTGGAAATCCAACGGCTCTTAGAGCCGTTGGAACTGCAGCCAGCAGGGCTGCAGCAGCCCTGCTGGCTGCAGTATTTTGGCCTAGGGCCTAGGCAAAAGCCTAGGCCCTAGGCCATATTTTATTAAAAAAAAAATATTTTTTTTTTATAAAATCCCCCCCCTCCCGATCCCCTCTCTCTCTCTTCCACTCTCTCTCTCTCTCTCTCTTCCACTCACTCACTCTCTCTCTCTCTTCCACTCTCTCTCTCACTTATTCTCTTCCTCTCTTTCTCTCTTACTCTCTCTCGCTGCATGACATCGTCGTCCTCAACGCCGGCGTCGTCGACTCAAAGCACGACCGAAGTGGTGGAGCATAATCAGAGGGCGCCCGTCTGGGAGCATTTCGACAAGGTTAAAGTCGGCGACGAATTCAAGGCGCGGTGCAAGTTGTGCTCAAAGTTGCTAACTCTTACCGGCAACTCAACACTAGCGAGACACGCTAAGTCCTGTTTTGCAAAGCAAGCTCCCGAGTCCAGTCAGGGACAAATATCAGCATCAGGACAAATTTGGACGTACGATCAAGCAAGACAGCGAGACCTACAGGTGAAAAACGTCATCAGACGTGGGTTGCCATTCAGTCACTACGACAACGATGAGACGACGGAGTATATACACGAAGGGCTTCAGCCCAAATATCAACAGGTAAGTAGATCCACTATTAGACGCGACGCACTTAAATTATATTTTGACGCAAAACAAGATTTAATAAAATTTTTTGAAACTTTCGAGGGACGTGTGAGTTTAACGAGCGACGTTTGGAGTAGTAGCGTTAGGGTAGAGTTATCTTATATTTGTATAACGGCTCATTGGATCGATCCCGTTTCATGGGATTTAAATAAACGTGTAATATGTTTTGAAGGTTTTGAATTTCCGCACACGGGTAAGGCTATATATTCGGTAATTATTAAATGTTTGCGTGAATTTAAAATAAAGGATAAAATAATGAGTATTTCTTTTGATAACGCTAGTAATAACAACACCGCAGTAGAGTGGTTAAAACGTGAATTAAAACCAATGCTCAACGATGCGTTTTTTCACACTCGATGTGTGTGTCACGTTTTAAACTTAGTGGTACAGGATAGTTTAGAAGCTATGGAATCATATGTTGAGAAAATTCGTACTATGCTTAGATTTATTTATTGTACCAAACAGCGAAGTCAAGATTTTCGAAAATTTGTGATCGCACAAGGTCAAAAGTATTTGAAACCTCAATTTGATATGCCTGTAAGATGGAACTCCACATATAAAATGTTAAAAAGAGCGTTTCAACAAAAAACACTTCTTATGGAATATTACACTATGACAAATAATCATAATTTAACTGATAACGATTGGGACGTACTATTTCATTACATGGATTTATTAAAATGTTTTTATAGGGCGACTGTTTTTTTATCTGGTGTTTATTATCCCACTAGCTCGTTAGTAATTGAAAATTTTGTAAATATCGCACAAAAACTTAACTATTTTAAGCAACACTCCGGATGGCTTCCTTTAATTGAAGTAATAGAAGAAAATTTTTTAAAATATTATAGAGAAATGCCTCCTACATTTTCATGCGCTGCCGCTTTAAACCCGTTATTCGCTGTAGACGGCGTAGAAAATTTAATAAATGAAATTAACGTTAACTTAGACATAAATATAAGTTTCGATGACGTTGACGACGTTAGTACTACTAAATTTAATTCTATTTTTACCGAATGTTTTAATTATTACGACAACTTATATGGCTCACGACCACGAGAAGAAATAACACAACCTAGGACAAAAAAATCTTTTACAAATAAAATTTTAGAATTAGCTTCCAGAAAAAAAAAGCACGCACATCGAGTAGTTTAAACGAATTAGGACTGTATACGAAAACACAATTTCGTGATTTTATGATTACGGAAGAGATCGAAAACTTCGATATCTTAAAGTGGTGGAAAAGTAAAGCTAATACCTATCCTATTTTGGCCTATATGGCCCGTGATTTACTAACAATTCAAGCTAGTACAGTAGCTTCGGAGTCCGCTTTTTCTCTTAGTGGCAGGATTTTGAACACGCGGAGGAGCCGACTAAATGAAGAATCACTCGAACTATGCATCTGCTACAAGGATTATTTGGATGCTACGAATAGGAAGCAACACATTTCAGCGTTGGAGGAGAGCTCCGAGCAAATTGAAGAGGAGATGGACAATCTGAATTTATAAAAATGTAATTTTTTTTATTATCATTTAAAATAATAAATTTCTTTTTGTTTCTATTTTTTTTTAAAAGTGTAATTTTGTTTTTTAAAATTTCAATATTAATAAAATTTTTTATTCTAATTTTTATTTCATTTTTTTAATTTTTTTAAGTATTTTTTTTTCTTAAGAGGGCCCGGCCTGGCCCGGCCCGGCCCGACCCGGCCCGGCCCGCCTGGCCCGGGGGCCGGCTCGGGCCCCTTCCCGGGGTCAAAGCCCGGGCCCAGCCCGAGCCCGATAAAGAAAGGGCCCGGGCTCGGCCCGGTTTGCAAAAGTCCGGGCCCGATCAGGCCTTTTGGGCAGGCCTGATTTTAATTAAAAATATTGAGGTTTGCACTGTCTTTAATAATCACCCTAATAAATAAGTAAAATTATGAGAACTATGATGGCATGTTTTTTTTTTGTTTAGATTATCTATTCTGACAGAAAACAGTAGGCTTCCATAATGATATTGAAGTGCACAAAGGAGGTCAAGGATTCTGGAATCAATCTTTTCCGATTTCCCTCCAGTCCCATCCATTCCATAATGCCCTCGATTTCTCCTACTCATCCCGAGGTCGCGATCGCCGTCTTCGGCGAGGTTGACAGCGACTCCACCGCCGGGAGCCTTAAGCCGAGGAGGCGGAGGCGGCGTAGGAAGAAGAAGGAGGTTACGGCGGAGCAGAAACTCGCATCAAAGTACGTTCACGAATGGGCGTTCGGCTGCTCCGAGCCCTGCGACAGCAGCGTCAGCCGTGTCCTATTCGAGCTCCATTCGCATTCGAAGTTCAGCGACGGGTTCTTATCGCCGGCGGCGCTCGTGGAGAGAGCCCACAGGAATGGGGTGAGCTTCTGGTCCCTTCGATATGATTATTATGCTACTTGATTTCATTCTTTTCTTGCGGATGTTTGGTGTATGTCTGGTTCTATATGTTGAACTGTAGGGTTCCGTAACTGTTTCCTATCTGTTTGATGCTTTGCCGCTGTAGTTGCCCGGAAAATGAGAAGCATTGTCTTTTCTAAATCTTTTGAAAGGGCCATTTGGTGGAATAAGAGATTTGTAAAATGATATCTGCCTTCCCTTTTCAGTGGAGAAGTAGATTCTTTGCCATTCTTTGCTTCATTTTGGGCTTCTGTGATTTTTGTGATTTGGTTTTGGGGATATTTCTACGCAATTTTCGTCATAAAATGGTAGACGCTGCCCATTTTTCATTCTTTTTGCTTGGGAAAATTGTTGGGGTCAAGTCTCTAAAGATGAGTAGTGATGACTTGGAAGGGAAATCAGATCAAAAATTCTGAAATCTGCTTCATGTAGGCGAGATGCCACAGTAATGTCGACTTGGAGATCTCGTGCCGACTAGAAGCTTAGCTGCATGTTGATTGAAGGACTTGGTCTTATCGACTGGAAGGATTTCAGGTTTGTCGACCGAAAGAATGGAGTCTGCTGGTTGGAGGTCTGGGAATATCGACTTGATGCTGGCAGTATATAGGCAAGATGCAATAGCCTTATTGACGAGATGGGCTGTCGATATCGATGCCCTACTCATGGAGCCTCTACATCTGATGCCCTACTCATGGAGGGAGGGGACAAGTCAATGAAGTAGGGTAAGCAAAGAAGCACCTCCATAAATATGTTCAGAGGCATGTGCAAGAAGGAGATCGAATGTTTCTACTGCAATACAAAGGGATATTTCAAGAAGGACTGCTACAAGTTGCAAATAGATCAGAATGAGAAGATGAAGGAGACGAGAGAATCAAGTGAGAGTGCAGCTGCGATCTTGATTGCGGAAGATGAGTCACTATGCTTACATTGCAGTGGGCCTGAATGTCAGGAGTGTGTAGACACAGACTGAGTTGTGGATGGTGGTGCATCCGTGCATCCTACCACTGCTCACCTCACAGAGATTACTTTTATTCTTATTCTATGAGAGATCTTGGCACCATCTGGATGGCGAATGCTGGTGTACCGAAGATCGTTGGCAGTGGAAATGTCCACTCGAAGACTGATCTGGGGAAGGTTATCCTCAATGTGTCAGACATATTCTTGATTTGAGGATGAACTCATTTATGTTGGCAGACTTGATGATGGTGGTTTCACTAGCATTGAAGGTGGGGGTGCCTGGAGGCTGGTGAAGGGTTCCTTGGTGGTGGCCTGGGGTAAGAAGTGTTGCGATTTGTACCAAACAAAGGTCAAGATCCGCAGTCCGAGTGTGAATGCAACTGAAGACAACTATATGGAATTGTGTCATCACAGACTTGACCATATCAGTGAGAAGAACTTGAAGATTTTGGTGAGGAACGAGGTTCTTATAGAGCTGCAGGGGAGATACCCGACGCTTGTATTCACTGCTTGGCTGGCAAGCAGAAAAATATCCTTTGCGAAGTCTGAACCGAAGAGGAAAGCAAAGCTGCTGAACCTGATACACACGGATGTGTGTGGTCCTATAAAGCCCAATTCAGTCGGCGTTGCAACTTACTTTGTCATATTCATTGATGACCACTCTAGGAAGGTTTAAGCTTACTTCCTGAAGTAGAAGAATGAAGTTTTGACAAAATTCATGGACTTCAGGGCAAATGCAGAGAAGATGACCTGGAAGGTGATCAAGCGCGTCATATCAGATAACAAGGGAGAGTACATTGATGCTTTTGATGCCTACTGCAAAGAGCATGACATCATGCATAAGAAGACAATTCCGAGGACACCATAGTAGATCACGTTGATAGAGAGGATGAATATGACGATTGTGGACAAGATCAGATGCATGATCCCGCACGCCGGAATTGGCAAACAATTCTGGGCATATGCAGTACAGACTGCAGTGAATCTGATTAACTTGTCCCCCCCTGCACCGTTGGATAAAGATATTCCAGAGCGGTTTGGTCTGAGAAGGTGTCATATGGACATGTACGGGTGTTCAGATGCAGAGCACATGTCCATATCCTCAAGGAGGAGAGATCAAATCTTGATGAGAAGTCCTGAGAGTGCATCTTGTTAGGATTCCCACATGAATAGTTTGGTTATAAACTTTGGGATCCGGAGAGGAAGAAGATCGTCATAAGCGGGGATGTGATCTTTGTGGAGGATCAGAAGGCAAGGTGTTATGGGCAGTAGCTGTAGAGGAGGAGTTGGATTCGCTCCAGAAGAATGAGACCTATGATTTGGTCCGACTACCAAAGAGGAGGAAGGCTTTGAAGAACAAGTGGGTCTTCAAGTTGAAGACTGATGAAAACCTCTCCCGGCTTAGGTACAAGGCAAGACTTGTAGTCAAAGCGTTCAGTCAGAAGCACGATGCGATTTTGACGAGATGTTTTCACATGTGGTGAAAATGTCTTCTATTAGACTATTTCTGGGTTGGCTCCCTTTAAGAATCTTGAAGTTGAGAAAATGGATATTAAGACGACATTCCTGCATGGAGATTTGGAGGAGCTATACATAAAACAACCCGAAGGATTTGAAGTCAAGGGGAAGGAGTGCTTGGTCTGTCGGCTCAAGAAGAGTGTTTATGTGTTGAAGCAGACACCCAGACAGTGGTACAAAAAGTTTGACTTCTGTATGATGAAGAACAAGTTCTAGAGGATTAGAGTTGATCACTATGTCTATGTGTAAAGGACTGAGAGGATCCTTACAATTCTGCTGCTATATGTGGATAATATGCTAATTGTCGGTGATTATAAAGCCGACATTGAAGAGCTGAAGAAAGATCTTAGTAAGTCTTTTGAGATGAATGACTTGGGACCAACGAAGAAGATTTTTGGAATGAAGATCACCAGGGACAACAGTGCAAGTCTGTTATGGATATCTCAAGATGAGTACACGGAGAAAGTGCTGAAGAGGTTCATGATGGAAAAGACCAAGCCGGTAGCTATTCTGTTGGGTGGACACTTCAAGCTATCAAGCTCTTAGTGTCCTTCATCTGAGAAGGAAGTGAAGGAGATGAGCCAGATCCCCTATGCATTTGTAGACTGTAGTGGGGAGTTTGATGTATGTTATGATCTGCACGAGACCAGACATAGCTTATGCAGTGGGGGTAGTGAGCAGATATTTGACAAATCTAGGGAAGATTCATTGGGATGCTGTGAAGTGGGTACTCCAATATCTCAGAGGTACCACATGCCATTGTTTGCAATTTAGTGGAGAGTCACCGATGCTAGTTGGGTACTCTTACTCAGATATGTCAGGAGATGTTGACTCCCGGAGGTCCACATCTGGATTTGCTTTCACATTTGCAGGGGGAGCACTGTCGTGGCAATCGAGGTTGCAGAACTGCGTGACACTGTCGACGACTGAGGCATAATATATAACACTGACGGAAGCATCAAAGGAGATCTTGTGGATGAAGAAGTTCAAGTTTGAACTTGGACTCTGACAAGTAGGTACACCATGTACAATGACAGTCAGAGCATTATATTTTTGGCCAATAATTCCGCCTACCACTCCAAGATGAAACACATTGATGTGAGGTATCATTGGATACAAGATTCTGTCGAGGGGAAGCTGCTGAAGGTGGAAAAAGTCCACACAGATTAAAATCCTTTGGACATGATGATAAAGGTCATGGCGAGGGAAAAACACGAGTTATGACGGTTGCTGATCAGCATGAAATCCGCCCGAAGAAGTCATGGTGAGAGGACTCCTCTTTATGGTCTGCTGGGGAGTTTGTTGGGGTCCAGTCCCTAAAGACGAGTCGTGATGACTTGGAAGGAAAATCAGATCAAAAATTCTGAAATCTGCTTCATGTCGGCGAGAAGCTACAATAACGTCGACTTGAAGATGGCCTGTGTCGACTAGAAGCTTGGCTGCATGTCGATTAAAGGACTTGACTTATCGACTAGAAGGATTGCAGGTTTGTCGACTAGAAGAATGGAGTTTGTCGACTGGAAGAGTGAAGTTTGTCGACTGGATGTCTGGGAATATCGACTTGATGCTGACAGTATATTGGCGAGATGCAATAGGCTTATCGATGAGATAGGCTGTCGATATCGATGAGACAGAATGTCAATGCTGACGAGACTCTGCTAGCATGCCGACAAGACCATGTCGACGAGATGCGTGGTACATACCGACAAGACGGTGTCCTTTGTCGACTAGACACGAGGTTCTATCCCCATCAATAGTTTGCGAGAAGACTGGGTTGTTTGATCCAGTGATTTCTAGCCATTCGATCTTCTGTTCTCCCATCCAGTGGCTGTGAGGGATGCGCCTACGTGGTCTAATAGGGTTTCTGAACCCCATATAAAGAGAGAAGCAGTTTTATCCAAGTTCTAAGTCTAATTCAGAGCAGTTTTTGCGAAACATAGAAACCACAAGGTTGCAGTTCACGAAATCTACATTTGCTTGCCAAGGTGTTCTTCAGGAGAGAAGAACATGAGATTCACAGCTGGTGTTTTCGTTTTCGCCTTGGAGAAGTTTCGTCATCATCTTCGTTGCCAGAGTACTTGAAGAGAGGTGATTCCTTTTCTTTGAAGAGATTCTTTTCACCGTGAAGGGTTGAGAGGGGGATTCATTTTTCTGGTTCCAAAAGGGGGTTTTTAGGTTGGGCAAAAGTAGATTCCTGTACTTGTAATCCTATTTTGATATAGTGGATTTAGTGTGCCCTGTCCCGTGGTTTTTTCCTCATTGATTTGGAGAGGGTTTTCCACGCATATTTGGTGTTTGCGATTGTTGTGGCTTTTATTATCTTCTTGTGTGCGTCTGGATTGCGAGTGGGTCAATTCCCCACAAAAATGCCCCTGCAGCGGTCGGCTCTACCAGGGGATGCGCGTGCTGGGAGAAATAAAAGAGGGGTAGTGGGAATGTGGGATAGCCTGAGAGGTTACTGTGTTGGAGATGCGCCGACAGACATTGTGGTGGACATTGGACAAGGAGAACTTGTGTGTTGATATGTGAGGTATGAGACTACTTGTAGAGGGCTAAATTTTTGTACATTGTCCCCGCCTCCAGATTTGGGGAGAAGATCGATCTGGCACATGAAAATAAATATCACCCACTTATTTAGAAAAATTTCGTTTGCGCATAGGTTACCCGAACATGAGAACTCCTGCATTTGTCGAGTGAACTAAAGCTTTTTCACAGCCATATCCTCCATCTTCTTTACAGAGCCTTCACCTGTAGAAGCATATTGTTTCAAAAATAGAGGATCTTGTTTCGAAAAAGGAGGAGTTAGGCCATTTTTGTATTTCAATCTCCCTGTTAAACCGATCTGACATTTTCTGTAATGTATGTTTTTTTTCATTTAGTTGGATAGCTGAAATGTTCTTTAAACCTATATGATATATATTTAGAGATTTAAGATGATCTCCTGCGATCATTTGTTGATCTCCCGGGCGATCATTTATTTTGATATATGTTTACAACCTTTCAAGAGATCATTTTTGCTCGTTGAGATATCAAAAATGATAACCCCGAAGATCCTTTTTACTCACTGAGATATCAGAAATGATATCCTAGACGAGTACTTTGATATCCCGGGCGAGCAGTTATACTCTCCATGATATCATAATTGATCTTCTGAGAGATTGTTGTTGCTTACCTGGATATCAAAATTGATATCCTAGGAGAGCTTTTATGATCTCCTGCAAGTGTGAGTTATTTAAGGATCTTACAATATTTTGGTTATTGTACTAGAGCAATACTCCAAGGTTCGAAGTAGTTAAGAATAACAATAAGATGATCCTTACCCTTCAAGCTCCAGAAATTCCATCAACCTCGGAATTTAAGGTTTTCAGATTTTCTGTGATTTCATCGAAGCCGGATTTCATCTGCCGCTCAAGTTGTTGAACATACTCTTACACAGATGCGATGAGTGCTGAGTCTTTTGTAGCTGTTAAAATAGCCCATGTAAAAGGCCCATTATTGGGCCCATTTATTGTTTTATATTCTCTCCTCCTTTAGTCCCACATCTTGTATAGGATTTTCTTCTCTCTTCCTCTTCCTATATATTTGTATTCTCTCCTTGTATTTACATACACAAGCAATACATACAAGTTTTGAGCTCTCTCAACATGGTATCAAAGCCAGGTTGCTGTCCTCTGCGGCTTGTTTTTTTCTAACCGCCAAGCCCGTTCGGTCTCTATTCCCTCCTACCCGCTGCTTTCTCTCTTGCGGCCTGGTAGCCTACCCGCTCCGGTCTTCTGTCCGCCCCTGACTCTGCGGTTTGCAACTTTGCATCCGCTTCTCCTCTCCCTCTCCGTGGTTCCACCCTCTTCAGGCTTCTTATAGCCATCCTCTCTCTCTGATTCGTGGGGCCCACCTTTCTTCAAACCGCTACGGGCTCTCTACTTCTGTCCGCTGCCAGCCCCGCTGCGGCTTCGTCTTCAGACCGCTGCGGCCTTCGCCTTCAGACCGTTGCGGCCTCGCCTTCAGACCGCTGCGGCCTTGCCTTCTGCCCTTTGCCAGTCTCTTTCTTAGCCGCTCGAGTTCCTACTCGCGGCCTCTCTTTTCTACCCACTCGAGTTCCTACTCGCGGCCTCTCCTCTCTAGCCGCTCGAGTTCCTACTCGCGGCCTCTCTTTTCTAGCCGCTTGAGTTCCTCCTCGCGGCCTCTCTTCTCTAGCCGCTCGAGTTCCTACTCGCGGCCTCTCCCCTCTTTCCGGGTTTTTCTGTCAACCCGCCCGGGCTGGTTTTCTGACCGCTGCCGGCTTCACCTAGACCGGGGCAGTCTCTCTTTTGTTTCTGCCCTTTGGTCGCGACCTGACTACTCGCTGGTGTCCGGCTTGACCGTGCAGACTGCTTCCTATCCGCACTCTGGTCGTGGTCTTCCTTAGTCTTTCTTGCCGGCGGCTTATCCTCTATTCGCCGCGGTCTGCCTTATGGGCTCTTCCGGTAACTCTTCTGGCTCGACGGCCAGCCCGCCTGCTGACTGCCCGGCCTGTCCAACTGACCGCGCGGCTTACCCTACAGAACTTCGTGACGAGCTGCGCATCACTACCATTTCTCTTTCTGGAAAGAATAACTTCATTCCTTGGGTCCATTCAGTTCGACGGGTTCTCCAGGCCAAGGGTCTTCTCCCTCACCTTACTCAGGCTCCACCCACCCCTCCTACCGATGACTGGCTCCGCAATGATGGCCGAGTTCAGACCTGTATCTTGAATTCTTTGGATGGTGAACCCTATCAAATGGCTATGTATCATGAGACTGCCAAAGATATGTGGACTGAGCTACACTCCTTATATTCTGGCCGGGATAGCCTCCAGCATCTCTACGACATCCTCACTGACCTCTTTACTCTGGACGCTGGAGGGGCTTCCGATATGTCCTCCTTTGTTGCTCGTGCGAAGACTCTTGCTGAAGTCTGGATCCAGCATCAGCCGTTTACCAATGATGCTCTTGCTCAGCGCGCTCAGAAGGAAGCCGCCTGTACTGCCATCCTTATGGCTCGTCTTCCCCCTCACCTTCAGAGCATTCGTGCTCAGGTCCTGGCATCCTCTACCACACCATCTTTTTCTGATGTGTGCTCCATGATTCTCCGAGTCCCACCTCCTCCAGATACTACGGCTCCTCCGGCCCTTCTTCAGCAGTCACCTCCGCTTCTACCCTTCCCTCCTCCTCCTACTCGGGGGGGGGGGGGGGTCGTTCAGGCTCTCGCGGCCGTGGTCGTGGTGGCCGGGGTCGGCCGAAGTGTTCCTTCTGTGGCAAAGACGGTCATCTCGAGGCAACCTGTTACAAGAAAGTTGGCTATCCTCCTCGCCCGGCGGCTTCTGTTGCTACCGATGCTGGTCCTCCTGAACTTGAAAGTGTCCGTCTTCAGCTCCAGCATCTCCAGGGCTTGCTCCATCCCCCATCTGCCTCCGTTGCCTCCGTCTCCAACACAGGTACCGCTTGTCTCTCCACCGGCTTGGGCTGGATTGTGGATTCTGGCGCTACTCATCACATTACTCCACATCGCCCTGCCCAGTACCTGAATTCCCCTTATCCACCGTCTATTACTGTGGCCAATGACGCCACTGTTCCCGTCTCCGGCTCGGCAGATCTTCCTCTCACCTCCTCCATCTCCCTTCGCTCGGCTCTTCACGTCTCGAGTTCTCCGTTCAATTTACTTTCTGTTGGACGGCTTACTACTGATTTGGATTGTTCTGTTATATTCACTTCCTCTTCTTTTGTTATACAGGATCGGCGGACGCAGACTACCATTGGTAAAGGCCGGCTGCGGAATGGCTCTACCTTCTCGACGACTCTCCCACCATCCTCTCCTCCATTTCCTCCACCGATTGGCATCGTCGTCTTGGGCATGCTCCTCTATCGGTCCTCCGGCGGGCTCTCCCGGATGTCTTTCTTACCCCCTTTCAGTGTGATTCCTGCATCCTCGGCAAGCAGCCTCGTTCATCTTTTTCTTCGCATTGTACTCGGAGCGCTGCTCCTTTTGATTTAGTCCATTCAGATATTTGGGGACCATTTAAAATTTCTAGTATTTCCGGTTTCCGGTATTTTATCACGTTTATTGATGATCATTCTCGCACTACCTGGCTATACTTACTTCGTGATCGCTCCGAGCTTTCTCGTGTCTTTCGGGCATTTGTCCTCGAAACCCGTACGCAATTCCACAAGACCATCAAAATCCTACGCACTGACAATGCTCGTGAGTACACTAGTCACGAATTTGCTGCTTTATGTTCCGAGTTTGGGATTCTCCATCAAACTTCCTGCGCTTACACGCCGCAACAAAACGGTGTTGCCGAACGCAAGAATCGCCACTTATTCGATGTTGTCCGTTCCCTCATGCTTCAAATGCATGTCCCTAAACCGTATTGGAATTTTGCGGTCTCGACCGCCTGCTTTCTCATCAACCCTCTCCCTTCCTCTCTTCTCAACTACGCTACTCCGTTCAGCATCCTCTTTCCCTCCGCTACAGCCTTTCCTCTCCCACCTCGTGTGTTTGGTAGCCTATGTTATGTCCACCGTTTGGGGCCTTCATCGGATAAGTTAGATCCCCGGGCCGCCAAACATATATTTGTTGGTTATTCTCGCTCCCAAAAGGGGTATGTCTGTTATTCTCCTGCTACCCGCAAGATCTCCGTTTCTGCTGATGTCAATTTCCGCGAGAATTAACCATTCTTTTCTGCTCCCTTACCTGACCATCCCCCACCTACACCTCCATCCATTCCCCGCCCGGTCATTCCTGCCACTCCTCCACTGCCTGTCATTCCCTCTCCACCGCCTGCCGTTCCCTCCAAACCACCAGTTATCCGTGTCTACACTCGTCGCTCTACCCCTTCCGTTGCCCCTTTGCCGTCGGTCTCTACCATGGATACTCCGCATCCGACTGATCAGGTATCGCCTTCCACTGCTCATCCGCTGGCCAACTCCGTCTCTCTTCATCGCCTCTTTCCCCATTTACGCACATTGGCTACTTCTCTCTCTTCGGTTGCTATTCCTAATTATGTGCAGGAGGCGCTTCAACATCCCGGCTGGCGAGCAGCCATGGAGGAAGAAATGTCTGTTCTCTGGTCTAACCAGACCTGGTCTGTTGTTCCTCTTCCACCGGGCCAGAAACCAGTTGGGTGCAAATGGGTCTTTGTCATCAAACATGATGCCGATGAGACAATTGACCGTCTAAAGGCCCGCCTTGTGGCTCGCGGTTTCACTCAACATGAAGGGCTCGATTATGAGGAAACGTTCTCTCCGGTGGCAAAGCTTAATAGTGTTCGTGTCCTCATCTCTGTTGCTGTCCATCGCCGGTGGCCTCTCTTTCAGCTGGATATCAAGAATGCCTTCTTGAATGGGGAGCTCCAGGAAACTATCTACATGCAGCAACCGCCCGGGTTTGAGACCACGGGGGAGTCTCAGGTCTGCCATCTTAAAAGGCTCTCTATGGTCTCAAACAATCTCCGCGGGCATGGTTTGAAAAATTCAGCAAGGTCCTCCGTGCGATTGGCTTCACTCGGAGCTCGGCCGACTTCTCGCTCTTTACTCGTCACCACCCAACAGGAACGGTTATTCTGTTAGTTTACGTCGATGATATTATCATTACTGGAGATGACTCTCAAGGGATACATGCAGTCAAAGTCCATCTAAACTCAGTCTTCCAGACCAAGGATTTGGGACCCCTTCGCTACTTTTTGGGCCTTGAGATTGCCAGAAGGCCAGATGGGCTCACTCTCTCTCAACGCAAATATTGTCTTGACCTTCTTCATGATGCGGGTCTGTCTGGCTGCAAGCCCAGTGATACTCCTATGGATGTGAACCACAAACTGTGTGCTCAGGCCTCTGACTCCGATCTCCTTCTTCAGAATCCTGAATATTATCGACGTCTTGTTGGAAAACTGATATATCTCACGGTTACCAGACCGGATATCTCCTTTACTGTTGGTCTTGTCAGCAGATACATGCACTCTCCTCGAAAATCTCATCTTCAAGTAGTGGAAAGAATTCTCAGGTATCTGAAAACCGCTCCTGGTCAGGGACTTGTCTACAGGACCTCCTCTTCTGCTCCAACATTGGTGGCATATTCGGATGCCGACTACGCTGGCTCTCTCGATGACCGGCGATCTACGAGTGGTTTTTGCACTTACCTTGGATGACATCTTGTAACTTGGCGAAGTAAGAAACAAGCGGTCGTTGCTCGCTCTTCAGCTGAGACAGAGTACCGGGCAATGACATCGGTTGTATCAGAATTAACATGGCTTGAGAGTCTCCTTACTGATCTGGGTGTAAAATTACCATCACCGGCTCTTCTCCTTTGTGATAGTCAAGCCGCCATACACATCGCAAAGAACCCGGTCTTTCACGAAAGGACGAAGCATATTGAGGTCGATTGTCACTTCATCCGGGAAAAGGTTCAAATGAAGAAGCTTGACTTAAAGCATGTCCCAGGATCGGAACAGGTTGCAGATGTCTTCACAAAGGCTCTTTCCAAGACATTATTCTATCAGTGCTTGTCCAAGCTTGGCGCATACGATTTGTACGCTCCAGCTTGCGGGGGAGTGTTAAAATAGCCCATGTAAAAGACCCATTATTGGGCCCATTTATTGTTTTATATTCTCTCCTCCTTTAGTCCCACATCTTGTATAGGATTTTCTTCTCTCTTCCTCTTCCTATATATTTGTATTCTCTCCTTGTATTTACATACACAAGCAATACATACAAGTTTTGAGCTCTCTCAACAGTAGCTTTCACTCTTTTGATTTCATGCTTAGGGGAGGTCGATGTCTCAAGAGATCTGCTTTTCTTTGTTGCAGTGACTGAAACACCCTTATACTACCTCATCTGCCTTTGTAATATCCTTAAAATGGTCCAGTGCCTAAATCATAATAATATGTCCATGTATGTGAGCTACGTTAAATCAAGAACACATTATTATTCATACAAAACCTGATCGACCCAAAGCTTGGGAAATAAGGTGGACAAGTTCTTCACAGAGTAAAAATCTTCAGTCCACGGATAAGCTCTCGGACAAATTTCAGGAGATGTGGGAGAGTGAAGAGTAGGTGCTCTAGAAACCAAATTTGTTACGGCACAGTTTGAAATAAGTTAATATTAAGTTAAGAAAACAATGCAACTAAAAGATGAGAGCATCCATAGAGGGTTCCAATGATCTTCTTTGGCAGGCCAAACAATCCGGTTTGAGCAGATGCATCTTTCACCAGTGAAAGATAATGAAAACTTACTATCATGAAATTATGAATTGCTTTCGACCAAATGTATTTTCTGAATTCTTGTGTCTCACTAATCTGTCGTTTGCTCGGGTATTAGATTCCGGGGCATGGCAAGATTTATCCACAAAATAAATGTAGAATAAAAGTACTAATTTTAGACACTATCATCTTATTCTTCAAAGTGGCCCTAGTTAATTTGGCGCATAATTCAAGCTCAAATATAAGATATTTGTTGAAGCCGGGAAAATCCCTTACTCAAAAATTCGGATCAAGGCAGCCTAAGGTTACTGATTTTGCGGTCTGACGCCACAATTCAAATGACATTTACAGGAGAGAGAAAACTATCTAAAAGCACACCCCAAGTGCTCCAGCAGGGAGGTCCACCACGTACCCGGAAGTTTGGGAGAAACTTACTCTCCACAATCAAAAGACTGGGCGAGGTAATAGGCAGACATGGACTTGTCGAGTATCCACTTGAGGGGACCTCAACCTCTTCCAAAAGTCCATTTCTAGTACCCTTGGGGGGACTATTTATAGAAAAATCATAGGGGGGGAGAGGGGTATAGGCGAGTATCCAACTTCTGCCAGCGAGTTCCAAGGGTCTACTCGCCCAAACTCGCGAGATACTCGCCCAAGCTCGCCCAAGCTCGCCCAAGCTCGCCCAAGCTCGCCCAAGCTCGCCCAAGCTCGCCCAAGCTCGCCCAAGCTCGCCCAAGCTCGCCCAAGCTCGCCCAAGCTCGCCCAAGCTCGCCCAAGCTCGCCCAAGCTCGCCCAAGCTCGCCCAAGCTCGCCCAAGCTCGCCCAAGCTCGCCCAAGCTCGCCTCTGCTCGCTCAACGGTCTGCGAATAGCTGTCTGCTTGGATACTTCTGATCTCGACGAATTACAGGCTATACAATATTGACGTTTGTTAGGCAAACCCAATATTGTTACAACTTCATTTATTTTAAATATCACTTCTTTGCTTCCTAGAGAAAATGAACATGCATTGACAGTGAAGCAAATTCCAAGCGGATACACCAGAGGGACATTTCGTGAATCTAGCCTTAGTATTTTTCTCCCTCTGTCAAAAAAATGTCAAAGAAAAGCCCGAGTATAAAATTTGCATAAGTGTTCGAAAAACCCAAATAATTTTTAATGGCAGGCGAGCAATTTTGCTCTACTAGGTGAGTAGTTTAATTCTACTAGGCAAGCAATTTGCTTTGCTGGGCGAGCGCCTTTTCTTTTGCTCGCTTGATTGAGTAAAATTGCTTGCCCAAATGCTTAAATATTCTCGTCCTGGTGCTTAAATATGCTAGCCCAGGCGATTCAATATACTCATCGGGCGAGCAAAATGGTGCTCTTGAGCAAAATTGCACGGCGAGGCGAGCATATTTGCTCGCCTGGCCTGAACGACTTAATATGCTATACCAAGCGAGCATATATGCTATACCAGATGTGCATATTTGCTTAGATCGCATGGATGCACAAATATGCTCATCCTGGAGAGAAAACACATTGATGCGGAATGGAGACGCGGAACCGCAACGGAGGACGAGTTTTGGGCCCGTTCGGGGCCGATTGACTACTTACTATATATGATGTATCTAGATCGATGATCCGACTTCACGGATGCGTCCAACCCATCGTTTGCACACAATTTCATATATTATATTGTTATTTTGACTTTTATGTTGATGTAATCGGGCTACCCCATCTACAACCAATCATAGTCGTTGATGGTGGGATGCCCTAATATCTCTTTATTATAAATAGATGTATAGCGGGCTGCTTAGAGGCTATTGCAGAATTTGGAGACAAAGACTCCCGGATTCTCGCAATCACCCCACAGTGCTAACTCCGTGGAACCCTAGATGCTCTTCTTCCTTCCTAAGGTGCTATCTAATCCTAACATTCATTTCCCACCTCCCTTAGCCCTAACCGCCCTCATATCTCCTCCCAAACAAAAGCCTCCGCCCCTCGCTTTGCTACAGTCTAGCAGCCAACGCCCCTCCTTTTTCCCCTTCCGCCAGCCCACCAAGAACCCCAACCACCACCACCACCACCTCCCATTGCTGCAGTCTAACATCCCCCCCGCCCGTTTTCCCTTCCGCTAGCCCGCCAAGAACCCTGACCAGCCACCTCCCCTTCAATCCGACGCCCCATATCACCAAAATCTGCTCTTCTAAGCCCGATCCAGCCTCCACACAGCCGTATCCATCCTTCACCCTATTCCTCTCCCAAACCACCAGTTCTCGATTCCCACAATCCGATCCCACTTCCCTAAGCCAAATCCAGTTGCTACCCCGTCATTTCAGTTACCGGTTCCTCTCCAGATCGTCCCTATTGAGCCGCACATCTCCGGATCTAC
The DNA here is from genome assembly GCA_039583875.1 of Platanthera guangdongensis. Taxonomy (NCBI): domain Eukaryota; kingdom Viridiplantae; phylum Streptophyta; class Magnoliopsida; order Asparagales; family Orchidaceae; genus Platanthera; species Platanthera guangdongensis. Next base: position 2,563,562 of record CM077151.1, on the reverse strand, counting down.
TTTCTTACGGCAGCCCCCATGTGTTGTGAGTTGTTATTTGTTGTATGAAACTTTAATTCTCATTATTAATATATAGTGCTGTGATTTCATGTTTGCATGGATCTCTTGAATATTAGTTGTTTGTTTTGGATTATTCCTGTGATTTGCAGGATCAATTTGCCGCGCGCTCTTGTTTTGGTTCTTCACGCGGAGGAAAACCTAAGTTTGCTTTGCCATAAAAAATTATTTTGCTATTTCTAAAATCATATGCGTGTGATTTAATTATTTATTATCTGATTTTGATTTCTTCGTTGGGCTTTGCATTGCATGTAGGGTTAGGACAACGTTCATCCGCCGCCTATAGATTCGTCCTGCGTCACACATCTTCTCTGAATCACTCGCCCTTATAACACATCATATACTCTGCATTCAAAAATTTAAAATGTAGGTGTAAAGGGTACCTTAGAAGAATTCTTTCGGTACTATTCACATTTTTGATTGTGCGTCGCCTTGGGCTTTGCTCGAAGAAGAAGAAATACCCTAATACTGTCCGAGAAACAACCTCCGTGGAGGTTATTGGCAGAAAAATGATGTGTGGAAACCCTAGGGATGCCAAAATAATGACGAACAATTCCCCCTAAAATGCTCGTTGGGAATTGGGAAACCATTCCGCATTCTCCCAAAATCACGCAATATTTATTTTATTGTTTGACATGTGTCAACATCGGAAAGGCTTTGTTCCCAAATCTAGCGACAGACCCGTGCATAAAAAATTTGCTTAGAGAAGGGCGGTTTTAAAGGAGTTGCATTGGGGATAGAGTTTCAGAGAGTAGAGTGAGTGGACGAGGAGTGTCACGTGGAATGGTGGCGATGGAGTCTTGAGGACGAGGCTGGAATGTGCAAAGGTAATAGAGGGTTGCGTGTATGTGGTTGTGGTGTTCAATCACGTGGTAATGATTGGTGTTGACTGATGAATTGGGTAGGCGAGTTTACGGGCCAATGTGGGTTTGACATTCTCATGTTGGGTAGCAATTGCATGATGGTGAGTGTTGTAGTTGGTGATGTATTGGATGGCCTCTCAATCGGTATTTTCCATGACTAGCTGAGTTCATTGTCTTTGTTGAGTGTGGTGTGCAAAAGCTAGGCGCGAGCGATTCATCCGATAGCACTTGTAAGGTTGAAACTAGGCAGAGGTTTAAATTGGGGAGGGTTGTCGGAGAGGGAAGACTCACGCTGAGGATTGAGAGTAAAAAAATAATCCTAGAGCACCAGTAATGGGTGTTTTCTTGTTGTAGAAGAGGACTAAGAGCGGTCGGCGACAGTGTAGGACATACGAGAGAAAGACAGAATGATAGAAATGAGATAAATTATTATTTCATTGCTTGGATACCCTAACCCTACCGTGTGCATTTTATGTAATCCTTACAACTAGAACTTTTACTCTTTGTTGAACTCAGAAATCACGGTTCAACGAGTAGTTCAGACCGGAGTGGTGGCTTGCACTTAATTCTCCCGAGCCAGAACATAATGCTGAAGATTTGGAGTTCAAAACCTCTCTCACTAAAACTACAAACATACCCCCGAGCCACAGTGAGAAGGTCCCGCCACACACCCAGAAGATCAAAAAACACTTTCCCTCCTAAACCAATGCCGAGCTGGGCACCCTGGAGGGCCTTGAGAGCTCCCAACTGACCACCTGGAAACCATGATGAACAGTGACCTGAAGTTCTTGCCAACCAAAGCTAGCCAAAGGAGAGAGAATCCAGTGAGAGGTCCTCTCCAAAGGTGCTCTTGGGGGTCTATTTATAGTTTTCTGAAGTTGGTAGGATGGGTAGACCCTGGAGGGTTAAATTGAAATGGATTTTTAACCAAGAAACCCTCGATAGGATCCCGCTGACCGGGCTACCACAAGCCGGCAGGGCAGGTAGGTCGTTCGGGTGGAGGGTTGAATTGAAATGGATTTTTAACCAAGTAACCCCCAATAGGATCCCGCTGACCGGGCTCCCACAAGCCGGCGGGGCAGACAGGTCGCTCGGGTGGAGGGTTAAATTGAAATGAATTTTTAACCAAGGAACCCCCGATAGGATCCCGTTGACCGGGCTCCCACAAGCCGACAGGGCAGGCATGTCGCTCAGGTGGATGGTTAAATTGAAATGAATTTTTAACCAAAGAACCCCCGATAGTATTTCGCTGGCCGGGCTCCCACAAGTCGGCAGGGCACACAAGTCGCTTGGGTGGATGGTTAAATTAAAATGGATTTTTAACCAAGGAACCCCCGATAGGATCTCGCTGATCGGGCTCTTACAAGCCGGCAGGGCAGACAAGTCGCTCAGGTGGAGGGTTAAATTGAAATGAATTTTTAACCAAGGAACCCCCGATAGGATCCCGCTGACCGGGCTCCTACAAACCGACAGGGCAGACAGGTCGCTTGGGTGGAGGGTTAAATGGATTTTTAACCAAGGAACCCCCGATAGGATCCCGCTGACCGAGCTCTTACAAGCCGCCAGGGAAGACTGGTCGCTCGGGTGGAGGGTTAAATTGAGGTAGATTGGTGGTCAGAAGACTCCCGATAGGATCCCGTTGAAGTAGATTGGTAATGTACAAATGCTGGAGAGTTGGTTTTTAGAGTTTGTTTTCTACTTTAGTTCTCAATTTTGCTATAATTTCATTTCCAATTATAAGCTTTTACTTTATCAATTTCCATTTCAAGCTTTTGCTCTTGTTTCAATCATATCTCTCTCTACCTCTAGTTGTATTCTCCCCTATCATGATGAGTAGCTAAACTTCATTTAGTACTTGATCATGATGAACTTTGAAATGAAATAAACTACATTTGTAGATTTATTATAGTGTGAGTTGTAGTTTTTGTTGTTAATGCCAGCGGTAGAAACTATTATCAGGCGACAGTCACAGGACCATGTCCGAGCCCATATTTAGTGCTCCTATGACATTGATTGGTCAGAATCATGTCCAACATTCTCCGGCCAATTCCAAATTTTTCTGTGGCCATGGTTAAGTCATTGATTCAGGCTTTTAAGGAGGTATTTTCTTTATCTTGGATTCCATACCTATTTGCAAAGTTTTTCTTTCCATGTTCTATTTGGGTGAGAGAAGTTTTTAGGCTCTTTTCTAAGTTCCCCTTTTGATTTGTTAGAGCTTTCACATTGGAGTGCCTTAGAAAGAGCAACCTCGAGTTCTCTAATTCTTTCCTAAGGAGTGATCACACTCTTGACAAGAGATCTTCTCTTTTCTCAAAGCTTTTAATTCCTTAATTAATTTTTGATTTTGTTTTAACATAATCTTATTTTTTAGTTTTTAAAATATCAAGTTCTCCAACAAAAAACATAGATTGGAAAAGGCGCACAAAGGCACAAACCCCTGAGTTTGGTGAGCTTGGAGCTAGAGGCGTGCCTTTAAAAACATAGATTAGAAAGCAAGCCCTAACGTAGGTGTGAGTCGAAAGTGCGAGAAAGCAGGAACTTACCTTCGCCCGGATTAACTTGGAGAAGCGAGTCGATGTTCCGCCGGAGGTAGGCAACCGCGAAGTTTTTTCCCACAGAGAACTTGTGTAGCTTGGCGTCCTCGCTATCCACCCGAGGAGCCTTGTAGACGGACATGTCCTTCTGAACGGGCGAGTAAGGGACATTCCCGAGATTGCCCGAGATGAACACAAACCGGTTTGTCCATTAGTGGGCCTTGTTTACGATCTCGCAGACCTTTATCTGTGACCCGATTAGAAAGGCTACGCCGTCGCTGGTCGGCCGGTAGATGAATAGTTTCCGGATGACAGTGAAGTTGAATTCCACTTGTTCCTCGCGCAAATAGCACGCAAACGTCACCAGCATGACAATGGCATTTGAGCTTATCTGCGCGGGCACCGCGCCGAAATATTGCAGGAATTGCTTCACCTCCGACTATAGCAGGAGGCAAAGCCCCATCTCGAAGCGCGTGAGAGGGAAGGTGAGTTCATATATGTATAAGGTATTGATGGACTCGAGCTTGGCCGGGGCGCGAGCGGTGAACTCCGTCGCCACGTACTCGACAATGAACTCATCCAGTTCTTCCGGCGTTACCTGGCCATCGGGGAAGCAGTGGTAGTTGAAGTGGGCTACGCAGCTTAGCCTCCCGTCCGAGCCATCACCGGCCGAGCTATCACCTTCGCCGACCATTTGCGAGTAGAAATAACGAGTTGGCAGAAGCAGGAGGTAGATCAAGACGTGCAGTTATTGCGGTAGGTGAAAGCCAGGTGCATGGGGGGGGGGGTATTTATAGAAAATAGAGGAGAGAGGGGGATCGACAAATTGGCGCGAATCCACTCACTTCCCGCCTGCTCGCAAACCCCCCGACGCGTGCTTCTCTAGCTCGTGCTTCTCCAACTTGCGCTTCTCCAGCCCGCGCTTGCTAAAAGCAGGCGCGAGCCCCATGGCAATTAAAAAGACGTTCAACCCATCAACACAAGCAATTCAACGGTATCAAACTAAGTCACAACATGAATCCCTGCGAGTACCGGGGTCTCATAATAAAAGCAATAAATATTGTCTTAATCGTTCGCAAGCACGATAAAAAGAAAAACAACATTCAGTCCAGAAAAAACACAAGTGAATCACAGATTAATGCGAGATTCATCTCCACGAGCCGCGACCTCGCGTCCGAACTTGTGGCCCGCTCCTTCGGGTATCCTCCTCGCGGATCGCGACGATCTCGTGATTAAGTGTGCGCGTACATTCCTCGATTCGTTTTAGATGCCCCTCCAACGACGCGGTGTTACCTCCTAGAAGGTTCTGCATTTCGTCCATGAATAGGGTGCACTCACGTTCCAAAACCTCTACTCGCTGCTGCAAGGTGAGAATTTGCGGGAAGGTGTCGTTTGCGGGCAAGGCCCTTTCCTCTTGAAGCTTGTGGAACATGAATCCGTGTTTCCTATGCAAGCTCGCGACGTGCTTCGTCAGCTCGACAACAGATATCAGCTCGCCTAGAAAGTTCCTGATCGCACCAGGCGAGGGGGTGCCGAGTAGGTCGTTGCATCCTCCGGCTTGCCCCCAATCGAGACATCCGTTCCATCTAGGTAAGAGGGCGAGGTCTTAGTACGGGCTGGAAAAATGGAATTAGGAGCGATTTCGTTGACTCACCATGAGAAGTTTCGACCTCCTTCCCACTTTTGGGAGGCTCGAGGCGAGACTAAATTTGACGATAAGAATGGGGGTGCCCACATCCTTACTCGCTGGCATCATTTAGGCATTGGCGAGCTCCCGAGTAAGGTCGCGAGTCGGCGACTTCACCCGGGAGGGCGTCGAGGTTATATCGACGTAGGAAGAGACTGCATGATGGAGGTGTCGTCAATAAATGACATGGGAAGCGCGAGCCAGAAACGACGGGTAAATAAGTTTACTTACTGGGCACCTGCACGCGAGTGCCAGGCTCCATCCAACTAACCACAGTCCCCAGGCCATCATCCGCTCGATTCTCCATCTCCCTCTCAGTAGAAATGTCTGGCTGCGAAGCGCGCTCGCAAGAACTCGACAAAGCAATGCAAACTTAAAACGAGATTTGGGGAATTCACACTGTTTCAGAGACTCCAAGACCGAGGCTGAATTCAGGTTGTTTGGGGGGAGAGCGGAATCCCCTTTGTCCCGGCAGAGTCAGGTCTCAATTTCTTGACGGCTCTATCTTCGACTAGCCTTACCGGAGTGCGGGACAAGTGTTTGGTGTCTATGGCTATCAGGTTCACCGATTCCGCTTTATTTTTCTCTTTATCAGCAACAAGGCGAGCAAGAGCTGCTTTCGAGAATGACATGATGTCGAAAAACAGACAAAAATTTATGGAGGTGGAGGAAGGATTCTTGGAGATTGCCTCCCTCCCTCCTCTAATATATATAAGCTCTGGTGTGATCCACCGAAAGATTCTCCAAATAAGCAGTCACCAAATAACAGGAGGTTAAATGATATTTCCGAGCTTGGGGCAAACTCGAAAAGAGCGGGGATTGTTTGCAACCCCGTATTTGCCGAGTGAGTCTACCAGGTCGTTACACGATCAGATAACACGAAGCTAACAGACGAGTAGATGGGGAGAGTGGGGCAAGCTGACCCGCATTCGCCCCGGGACAGGGGGCGAGTGGCGAGTCTCCGGACTCTTCAGGCACTCGCCACCCAGGCGAGTGAGGCAAGGCCCTCTCGGCTTGCCAATGGAGTGGTGAGTCCTTAGTTTCCAGGAGGCCCCATTTTGACCTGCCACTAGCCACTCCAAAAAGCGAGATTCCGTTGTTGGTAGACCAATTTGTGCTGCGTTTAGTTAGAACAAAACAACTGGATTTCGATATACGCAGACTAGCTTCAGAAAACTATAAATAGACCCTCAAGAGCACTTTTGGAGAGGACCTCTCACTGGTTTCTCTCTCCTTTGACTAGCTTTGGTTGATAAGATCTTCAGCTCACTGTTCACCGTAGTTTCCGGGTGGTCAGTCGAGAGCTCTCAAGGTCCTCCAGGGTGCCCAACTCAGCACTGGCTTGGGAGGGGAAGTGTTATTTGATCTTCCAGGTGTGTTGCCGGACCTCCTCACTGCGGCTCGGGTCTGTTTGTAGTTTTGGCGATGGTGGCCACACTAACATTAGAGACTACGTTGGAGCCGACCTACTCGGGCTAGCTTGGTTAGAGCGGAACAACCCGTTATGGAAGCCGCAAGTCGCATAATTCATTTTATTTTAATTTTTAAGTCTATGTCGCGTTGTAATGTTCTGCTATATGAGCTCTCTTATTTTATTTTGTTTTGTGCTGTTTGGACGTTTGTACCCCTCCTTATAGTATAAGAGGAGGTGGCTTTATTTTGTAATCTACTTTTTGATGAATGAAAAAATTCCTGTCCGAAAACCCTACCGCCGCCCCTCTTTTCCGTGAGAAAAGCTCCAGACCGGTAGGTCTCCGTCGCTCCCGCACCCCTCTTTCCGCGTGAAATAGTTCCAGATCGGAAGGTCTCCTTCGTTGCCTACATCAGGTGGTATCAGAGGTGTGCGCTCGACTTCCACACTCGATCGTCATCTCTCCGTCGCTCTCCGCGCTGGCTCTTCCTAGCGCCTTTTCTATTTCCAGCGCCGTATTCCCGTTTGCTCCGGCCGGAGGCGTGGTCCTTTATCTGGTACCCTCTTTCTCCCGTACCTCTCTTCCTCGCGTATGGCGGACAATCCCCGGGAAAACTCCGACCTCTGGGCAGCTAGTGATGGCATCACCGCTCAATTGGCCACCCTCTCCGCTACTCTTGCCGATCTACGCCCCGCACACAGCCAACAACAATGCCCAGTCGACGTCCCAACAGGCCACTCTTTCCCACATAAGTCCCCACCAGGCCACTGTTTCAAATGTCAATAATCAGGCCATTTCGCCTCTCGGTGTCCGCAACTTCGTCAACCGGTTCATACCTTGCGCAAGACGATGTGGTTACGAAGGATTTTGAAGGGGCGGATGAAGTGGTAGATGGGTACGATGAAGAGGGAGACTTTGCCGCTTGCGTGTTCACCGTCTGTTACTTACACCGCGCCTTGATGAGCATGTTCAACGCTGCAACGTCTTCAAGAGCTACTGCACAATTAAGGGTAAAATTTGTGATTTATTGATCGACAATGGAAGCTTTGAGAACTTTGTTGCGACCTGGCTGGTCTCCTACTTGCAACTGGTTACCGAACCACATCCTCACCCTTACTCTATCGGGTGGATTCAACGGGGACCTTCGGTTCGTGTGACACATCACTGCCACGTTCCCGTTTCCATTAGGAAACATTACAAGACTGATGTTCGGTGCAATGTCGTGGAGATGGACGCAAGCCACCTCCTTTTGGGGCAATCGTGGCAATATGACACTGATGTGACCTATAAAAGCCGCGAGAATACATATATTTTCACTTGGGCCGCCAAGAAGATCCAGATTGTCGTCTGGGTCGGAAACAAACCCGAGTCTACAGGCAAAGGGCATAACTTGTTGGTGACGTACGAGAACCCCACTCTGTTTGAGCGCGACATGGCAGAGGCGCACGAGGTTGTGGCCCTCGTTCCTTACGGGCTATACACCATCAGTGAGCAAGCTGCGGGCAGTGCCCCCCCCCCCCCCCGAACGTGCGGGAACTGTTGTAGGGATTCAAGACCATTGTCATTGAGGACCTCCCCGATCACCCCCCTCCGCTACGGCACATCCAACACCAAATCAACTTCATCCCTGGAGCTAGTCTCCCAAATCTTCCTCACTTTCGCATGAGCCCGAAGGAACACCAAATACTACTCGAGAAAGTCGAAGAACTATTGAAGAAAGGCTTCATTTGTGAGAGCCTTAGCCCTTGTGGGGTCCCGACGCTTCTAGTTCCAAAGAAGGACGACTCCCGGAGGATGTGCGTGGACAACCGTGCAATTAACAAGATTACCATCAAGTATTGTTTCTCGATACCTCGTCTTGATGATATGCTGGACATGCTAGATGGCTCTCACATTTTTTCAAAGATTGATCTCCGAAGCAATTATCACCAAATCCGGATCTGCCCGGGGGATGAATGGAAGACCGCTTTCAAGACGCCGGACGACCTATTCGAGTGGAAGGTAATGCCTTTTGGATTTTCTAATGCCCCCAGTATTTTTTAAAGATTTGGGTTCCTAGAGGATCTGATAATTTTAAAAATAGTTTTCCGTCAATGGTTTTTTGTCACAAAAGCATCATGCAATTGTACAACCCATAATCTGCGAGTAGACCGAAGATTTGCTCAGGACCTCCGGAGCAGAGCCGGGCGGGTCTAGACCCCCCAGACAGACTCGCACTCGGGGGAAGCATGACGAGTCTAGACCCTTCAGTTGGACTCGCCCACCCGGAGCAGAGCAGGGTGAGTCCAGACACTATGTCACGGAACTGCACGACGACGAGCCCAAATGGAAAATGTACACGCGTCGGGCACGTTTATCGCATGGCCCTATCGAGCCCCCGGAGGAGATCGCGGCATAGCCACGTCATATATTTTATTTCAGCATTTATTTTCGGGCATTTTTTTTTGGCATTTGTATTTTATTTCCACCATTTATTTTCGGCGAAATATTCGCTTCTGTTCGCACTCCGCTACTATGAAGGGGGAGCGCTTGTACTCGTTTGAACCATCTTGGATGAATGCATGTTTTTCCCTTCCTCTAGTTTCTAACCCTAATCTCCTTTTCCGTTCTCTCTTCCTCTCTCTCCCTCTCCCTGTCCCGTTCTTAATACCGTCGCCCCCTCTTACCTGGAGCAGCCAACAAACTAGTTCGACCTGCCCGTCCGCACGCCACCGCCGGCCGCCGGAGTACCAGCACCAGCCAAAGTCCCCGCCGCATCCGCGCCCGCACCTCTCCCGCGTCGCAACCCCGCACCGTCGTTCCGCGCCGCATCCGGGCCGCTGCCTCGCGCGCCGCCCCGTCTGCCTCCCGCTCCACCCCTGCCCACACCAGCCCCATCCGCAACCGCATCAGGCCGCAACTTCTCTGCCGCGTCATGTAGTTCGCGCCCGTTCAGCCCGCGCCACGCCGTCGCTGCCGCCCTTCCTTCAGTGGCCTTGGCACCGAACACCCGTTCCACCGCCGAGGCTCCATCGGAGGACGCCAACGAGCCCCTCCTACGCCGCGTCAGCACCCAGGAGTCCATCGTGGCCTCCTTGCAGACCTCCTTGCTCGCCATCCACGCAAAGCTTGATGTGTTACAACCTCCCGCTGCCTCTTCCGCCAGTGGACCCGCGTGCCCGTCCACCGCCACGTCAATCTTGGCGGCGGGACCACTTCCGCACATGGGGGACGCCTTGGAACTTTCCACCTTCGCCAGAGTAGAGCTGATTGGGTGGATCGCCAAGGCAGAACAGTACTCTGATCTCATCCACATCAGACCAGCGTACGAGAACGAGCTCATGAGCCTTGTCCTCGCAGTGCAGCACTGGCGGCCCTACCTCCTGGGCCGACGATTCGTGGTCCGTACCGACCACCATAGCCTCTGTTAGCTCCTGCAGCAGAAGATTGCTATACCCGCCTAGCAGGTGTGGGTGGCCAAGCTATTGGGCTATAACTTCAACATTGAGTTCCGGGCGGGGAAGGAGAACTGCGCAGACGACGCTCTTTCTCGCCACCCCATACTTGCAGCCATCTCCCGCTCTGTCTGGGAGGATGCAGACACCCTACAACGGGAATTGGAAGCGGACCCGACGCTCAACGGGATCCAGATAGCACTCCTCACGGATGCCACAACCCACCCACCTTCCTCCTTGGTGGACGACCACCTGCTCTTTAAGGGCCATCTCGTACTCGCACACTCCATCTGCATTTCTCGGTTATTGGCTAAGTATTTTTTTAAAGATTTGGATTCCTAGAGGATCTGATAATTTTAAAAATAGTTTTCCGTCAATGGTTTTTTGTCACAAAAGCATCATCAATTGTACAACCCATAATCTGCGAGTAGACCGAAGATTTGCTCAGGACCTCCGGAGCAGAGCAGGGCGGGTCTAGACCCCCCAGACAAACTCGCACTCCCGGGGGAAGCATGACGAGTCTAGACCCTTCAGTTGGACTCGCCCACCCGGAGCAGAGCAGGGTGAGTCCAGACACTATGTCACAGAACTGCACGACGACGAGCCCAAATGGAAAATGTACATGCGTCGGGCACGTTTATCGCATGGCCCTATCGAGCCCCCGGAGGAGATCGCGGCATAGCCACGCCATATATTTTATTTCAGCATTTATTTTCGGGCATTTTTATTTTTGGCATTTGTATTTTATTTCCACCATTTATTTTCGGCGAAATATTCGCTTCTGTTCGCACTCCGCTACTATAAAGGGGGAGCGCTTGTACTCGTTTGAACCATCTTGGATGAATGCATGTTTTTCCCTTCCTCTAGTTTCTAACCCTAATCTCCTTTTCCGTTCTCTCTTCCTCTCTCTCCCTCTCCCTCTCCCGTTCTTAATACCGTCGCCCCCTCTTACCTGGAGCAGCCAACAAACTGGTTCGACCTGCCCGTCCGCCCGCCACCGCCGGCCGCCGGAGTACCAGCACCAGCCGAAGTCCCCGCCGCATCCGCGCCCGCACCTCTCCCGCGTCGCAACCCCGCACCGTCGTTCCGCGCCGCATCCGGGCCGCTGCCTCGCACGCCGCCCCGTCCCCCTCCCGCACCACCCCTGCCCACACCAGCCCCATCCGCAACTGCATCAGGCCGCAACTTCTCTGCCGCGTCATGTAGTTCGCGCCCGTTCAGCCCGCGCCACGCCGTCGCTGCCGCCCTTCCTTCAGTGGCCTTGGCACCGAACACCCGTTCCACCGCCGAGGCTCAATCGGAGGACGCCAACGAGCCCCTCCTACGCCGCGTCAACACCCAGGAGTCCATCGTGGCCTCCTTGCAGGCCTCCTTGTTCGCCATCCACGCAAAGCTTGATGTGTTACTGTAACAGCCCGAGTTTTTATCAGCAGGCCAATTTTTGGGTGACACGGCCTGGGACACGGGCGTGTCCCAGGGCGTGTCCTGCGTGCGTCGAGTGTCGAGAGGAGCAGTCGACGAATGGTCGACAAAATTTGGTCGACTCTGGACACGGCCTGTGACACGGGCGTGTCACAGGGCGTGTCAGCGCGTTCGATGAAAGTTGCTCGACGATCGTCGTGTGTCGAGATGCGGTCGACGTTTGTCGAGTGCAGTGAACACGGCCTGTGACACGGGCGTGTCACAGGGCGTGTCCCTTTGGTCGACGAACTCAGCCCGACGGACGCCTTGGAACTTGTCCACCTTCGCCAGAGTAGAGCTGATGTGGGGATAAGTCGGTTGATCACCGCTTGAGGCACACGGCCTGGGACACGGGCGTGTCACAGGCCGTGTCAGGCAAAAATCAGGTTTTCTGGCAAATTTGTGGTCGTCCATTCCTTCAGCTGGGATCCAAGGGATGAGCTTCTTTCCTTTTTCCTTAAGGCCGAAAACTGAGAACATATTCTCATTTGATTAGTGCCTTCATCTTTCTACAAGTTAGAGAGAGAAAGGGAGAGGAAGAAGGAGGAATAAGGAGAAGGGTTGCTGCTGGTGGAGCTTGAGAGTGTCAAGCTGCGTTCCGAGGCCAGTCTTGCGGAGGAAAATCTCTTTCTAGCCAACTAGGAGCTTCATGACACCGAAGCGGTTTTCAAGGGTAACGACTTTTCTTCCTGCCATGTGAAAGCTTCCTTTTGGCATATGTTTGTGATTCCCCCACCAAGAGGTGGTTGATTTTGGGAGTCTTTGGGTGGATGCATGAAATCCCCTGTTATTGGCATATAGATCCGGAAATGGAGTACGGAATAGGCATGCTGTGTGAAGCCCATCTGAACAGGTTGGTCTGGATTGATGATGTTGCATACGAATCGGAGAAGACTCCGTGATAAACGTGTAGTTTAAGGAGTCAACGGTTATGCCTGTGAAGAGTAGTAGCAGGAAGTACTGGAGTGATAGTCCAGGAAAATATCCGTGTTATGCTTGTGCTATTGGGTCGTACCTGTGAATGAGTAACAGGGAGTACTGATGTGACCAGGAAAGACCCTTTGTGATGCTTGATGTCGTAGGATGTCCACCTGTGAAGAGAGTAACAGGAAGTACTGGTGTGCCCAGGAAAGACCCCTGACATTTATGATATTGCGGTGTCGTACCTGTGAACGAGTAACAGGAAGTACTGGGGTGCCCAGGAAAGACCCGCTGATATTGTGAGATGAATGGGTGTAGAGAAATACCCAGGCTGAACGTCAAGAACAGGATTGGTGAGACCGACCCGCGCCTTTGATTAAGCCGCGAGTACGCCGTACTCGGTGAAGGCAAGGCGATTTGAGCAACGAGGGGTGGAGGATCCGACCTGCGTTATGTCCGTCCGACGTGGACCAGAAGGTGTGGTCTGTTGGAGCGCATAACGAGAGTCTTAGGCCTGCGCGCCATGACACAATGAGGGGCTACGGGCCATCCCGGTGTAGTAAGACTAGAACTCCGGTTGCACGCCATGGAGTAAATGCTCAAGAGAGTTACCGTTGGGTTGTGACCCTAATACGGTGGTGGGCAAGTGCTTTGCCAGAACACCAAGAATGTGCCCTGAGTGCACGGACCGTTGGGCCGGGTGGCGAACTGTTGTGATGGCATGTGTGCGTGAAAGCACATTATATGAATATATTGCCATGCTTGTGATATGATATGCCTGCAGGGAAGATTACCGCTGCCCCGAGAAAAGGGGTAGAGTCGTTATAATTGGGTCAACTGAACGCTGACCGTTGCTTCTGTTTGCCACCGTTGGGTGGATTGTCCCTGTACAGGTGCTGGAGAGCCAAGCGGGACGCTTAAAGGTTGAGGTCCTTGCTGCTGCTACTGCTAGCCCGCGAAGCCTATTTGGAAATGCTTGTTGTGTTTTCTTTTATTGTGGTCGGCCTGCGCGCCAATGTTGAGGCCACTGTTTGAAAGCCTTGTAAGGCCATAAGGCCAATGATGTTTACATGTTGTAAGACATTCCTATATGCTATAAAATATGATGTTTTATTTGTTGGACATTCAAGAGAGGAGTTCAAGTGGTAGTATAGGCTTCCGCTAGAATGCTTTGTGATAGGTGCGCTGCGCTACTCTGGTATCATCCCGTACCTTCACCACCTGTTTTGTGATATATACTGTGGGGCCCCGGCCGGACCTTCTAGGATATATCATATGAACGGATGAGGTTGTTACAGTTACAACCTCCCGCTGCCTCTTCCGCCAGTGGACCCGCGTGCCCGTCCACCGCCACGTCAATCCTGGCGGCGGGACCACTTCCGCACATCAGGGACGCCTTGGAACTTTCCACCTTCGCCAGAGTAGAGCTGATTGGGTAGATCGCCAAGGCAGAACAGTACTCTGATCTCATCCACATCAGACCAGCGTACGAGAATCAGCTCATGAGCCTTGTCCTCGCAGTGCAGCACTGGCGGCCCTACCTCCTGGGCCGACGATTCGTGGTCCGTACCGACCACCATAGCCTCCGTTAGCTCCTGCAGCAGAAGATTGCTATACCCGCCTAGCAGGTGTGGGTGGCCAAGCTATTGGGCTATAACTTCAACATTGAGTTCCGGGCGGGGAAGGAGAACTGCGCAGACGACGCTCTTTCTCGCCACCCCATACTTGCAGCCATCTCCCGCCCTGTCTGGGAGGATGCAGACACCCTACAACGGGAATTAGAAGCGGATCCGACGCTCAACGGGATCCAGATAACACTTCTCGCGGATGCCACAACCCACCCACCTTACTCCTCGATGGACGACCACCTGCTCTTTAAGGGCCATCTCGTACTCGCCCACTCCCTCTGCATTTCTCGGTTATTGGCTGAGTTTTATGCCTCCCCGACATGGGGACATGCCAGTGATTACCGGACATACCGACGGCTGACAGCCTCACTCTATTGGCCTCACATGTTCCGACAGGTCAAAGCCTTCGTGGCCGCCTGCCTCACCTGCCAGAAGGCCAAGTACGAAACCGTTTTCCGGGAGGCCTACTTCAGCCCCTCCCGATTCCCGACTGCGTGTGGGATGACTTCGCCATGGACTTCATCACACGACTGCCCCGCTCTCAGGGTCACACGACTATATCCTGGTCGTAGTAGACCGACTCTCGAAGTATGCTCATTTTATTCTCCTCCGCCATCCATACACTGCAGCCACAGTCGCAGACAACTTCATCCAGGGGGTCGTGCGCCTCCACTGGTTTCCCCAATCGATCGTAAGCGACCAGGACCCGCTCTTCCTGAGTACCTTCTGGACAACACTATTCCGCCTACAGGGCACCCGGCTTCGCATAAGTACAGCGTACCATCCCCAGGCCGACAACCAGTCGGAGTTCCTCTACCGGTGCTTGGAGACTTACCTTTGCTGCTTCGTGGAGGAGCAACCGCGTAGCTGGGCCAAGTGGCTCGGGTGGGCCGAATACTAGTACAACACCGCCCATCACCAGACCACCGACACTGCCCCGTTCGAGGGCGTCTACGGCCAGCCTCCCCCCTCCATCGTCCGCCACCTTCCAGGGGAATGCCAGGTGGATAGCCTGGCCACCGCTCTGCGCGACAGGGACACCATTCTGGATCACTTGAAGCACTACCTCCAACGGGCCCAACAGAGGATTGTTTCCTTCGCCAACAAGAAACGCCTGGACCTTTCCTTCGAAGTAGGAGAGAAGGTATTCGTGAAGCTCCACCCCGACCGACAACTCTTGGTGGCCTGCCGGCTGCGCCCAAAATTGGCTCCCAGATTCTTTGAGCCCTTTGAGGTTTTCGCCCACATCGGGGCGATCGCTTACCGCCTCCGCCTCCCAAGCGGGAGCCGCATCCACCCAGTATTCCATGTCTCGCAGCTACGACGTGTGGTGGGCGAGCATGCCTCCGCAGATCACCTCCCGACCAGCCTCGACCTTTCTGGAGAGGCGCCTTGCTACCCCGCCTCGATCCTCGATCCTCGATCGCCGAGGCTGCGTTCCGGGGGACCAGACATCAGAGAAGATTCTTATGGCTTGGACCGGTCGCCCCGACTCAGACGCGACATGGCTTCCCCGAGATGATTTTCACCGCCAGTTCGCCAATTACTGACTTGAGGACAAGACACATTTTCCAGACGGCGTCATTGTTACGGAACTGCATGACGACTTACCCAAACGGTAAGTGTACACGCGCCGGGCGCGTTTATCGCATGGCCCCATCGAGCCCTCGGAGGAGATCGCTTCATAGCCACATTATATCTTTTATTTCAGCATTTATTTTTGGGCATTTGTATTTTTGGCATTTGTATTTTATTCCCGGCATTTATTTTTTGGCAAAATATCCGCCTCTCTGTTCGCACCCCGCTATTATAAAGGGGGAGCACTTGTACTCATTTGAACCATCTTGGATGAATGCATGTTTTTCCCTTGCTCTAGTTTCTAACCCTAATCTCCTCTCCCGCTCTCTGTTCCTCTCTCCCTCTACCTCTCCCGTTCTCAATACCTCCCCCCTCTTACCCGGAGAAGCCATCACACCAAAGCCGGACTCATCCCTCGAAGGACAGCGAAGCGAGTTCAGGTTGGTCCGATTCGCAAGTCCTTTTCTTGTATAGAGCAATTTATCAAAAAGGAAGAGGCTATTTGCAGACCATTCAGGTATGACGATAGTAGTATCGGAAAGGCAAGAAGAGCTGCTCGCATACTAGTTAGGTTTGCAGATGTAAAAAAAACTCAATAAAAACAAATTTTATTGCTCATAAAAGATAAATAATACAAAGGTATGCCCCCTTATTTATAGAAAATTGGGGGAGAGAGGAGAGCACAAAAAACGATGAGGGATTAAATACAAGCCGCACGGCCTATGCGGTTTGACGGTGTCAAACCGCAACACTATACAAAGAATAGAGATCACCCAGTGGTAACAGAAGTAAGCCGCCAGACTGCTACTGCAGGCCGCCAGACCTACAACTGCGAGTTGCCACCAGATCCGCAGTTGCGGGTTGCCACCAGACCGCCACTGCAGACCGCCTCGCAAAACCCGCCTAAACAAGACAAAGACCGAAGACTGTTACTAAACTCTAAACAGTCGCCAATCTGCTCTTATCTTCCGCTAGTTGGAGCATATATATCAATCATGCCCAACTTGCTACAAACATCTGAAAGTGAAGAAGAAACTAGTTTCGTGAAGATGTCTGTCAGTTCTTTATCAGAAGTGACAAATGTAGTGCAGATTTGATTCTTCAACACCTCTTCTCTAATGAAATGACAATCAACTTCAATGTGCTTTGTTCTCTCATGCAAGACATGATTCTTCGATATGTAAATAATGCTTTGTTATCACAGAACATGGGAAGATGATGATCATAGACTTCTCCCAAGTCAAGCATAAGCCCTCGTAACCATTTTAACTCACAAGTTGTAGAAGTCATGCTCCTATACTCAGCTTCAGCACTTGACCTTGAAACCACCAACTGCTTCTTGCTTTTTCAGCTAACAAGATTTCCTCCTACAAAGGTGTAAAAACCTGATGTAGACTTCCTATCTTCTTTGTTATCAGCATAGCTGTCATCAGAATGCGCTTCAATCTTCAAATGATTATGCTTCTGAAACAACAAGCCCTTTTCTGGAGATCATTTCACATACTCCAAAATTTTCATGGCAGAACGCAGATGACACTCTCTAGGAGTTTGCATAAATTGACTGACCTTCTCAACTACATAACAAATGTCTAGTCTGGTAACAGTCAGATAGATGGGTTTGTCTACAAGTCGCATGTACACAGTACAATCTGAGAGAAGAGGTGAATCTTCAGTACATCCCTTATCAGCCCCAACATCCATCGGGCAACGAGCAAGTTTTGTGCCAAGAAGACCAGTTTACTTTAAGAGATCTAGCGCATACTTTCGCTGCGAAAAAACCACAGATTTGCGCTTTCGTGAAATCTCAATTCCCAAAAAATACTTCGGAGTTTCCATATTCTTAGTAACAAAATGTTGTCGAAGATGTCGTTTTGCCAGATCAATACCTTTCTTATCATCACCAATAAGAAGGATATCATCAACATAGACAGCAAAGACCACAAGGTCTTTAGTAGTTTTATGTATAAACAAAGAATGATCAGCAGAACTTCAATTGAACCCAATAAAAGAAATAACGCCACTAAACTTATCAAACCAAGCCCGTGGACTCTGCTTTAAACCATAAATTGCCTTCCGAAACTTGCATACCCGAGACTCCCTCGGAGCAACATACCCAGGAGATTGCTACATGTAAACCGCCTCCTGCAAATCACCATAGAGGAAGACATTCTTCACATCTAACTGAGACATTTCTCAGTCTTTATTAACCGCGACAGAGAAAAGACCACGCATAGTGCTGATGCGAGCAACATGAGAAAATGTATTAAAGAAGTCTACACCATACGTTTGAGTAAATCCTTTGGCAACAAGTCTCGCCTTATTGCGGTCAACAGAATCATCTGGAAGATACTTGACAATAAAAACCCATCGACAAGCACCACATCTGTGCCCAGAGGTGTGAGAACAAGTGTCCAAGTACCTCTCTCAGTTAAGGTTTTCATTTCTTCATCCATAGCGGCTTTCCATGCGGAACGACAAGGGTCTCTTGGTACGTAGCTAGGATGACAGTAGAAGATATAACAAGAGCAAAACGCTTGCTAATCGGAGAAAGCCGAGTATATGAGACAACATCCTCAATAGGATGCTTAGTGTATTGTCGGACACCCTTCCGCAAGGCAATGTGAAGATCAAGATCACTCTTGTCCGTAGGAGCAGATCCACTGTCAGAAGAGGGAAGAGGCCCAGGAACAGACACAGAAGGTTGTAAGGGTAAAAAATCAGTCTCGAGAGGAGACGATGTAACATGAACAGTTGCAGAAAGAACTGGTGTCGGCATATATGCCGAGATAATAGACATTGAAGAGGAAGTATCAGAGGGCAAGAGAGAAGAAGCAGGAGAAAAATACGGTGTATCCTCAAAGAAGTTGATATCAACAGAGACTTACTGTTTGCAGAGAAGAGGATCAAAACAATGATATTCTTTCTGAGTCAGACAATAACCAAGAAATATGCATTTAACAGAACACGGAGAGAGTTTGTCACGATCAAGAGAAGGTATGTGAACAAACGTCGTACACTCCAAAACTCTTAAGAGGTAAAGGAAACGGCTCGGCCCCGGGATACAAAACGGAGAATGGAGTCTTGCCCTGAAAAATAGATGAGGGAATACGATTTATGAGATAGTAAGAGAGAAGAACAAAATGACCCCAATAAGACTGAGAAACATTCATTTGTAAGAGAAGGTTGCGAGCAACATCCAGGAGATGACGATTTTTGCGTTCAACAACGCCATTCTGTTGAGAGGTATATGAGCAAGTAGTTTGATGAATCAAACCGTGACTCGTATAAAAATCAGAAAATTGACGGCTGACATATTTCTCAGCATTATCAGTACAAAGAACTTGAATAGACACATTAAACTGTGTGAAGATCTCATTATAAAAGGTGGTAAACACAGAGTAAAGGTCAGAACACTATTTCAAGAGATACAATCAAGTACACTTGGAGAAATCATCAATGAAGGTAACAAAGTACAAGCTACCTCTACCAACAGTGGCGGTAGTAGAGGGACCCCAGATGTCAGAGTGAACTAGTTCAAAAAGACGCGAAGAACTACGTCCCGTCCGTGATGGGAAAGAAGAGCTATGATGTTTACCAAACTGACATGCTTCACAATTCAAAGAGGAATGCTCTTGAGGAAAATATGTGAGAAGTTGGTAGATGATGCGAGAAGGAGTATGACCAAGACAACGATGTCATTGCCGAAGGGAAGAAGAAGCAGAAAGAGCAATGTCATTGTCAAGAAAGAAGAGACCACCACCCGCAGTCCCAGTAACAATCGTAGCCTTTCAGACAGAATCCCATAAAGAATAAGTAGTGGTAGTAAAAGTAACCGTGCAATACAACTGTGTGCAGAGAGCATGGACAGACAGTAAATTGCACAAAAAAGTAGGAACATAGAGCGTGTCCTCAAGCTGTAAAGACGGAGTGAGAGGCACAATGCCAACACCATGCACATGAGAAGAAGTTCTGTCTGCAATAACGACAAGAGATACCCATGTATTCTTGTTCAAGCAGGAGAATAAACGTGGATTGCCGGTCATGTGACAAGTGGAATCAGAGTCAATAAGCCACTTATCGGAAGAGACCACATGAGCACGAACTGTAGAAGAGATAAGAGAAACCGTCCTCATGGATAGAGAAACTAGATAGAGAAAAAGCTAACTGCACGGTTAGACACAAGCCGACAAGAAAGACAAAGAACAGGTCGCAGTAAACAACCCGCGACCAAGAAAAAGAGACCACACGAGTAAAGAAAATAACCCGTGGGGGAAGAGAGAACAAACCGCGCGAGCAGAGAAAACAACCCGCACACCCACAACAGATCACAGAAAGAACGCGACCAAGAAAAGAAGGATACTGCGCGAGTAAAGAAAACAACCCGTGCGAGAAGAGAGAACAAGCCGCGTGAGTAGAGAAAACAACCGGCACGCCCACAACAACCTGCAAGAGCATAAGAGGGGAAAGAAGGATGCACGAACTACAGCGAAGCCGCGCGAACATAATAGAACGCAAAAACAAAACAAATAGCAGGAGAAGCGACTAGCAAGGGAGGGCATGGCGGGAAGAAGACCGGAAGCGGTTAGAAAACAAACCGCAAGCAAATATGAGCAAAAGATCGGTTAGCTCTGATAGTATGTAAAAAGAGCTAAATAAAAGACAAATTTTATTGCTCCCAAAAGATAAATAATATAAAGGTATGCTCCCTTATTTATAGAAAATTGAGAGAGAGAGGAGAATACAACAAGTGATGTGAGATTAAATACAAGCCGCGCGGCCTATGCGGTTTGACACCGGTTTGACGGTGTCAAACCGCAACACTATACAAAAGCCGCCAGACTGCTACTGCAGGCCGCCAGACCGCAACTGCGGGTTGCCACCAGACCGCAGTTGCGGGTTGCCACCAGACTGTCACTGCATGCCGCCAGATCGCCACTGCAGGTTGCCACCAGACCGCAATTGTGGGTTGCCACCAGACCGCCACTGCAGGCCGCCAGACCGCAACTGCGGGTTGCCACCAGACCGCAATTGTGGGTTGCCACCAGACCGCCACTGCAGGCCGCCAGACCGCAACTGCGAGTTGCCACCAGACCGCAGTTACGGGTTGCTGCTGCGGATAACCATCAGACCGCAGTTACAGGTAGCTCTCAGACCGCATCTGCAAGAAGTCCTCCGGGACTGGAAAGCCCTGCGGGAAGCCGACTACTAAACCGCCAAGCCCTGCTAAACAACCAGACCACTAATCTGCCAAGACAAGTCGGCAGACATATCCGCTGCCTACTATCAAGCCGCCACATAACCAGACCGCAGAGACAAACCGCCAAACCGCCCAAACAACAAGCTGCAGAGACTAGTCCTCCAAACCGCCGAACTCTAACAACAGATAACAATTTGTTTAAGGAGGAGGTCACTACTCGCAGACCAACATTACCATTTTACCCTTACAGTGATTTGCCTATAAATAGGACCCCATAACCCCTTGGATAAGCACAGACCCCCTGAGAGCCTGAGCTCTCATTTGTACCTTTCTGTATAGTCTGTGGTGTTAGCTTAGCTCTTGGTTATGGTATGGAAGTGACAAGAAACTTCTAAGTTAGTGGAGGGACCTTCTCGCTGTAGTACGTGGGTATTCAAGTAGGCATTGTTTTAAATGTCCTCCGACATGTCCGATATGTTTCCCAACATGTCATTTTTTAAGGAAAAACGATATATTTTTTTTTAAAAAATAGATTACGTTATTTTGTAAAATATAGACTGACATGTCCGATTTTTTCCGATATATCGGCCGACACGACTTTAAAATATATCACCCGCTCTTTTATTTTATGTTATATTTGCAGACAGACGTCATATATTTAAATCACATATGAATATTATATTATGTATGTTTAAATCGATTAAAATTATTATTTCAATTTTTTAACGTTGTAATATTACAATCAATTTTGTATAATTGTTTCATAATTTTTTAATTTCATATTACAAAAAATAGGAAAATATTTAATACATTTATTAGGTGATTGTTTACATATTTTTAATATAAATTTATAAGTTTGAAAAGACTTATAATAAATCAAGTATTTTTACTTTTAATTTTTTTTATTTAAAATAAACTTATTGTTAACAAAATAAAATTACTATATAGTATTAAATATATTTTATAATGTATCATTTTATATTTATTAATATTATTTTTCTTAGATAGTATTCAAATTTATTTCATAATATAAATGACTTATTTTTTATCTATTGTTATATTATTTTTCTATTTTTAAAACATATAATTATAATTAGTTTATATAAAATAATAATTTTATTTATAATATATTGAAATCCGATATTTTAAAATATTCTCGACATGTCTCCGACTTCCGGCATCTGACATTTTAAAAATCAATCTGATATGTCGCCGACATCCGATTTTTAAAACATCGCAAGCACTTAGTCTTTATTCGGTGAGGGTTGGTTCCATGCTCAAAATTCATCTCTTGGAATCAGATAGTGATAAAAGTAATTCAAACTACCCCTCTTGATCTGAACTCCGTTGAACCAGTTTCTGGGTTTCAACAATAATACTACTATAATACATATAATCTTGAAAAAATTGTTTAATATAATTCAATTTTCTTCTTTGGAGTTATTCTAATTTTATAATAGCTTCTGCTTATGTTATAATGTTAATAGTAGGGTGGTATACTAAAAGTAAAAGGGTAATTTTTTTATATAATTCCCAGATTGCTCTTCTTGTTTCTCATAAATTTTTTTCTGAATAATTGTACATATATTTAAGAGTTTTTTTCATTTTCATTTTTTATATTGACAAATTACTATTTGGCTCCATATTTCAAGAACTATTGGTAATTTTTGTGGGTCATGAACAATAATATTTAATATTCTTCTGTCATGAGCTAGTTGTTTTTTATCAATCATTTTTTCCTCTATATTTATTATATGACATTTGAGATAGTTGTCCTATTCGACTTTCAACCATTGTTTTAAATGTAAACGAATTACTTCCTTGGGAGGTAGCTTCTCCATTAACCAATTCTATTGGATGGTCTAGTTGTGGTTCTTCTACAAATGGTTCAACGAGTTTTGTTTCATATTCATGAAGGAGATCTCTACACATTACTAAATGTTCTTTTTGGTTTAACTTAAGACTATCATCATATTAATATATTAAACCTTCATTTGTCATTTTATTTTCTAACCTAATTTGCTTGTCGTAATTTCTTTTATAATTTTATCTAACTATATGATTGTCATTTATTCTGTTCATTTTTTAGTGCTTCCAAATCAAAATCAATTTCTTCTGAATTTATCACTGGTCTATGTTTATATTTGAATTAGGAGGAATCAATTTGTTGCCTGTCTATTATTCATCCATAAATGGATATATATACTATTACAATAAACACGGAGACTCAAACACACTATGTGGGACTAAAACCCACTTCCACACAATAATAATAATACTCAGAATAAACGACTTGTAAAATAACTCCCAAGTCTCCCCCTCAAGTCGGACGGAAGATGTCGGTCATTGCAAGTCTCTTGATGTTATCTATGAACGAGTCACTTCCCAAGCTCTTTGTGAACAAATCTGTTAGTTGATCTTTAGAGTGGACGAACGGTGTGACCACTATATTTTTATCCAGGTGATCTTTGATGAAATGTCGATCCACCTTAACGTGTTTTGTCCTGTCATGTTGAACTGGATTGTGAGCTATACTGATCGCTGCTTTGTTGTCGCAAAATAAGGAGAGGGGAGAAGTCACGGGAAACCCCAAGTCATGTAGAACGGTACGCAGCCATAGGCCCTCACACATGCCTTGCGACATTACACGGTATTCTGCCTCAACGCTCGATCTGGCCACTACATTTTGCTTCTTACTGCGCCATGTTACCAGGTTTCCTCTAACAAAAGAACAATAACTTGTTGTAGATTTCCGATCATCGCGACATCCTGGCCAATCAGTATCAGTGAAAACTTCAATCCTCAAGTGACCGTTCTTGGAGAACAGAAGACCACTACCTGGGGCTTTTTTCAAATACCGTAACACACGGTATGCTGCCTCTTGATTTCTGACCCTGGGAGCATGCATGTATCTACTCAGGATGCCAACTGCATAAGTAATGTCTGGACGAGTATGAGACAAATATATTAGTTTCCCAACTAATCTCTGGTAGCGAGTGACATCGGCCTGGTCACTGTCACCATCTTCATAGATTCCATGATTTTCTTCCATCAGAGTTTTGCAGGAGCACAACCAAGCATATCGGTCTCCTGCAGCAGACCTAGGACATACTTCCGCTGTGATATAAAGATACCCTAATCCGATCTAGTCACCTAAATTCCCAGAAAGTATCGTAACCTTCCCAAGTCTTTCACCTCAAACTCGGCAGCTAAGAGAGACTTTAGATTTGCAATCTCTTCCAAATCATTACCGGTGATTACAATGTCATTCACATAGAAAATAAGGACCATAACACCCGGATCACGTCTCCGAATAAACATAGTGTGATCAGGCTGCGCCTGTTTGTACCCAAATTTGATCAAAGCCGTGAGGAATCTGCCAAACCATACTCTGGGGGACTGTTTCAAGCCATATAAGGACCTCCTTAGCCGACAGACAAGACCTTCAGCTCCTTTTTTATGAACCCATGAGGGAATTTCATGTATACTTTTTCATCAAGCTCACCATGGAAAAACACGTTCTTAACATCCAGTTGATGAAAATCCCAGTTCATGCAAGCCGCGTAGGACAACAATACCCGAATAGAGTCCATCTTAGCCACAGGGGCGAAAGTCTCCTGGTAGTCAACTCCCTGAGTCTGAGTGTACCCCTGAGCAACCAGCCGTGCCTTGTACCGTTCGACCTTCCCTTCTGGATTTTGTTTGACCGAAAACACTTATCTCGAGCCAATAACTCTCTTGCTAGGAGGAAGGGATGAGACATCCCAAGTATGGTTCTTGTCCAAGGCTGACATCTCCTCTTTCATAACCTGAGTCCAACCCGGGATATCCAACGCTTTCTGCCATGTTCTGGGAATAACAACCGTCGAGAGAGAAACAACAAAGGCCTGGTGGGCCGGGGTAAGACGGTGGTAAGCCACATGGTTAGAAATAGGATGTTTAGTACATGCAGCCTTATCTTTCAACAAAGCAAGCGGGATATACAAATCTGCATCATCAGAATCTGAGGCAGAAGCGGGAAATGGTAGAGGCAGAGCCTTAGTAGTCTGTATACGGGAGGAGCGTCAGTGATATATGTGAGGGAAATGAGATATCAGAGTATCAGACAGAGGAACAGGGATAGGGGGCCCTGTTCCTGAGACACAGGGAGTTGTGGTGGTAGAGAATGAATAATGGGAAAAGGAACATCCATATCACCAGTACTATCCCCCTGACGAAGAGCATGAGTCGATGACAAGAAATAAGATTCCCCTTCCCGAAAGGTAACATCCATAGTGCAATAGATACACCCAGAGGGAGGGTGGTAACACCGATACCCTTTCGTCGTGGAAGAGTATCCGAGGAACACGCACCGAAGAGCCCGAGTGTCCAATTTGTCACGATGAGGTAAGTGAATGTGTACAAAACATACACATCCAAAGACACAAGGAGGCAGGTGGGCAGTATAAATCACATTCATAGTAGACAACTGAGCTAGGGGAGTAGCATAGCTAAGCACACGTGAGGGAAGCCGATTGACAAGGTGGGCAACGGTAAGAACTGCATCGCCCCAATAGGACTTAGGAAGGTGTATAACACCCAGAAGACGACGAGAGACATCCAACATGTGCCGGTTTTTTCGTTCGGCAACGCCATTTTGGGTAGAGGTGTGAACGCACGTGGTCTGGTGTATGATACCATGACTAGTGAGGTACGAGCCAAATGCTCCCCGATCGTCATGCTCCCCCCCATTATCACTGCGTAAGACACGAACCACACCTTTAAATTGAGTCTGAACCGTTTTGTAAAAAAATTGAAAACAAGAGAAAACTTCACTTTTGTTTTTGAGCAAATACACCCAAGATGTACAAGAAAAGCAGTCAATAAATGTGACAAACCAACGAAAATCAAAGGTAGATAAAACGGGAGACGATCCCCAAACCTCAGAAATGAACAACATCAAACAGAGTGCTAGAAGAAGATGATAAATGCGATGAACTATGTCTCACATGTTTAGACTTATCACAGACAAAAGTTTGTAAAAAAGGGGAAAATAAGAAAGAATTTCTGAAGATAAAGAGGAGCAGGATATCCAAGCCGTAGGTGCCAGCGGCGAATATCATCAGCTGTAACAGGAGTTCAGGAGAGAGCCTGAGAGGGAGGTTGATCCAAGTAATACAGTCCAACACGGTTCCTACCACTGCCAATGTTCCGCTTCGTACCCAGTTCCTGAAAAACACAGGAATTAGAAAAAAAAAGATCACAGAGCAATTAAGAGAGCGAGTAATGCCACTGATGGAAAGTAGATTGAGAGGAAAGGAGGGAACATGAAAAAAGATGGCAGAGAGATAGAAGGGGAACAAGAAATCTGATTTTTCCCAGCAATGGAAGACAACAAGCCATTAACAGAAATGACTTTGTCCTTGCCAGACAAAGGGGTGTAAGAGAGGAAACCTGAGTAGGAGCCGGTCATGTGGTGAGTGACACCAGAATCAATCACCTACTCAGAAGAGGAGGCATTGGCTGCATGAGCATGCGTCATAGCAATATAGTGGCAATGGACGCAGAGGCACCCGAAGGCTGATCAGATTGAGAGTGCAACAGACGGCGGAAAGCATCCAACTCAGGAGCAGTAAGTTGCCCGGGAACAACAGTGGTGGTCTTGTCGTAGATGTCTGTAGAGTAAGCAACATCATGAGGTCTAGAGCTACCCAGGCGATGACCCCCTCGTCCAGGCCTTCGTCCACGACCACGAGGGGCAAGATGAGGGTGGAGCTTGTAGCACACCTCCCGAGCATGGCCTTTGCGGCCACAATAATCACAAATAGGAGCAGACGAGCTAGGGTTGAAAACTTGGCCACGACCAACGCTAGTGAGAGCAGAGTGATCGGGAGGAGTACTAGCACTAAGAGACCTCCGACGGTCTTCATCACCAAGGATCATGCTGAAGGCCTCCCGAAGGGACGAAAGCGGAGTGCGGTGAAGGATATGCGTCCGCACCATGTAACCCTATGTTCAGTCCCATCAAGAAAACATGGAGACAAAAGTGATCCTCCCGTTGTTGTAGCTGAACATCGTCCGCAGTACATGCTGGAGTGAAGTGTGAGAAGTAGTCCAATTCCTGGTATAGTCACTCGAACTCGGAAAAAAGGATGATGCTGTCATAGAGCCTTGCCGCAGTTCCAAAATGCGGCATGTAAGTTCATAAACTTGCGTAGAGCTGCCAATCTGAGAATACGTCTCCCGGGCACGAGTCCAGATATCAAAAGCAGAATCCATAAACATGTAACTCCGGTAAACCTTCAGAGACATAGAGTGAAGAGGCCATGAAACAACCAGAGAATTTTCTGAGTCCCATCGCTTCCAGGAGGGATCAGTTTGTTGGGGCTCCTTAACAGTCCCATTAATGTAGCCATACATCTGGTGGCTGCGAATGACATGTTATGCCGCCCGAGACCATTGAAGATAGTTTGTGTCATCTAATGGGACGGTGGTGATATTCAGGGAGCCAGAGTGACCATGAGACCGCTAAGGGTCGCTCATCTGAGGCATAATCACACTTGGTGATGACACTGAAGAGTCACTGACGTCGGGGGATTGAGCAGCCATTAAGGGAAAGCACAAAAAAAGGAACCAAACTGTACTGGGGCTGCACCAGAGATAAGAACTGGAGAAAGAAACCCCAGAGGAGGCAGCCAGACGAAACCGCGGACTGCATAGAAGCCCGTCGCCAGATAGGAGACTAGAGGAGGCACCAGAGCCGAGAGAGGAAGAAGGGCCGCTGGAGAAACTAAGCGGCCTGCATCATGGAGAAGTGGTGGAAGAAGACTTGGCGGGCTGCATCACGGAGGGACGACGACAACATCCCTCTCAGTAGCCGACAGTGGCGTGGAGGCCGCCCGACATCCGGAGCGGTGCCGAGTGGAGCGGGGCGGAGCCGGGGCATAACGGAGTGGGGCGGA
Organism: Platanthera guangdongensis; assembly: GCA_039583875.1. NCBI lineage: Eukaryota > Viridiplantae > Streptophyta > Magnoliopsida > Asparagales > Orchidaceae > Platanthera > Platanthera guangdongensis. Next base: position 2,535,849 of record CM077151.1, on the reverse strand, counting down.
GCTGGGAGGACGCAAGCATAACGAGCACGGGATGTGGGAGAGGCGGAATCAGGCTCGGGCTTAGGGTTTGCCTTTGATACCAAGTTGAATTAGGAGGAATCAATTAGTTGCGTGTCTATTATTAATCCATAAAGAGGTATATATACTATTACAATAGACACGAAAACTCCAACACACAATGTGAGACTAAAACACACTTACGCACAATAATAATAATACCCGGAATAAACGACTTGTAAAATAATTCTCAAGTTTTATATCCTTGAAATGTTAAACTATATGTATTATCAATATTTTTATAGAGCAAACTAAGAGAATTGTTTGTTAAATTATTACTAATATTCCAATCTAATCTTTCTAAAAGGATTGGATCAATATCCATTGGTTTAATTATTTTAATACTGGAGCTGCCAATTCCGTCAATGATATGTTGAATATTAAGTTTGTACTTTGTTGTACTATTATTTGTTAATTTTACTAATAGTCGGATATTTAATAATATATTATTATTTCATGTAAAATCTTCGCATCCTTTTGTTTGTATACCTAGTTTGATTTTATCAATATCTTTAATACTTACCATAAAGTTGGAACTACAATAAAATTTTTCTTTATTTTCAGACATATCAACTTCCATAGTTATTATCATCAGTGTTGTAGATGTCGGCCGACATAAAAGCTTTGGATAGAAAACGCCACGACATCAACATTTTAAACAAAAATATCATTTTAGAAAATATCCCTGATATATCAGTCATCATGACCTGATATATTGGTTTTATCCAATATATCAGGCAATATCTCGCAGACGATATATGACGAGTACTAAATATATGTCTTTCATTTCTTTTAAGCGTTCAAGCGGTAATATTTTGTTTTGTGTTGCATTTCGTACATCTCACTGAGCCAATATTTGACTTCTTTCTCGTCTCTCTTATTTGGTTCTCTTTATGTCGTTTACTATCAATCGTCAACGCTTATTTTTGGGTGATTTCCAAACATACTATAAGTGTATATATATTATTGTATAATTTATAAACATACATTATGTATATATGTTTATTGTGCAATTTATAAAAACTATATTATGTATGTAACTGCATGTATTTAAAAAAACGATTATATATACGAATAAATTTATTTAAATATTAAAATTTGACTGTTGAAGCCAGGAAAATTCCCGACCTCAAAAATAGGATCAAGGCAGCCTAAGGTTACTGATTCTACGATCCGACGTCACAGATCAAGTGACTAACACGAGAGATAAGAAACTATCTATAAGCACACCCCAAATGCTCCAGCAGGGAGGTCCCGCCACGTACCCGGAAGCTTATAAGAAACTTCCCATCCGCAACCAAAAGGCTGAGCGAGGTACTAGGCAGGCATGGAACTGGGCGAGTATCCACTTGGGGGACCTCGACCTCTTCCAAAAGTGCCATTTCCAGTACCCCTGGGGGGCTATTTATAGAGAAATCCTGCAGGGGGGGGGGGGTATAGACGAGTATCCAGCTTCTGCCAGCGAGTTCCAAGTGATACTCGCCCATACTCGCGAGTTACTCGTCCCAAGCTTGCCTCTCGCGTGTTACTCGCCCATACTCGCGTGTTACGCCCATACTCGCGTACTTGTCCAAGCCTCTGCTCGCCCAAGCTCGCCACAGCTCGCATCTGCTCGCCCCTGCTCGCCCAAGCTCGCCACAACTCGCATTTGCTCGCCTCTGCTCGCCCAAGCTCGCCCCTGCTCGCCCCCGCTCGGCCCCGCTCGCCCCCGCTCGCCCCCGCTCGCCCCCGCTCGCCCCCGCTCGCCCCACTCGCCCCAGCTCGCCACCGCTCTCCCAAGCTCGCCACAGCTCGCCCTGCTGCTCGCCCCTGCCCCTTGCCTCTGCCGCTGCTCGCCCAATCTCGCCTCCGTTCGCCGAATGGTCTGCGAATCGCCGTCTGCTGGGGTACTTCTGATCTCGATGAATTACGAGTTATACACAATCCCCACTTTTTCGAGCTCGACACGAGCTTGGAAAAATAATGTTGAACCCGTTGTTCGGAGAGATGACGCTATACGATGCACTGCGCGAGGTCCTTCCTAGGAGTGGAGCTCAACTTAAAGGGGAAAGAAGGTTGATACCTCATAGGAACCAAGTTCAACTGAACTGTAGAAGAGGTCGACACCTCGCAGTAGGAAGCTCAACCGGAGTTACAGAATATGGTCGACACCAAGCAAGAGCCGAGCTCAACTGGAGGTGGAGAAAAAGGTCGACACCTAGCAGGAGCCGAGCTCAACTGGAGGTGGAGAGAAGAGGTCGACACCTCGCAGGAGGAAGCTCAACTGGAGGTGGAGAGTCGACACCTCACAGGAGCCGAGCTCAACTGGAGGTACAGAGTATAGTCGACACCTAGCAGGAGCCGAGCTCAACTGGAGGTGGAGAGAAGAGGTCGACACCTCGCAGGAGCCGAGCTCAACTGGAGGTGGAGAAGAGGTCGACACCTCACAGGAGGAAGTTCAACTGGAGGTGGAAAGTATAGTCGACACCTAGCAGGAGCCGAGCTCAACTGGAGGTGGTGAGAAGAGGTCGACACCTCGCAGGAGCCGATCTCAACTGGAGGTGGAGAAGAGGTTGACACCTCACAGGAGGAAACTCAACTGGAGGTGGAAAGTATTGTCGACACCTAGCAGGAGCCGAGCTCAACTGGAGGTGGAGAGAAGAGGTCGACACCTCGCAGGAGCCGAGCTCAACTAGAGGTGGAGAAGAGGTCGATACCTCACAGGAAGAAGCTCAACTGGAGGTGGAAAGTATAGTCGACACCTAGCAGGAGCCGAGCTCAACTGGAGGTGGAGAGAAGAGGTCGACACCTCGCAGGAGCCGAGCTCAACTGGAGGTGGAGAAGAGGTCGACACCTCACAGGAGGAAGCTCAACTGAGGTGGAGAGTCGACACCTCACAGGAGAGCTCGGAGGTACTCACACTAGGGAGGAGCTAACAGCACATAGTCAACTGGAGGTACACCTCAACTGCGACACCTAGCAGAGCCGAGCTCAACTGGAGGTGGAGAGAAGAGGTCGACACCTCGCAGGAGGAAGCTCAACTGGAGGTGGAGAGTCGACACCTCACAGGAGCCGAGCTCAACTGGAGGTACACACACCTAGCAGGAGCCGAGCTCAACTGGAGGTGGAGAGAAGAGGTCGACACCTCGCAGGAGCCGAGCTCAACTGGAGGTGGAGAAGAGGTCGACACCTCACAGGAGGAAGCTCAACTGGAGGTGGAAAGCATAGTCGACACCTAGCAGGAGCCGAGCTCAACTGGAGGTGGAGAGAAGAGGTCGACACCTCGCAGGAGCCGAGCTCAACTGGAGGTGGAGAAGAGGTCGACACCTCACAGGAGGAAGCTCAACTGAGGTGGAGAGTCGACACCTCACAGGAGCCGAACTCAACTGGAGGTACAGAGTATAGTCGACACCTAGCAGGAGCCGAGCTCAACTGGAGGTGGAGAGAAGAAGTTGACACATCGCAGGAGCCAAGCTCAACTGAAGGTACAGAATATTGTCGACACCAAGCAGGAGCCGAGCTCAACTGGAGGTGGAGGAAAAGGTCGACACCTAGTAGGAGCCGAGCTCAACTGGAGGTGGAGAGAAGAGGTTGACACCTCGCAGGAGGAAGCTCAACTGGAGGTGGAGAGTCGACACCTCACAGGAGCCGAGCTCAACTGGAGGTACAGATTATAGTCGACACCTAGCAGGAGCCGAGCTCAACTGAAGGTGGAGAGAAGATGTCGACACCTCGCAGGAGCCGAGCTCAACTGGAGGTGGACAAGAGGTCGACACCTCACAGGAGGAAGCTCAACTGGAGGTGGAAAGTATAGTCGACACCTAGCAGTAGCCGAGCTCAACTGGAGGTGGAGAGAAGAGGTCGACACCTCACAGGAGCCGAGCTCAACTGGAGGTCGGCTCCTGCGAGGTGGAGAAGAGGTCGACACCTCACAGGAGGAAGCTCAACTGGAGGTGGAGAGTCGACACCTCACAGGAGCCGAGCTCAACTGGAGGTACAAAGTATAGTCGACACCTAGCAGGAGCCGAGCTCAACTGGAGGTGGAGAGAAGAAGTCGACACCTCGCAGGAGCCAAGCTCAACTGGAGGTTGAGAAGAGGTCGACACCTCGCAGGAGCCGAGCTCAACTGGAGGTGGAGAGAAGAAGTTGACACATCGCACAAACCAAGCTCAACTGGAGGTGGAGAGTCAACCGGGGGTGAGAATCAGTCGACACCCAGCAGGAGCCAAGCTCAACTGGGGGTGGGAATCAGTCGACACCCAGCAGGAGCCAAGCTCAACTGGGGGTGGGAATCAGTCGACACCCAGCAGGAGACAAGCTCAATTGGGGGTGAGAATCAGTCGACTCGGGGAGGCAAGTTGTCGGTCTGCAGGAGAGGAGCTCGTACAAAGTTTACGGACTACGACATCACTCCAGCGAGGAACTTTCTCACTCGAGGAGGTCGTTGGCCAATATGCAGGAGAGGAGCTCGTGCAGGGACTTGGACTTACGATGACACTGCCACTCGAGGACTTCGAACATTGTTGGAGTCGATAACTCTCAGGAGCCTTGCTCAACTAGAGTGATGTAAGTCGACTCGGGGAGGCAAGTAGTCAGTCTGCAGGAGAGAAGCTCGTACAGAGTTCACAGACTACGACATCATTCCAACGAGGAACTTGATCTCACTCGAGGAGGTCCTTGGCCAATATGCAGGAGAGGAGCTCGTGTAGGGACTTGGACTTACGATGACACTGCCACTCGAGGACTTCGAACATTGTTGGAGTCGACAGCTCTCAGGAGCCTTGCTCAACTAGAGTGGTGTAAGTCGACCCGGGGAGGCAAGTAGTCGGTCTGCAGGAGAGTAGCTCGTACAGAGTTCACGGACTACGACATAACTCCAGCGAGGAACTTGATCTCACTCAAGGAGGTCCTTGGCCAATATGCAGGAGAGGAGTTCGTGCAGAGACTTGGACTTACGACGACACTACCACTCGAGGACTTGAAACATTTATTGGAGTCGTTTTTCCCTGCTGCTTAAAAGATTGCCAATGAATCAAATGCATCAATATCTTTGAGGATGAAAAAACTATAAAGAGAGCGATGATCTCGCCGTCGTCGAGTTGGGAGGGTGACGTCCAGCCCTGTTCCTGATAGTTCCTCCAGTCGGAGGAGAGATGCAATCGGGGGTAGGTAGACCGACATGCAAGGGGGGAGCTGATCTCGGCCGTCAATGCAGGGGTCCGGTCTTACAAGTACGCTTACATCCCGAGGCATCGTCCCATCGTCCGCCCATGGCTATCTAGGAGACACAGGTCGAATGCTCGTTTCCCAACCCAACCGTGGAAATCGTTTTCAGCTCTGCCACCTGGTTACGAAAACCAAAGTACAAGCGAAGGGAAATGAAGTCCTCGGGGGGTCCTACTAGACACTCTCAAGTCCGCCATCGTTCCGCGAACTTGTACTTTCCGGAGCTCGGCAGGTTATCCTGCTTTGGTAACAATAGAGACGCGTCCTGCTTACAGGACAAACATTCACTACGAGCGGGTCTTTTAGTCTTCTCAAAGACCGATGCCGCCTTTGTACAAGGCATCACTCTGTGAGGTCGATCTTTTATCGAGTTTACGAGGTTAGCGTCCAGACCTGTTCCTGATAGTTCCTCCAGTCAGAGGAGAGATGCAATCGGGGGTAGCTAGGCCGACATGCAAGGGGGGAGCTGATCTCGGCCGTCAATGCAGGGGCTAGGTCTTACAAGGACGCTTAAATCCCGAGGCATCGTCCCATCGTCCGCCCTGGGCTAAATAGGAGAAACAGGTCGAGCGCAGGTTTCTTAAATCGATCGTGGAGTTGAACTTCACTGCTCCTAGCTAACTTGAAATGAATCAACACAAAGAAGACAACTCGCATTAACCCGTGACTCCGGGGGCGAGGAAATGTATAAACAACTTGGAAACAATGTTACAGGTAAGCAATACGTGTTACCGCTAGGGGTAGAACCTTTTCAGGTCATCCCCGCTCCAGATATTTGAGGAGATGGAAGGAATAACATTGCGTCCGGGTTGCTGAAGTGATAGCCTTGCACGTATAAACTCGCAGAATTCGAACACCATAGTTGCTGAAGTAGTGATCTCGCGAGTATGGACTCATGGAATTAAAGGAGAGCACCGCAGATGTTGAAGAGATGACCTCGCGAGTATGGAACTCGCGGAATTGACGAGAGCACCAAGTAAGCATGAAGAGCATCACGAGCAGGAGCTCGTAGAATGCTAGCTGGAAGATGCCATGAGTAAGCTGTCTCATGGAATATAGGTTGTCGGAGGAGATCATCGCAAGTAGGAGCTTGCAGAGCACCTCACATGTTTTTCCCTGGTGGTGAACATGTCGTGATTCGCCCTGTTTGTAAGTCATACAAAAAGTACTCACGGATCGTAAGTATGAACATGCATGAAAAACACCACTTTTGAAAAATGAGATGAATCGGGCCTTGCGAGTTAGCTACCTGCGAACTCGCCTATGGGCGAGTAACAAAGATACTCGCCCCTTCAACTCGCCTTTGGGCGAGTAACAAAGATACTCGTTTCTTCAACTGGCCTTTGAGCGAGTAACAAAGTTACTCGCTTCTTCACCTGCAGAACTCGCATATGGGCGAGTAAGAAAGATACTCGCCTCTTCGAAGTCGCCAATCCTGCCTATACTTGCCTATGGTGAGTAACAAGGAAGCTCGCCAACCTGTAAACAAGACACCTGTGAGTTGATTTGGAGCTCGCTGTATGAAACTCGCCACAGCATATCGCCACCTACAACTCGCCTGCATGAACTCGTTCGCATATACTTGCTAACTGAAGTCGTCATCTGGAATTCGCCTAAGGAGGTCGCGATCTGGAACTCGCTTATGAGCGAATAATAGGTAAGCTCGCCCCATGAAGCCGTCGAGCTTGAAAGTCGCCATCGTGAAGTCGCCTATGGGCGAGTAACCAGGAAACTCGCCCACTTTGCCGAGAACTCGCCCACCTTGCTGAATGCTCACTAGTTCATGCTTTTGGTCTCCTGCTCGCCATCTTAAGCTATGAAGTCTTCTCGCAAAAATTTCTTCCTCGGCTACTATCCACGCTCACCGCACCAAGTGTTGAAGTCAGGAAATTCCCGACCTCAAAAATAGGATCAAGGCAGCCTAAGCTTACTGATTCTACGATCCGACGTCACAGATCAAGTGGATAGCACGAGAGATAGGAAACTATCTATAAGCACACCCCAAATGCTCCAGCAGGGAGGTCCCGCCACGTACCCGGAAGCTTAGAAAAAGCTTCCCCTCTGCAACCAAAAGGCTGGGCGAGGTACTAGGCAGGCATGACATGGACGAGTATCCACTTGGGGGACCCCAACCTCTTCCAAAAGTGCCATTTCCAGTACCCATGAGGGGCTATTTATAGAGAAATCCTGGGGGGGGGGGGGTATAGGCGAGTATCCAGCTTCTGCCAACGAGTTCCAAGGGATACTCGCCCATACTCGCGAGTTACTTGTCCAAGCTCGCCTTTGCTCGCCCAAGCTCGCCTCTGCTCGCCCAAGCTCGCCTCTGCTCGCCCAAGCTCGCCTCTGCTCGCCCAAGCTCGCCTCTGCTCGCCCAAGCTCGCCACAGCTCGCCCAAGCTCGCCCAAACTCGCTCGCCCCAGCTCGCCCAAGCTCGCCACATCTCGCCCCTGCTGGCCTCTGCTCGCCCAAGCTCGCCACAACTCGCCCCTGCTCGCCCAAGCTCGCCACAGCTCGCCCCTGCTTGCCTCTGCTCGGCCAAGCTCGCCTCTGTTCGCCGAATGGTCTGCAAATAGCCGTCTGCTGGGTACTTCTGATCTCAACGAATTACGTGTTATACATCGACATTGTAAAATATCCCCGATATATCCCCCACAATACGAGATACGACATTTCAAACTCAAACTGACATGAATCCGACATCCGACATCTGCAACCTTGGTTATCATTGCTTTGCGGCCATCACTTTGCTATCTCTTATCTAGTAGGGTTATTAATAATTTAGTTTCTAATCTTTTATGGGATAATCCTTTTAATTTTATAACAATCAATTCTAAGAGGACTAATTTTTTTTATCTCTGTTTAATTTGTATTATTGTATTTTTACTAATTATTTTTTTATTAATTGGTACATCAGTAACTAGCAATTCTTTTTTTCTATTAACTCTAAGGAATTGTGTATTAAAATTAAATATTTCAACATAACATAAAGTTTTTGTCTAGGACAGAATATAATTAATTAATTTTATTAATTCAAATTAATTAAGTAATAAAAAAACATAATTACATAATTAATTAATTTTAAAAAATTCAGAAGTACTTAATGAAATATTTGGCAATCATTTAATTACTTAAAAATGTTGGATTCTCTGATATAACCAAGGCTTATCCATTCTTCATTGTGAATTATACAACATACCAACAGTTACATGTCCTCTACAACAAACAATCCTGTGATTTGCTGCCCTTCTATTCGAACCACCCACACTATTCCAAGGGAACGCCTTCTTACTACCGCAAAAAATTTGAACTGCTGTGTCATATCCAATATACCTCCAGCAGGGCACGCCACCTAGTTCCATCACAGTTAGGTGCTCGTAGCTCCATCACAGTTAGGTACTCGTAGAGCTCCATCACAGTTAGGTACTCGTAGAGCTCCATCACAGTTAGGTACTCGTAGCTCCATCACAGTATGTGCTCCTACATGATCCCTTTTCTCAACCATCATTATGTGCTCCTAGGTTCATCACAATTGCCAACCCGCATTACAATTACTACCTTCCTCAGTGATGAACAATGTTCCACCGCCGTTAAAACCTTCAAAAATTAGGGACAACTCCATTGAGCTACTACAACAGGCAAGTCAAGGGTGGGACCAAATCATGAACAAGGATACAATTGCTAAGACACAACAACCCGAGGAAAAGATGCAATGATAAGATGCAACAACAACCAGTCGAGACACCAGAACTCACAACAGTATCCTGAGCACTTCGCAGACTGTTGTAAGTCACACCGTCTTTCGTACAATCACATAGACAACACACCAATGATCCCCTTCCCAACCAACATTATGTGCTCTTAGATCCATTGCAATTAATCGATATTCATCATCATCCGCAGATTCCACTGACTTCTACTCATCAGGACATTCACCATTCATACCTCCCACTCCCTCCCATTACGGATGTGGAGGGAGAAGGACGTCCACTAGTGTGACGAGTATACCAGCTCTGTGAAAGGCACACCAGTGACACATCGGTGGATGAAGGTCATTAAGGCACACATATCTTTTGGAAACCCAATGTATCTTTTTTTTATTGTAGTTGGGCCGAGGGTGTTATATAAACCCTCTTTGACTTGTAATTTGGCTATCTTGTTGGTATCTTGAATTTGGGAATCCTAGGGATTATCTATTTTCCTTCCTCCTTTTTTCCTCTTTCTAATCCTGGCAGCCCACTAGGACAATCAACTCCTCCTCAGCTATGTAACACCACCACAACAGACCTCCTCAACTGTCCCTACACAATGGGCCCCTTTATTACTTTAGTCACTTAATGGCCAAGCTTGCTGCAACCAGTCACATGTGTCTTTGATCACATTGCTGCACAAGAGACAATCATACCATATTATCATCTTTCGCTTCATCAGTGATTAAGTTCTCACTTCGTAACGACGTCTCGGCTTTGCATACTCGTTATGATGGTCTTTTGGCCGAAAATAAAGCAAACATAATGTCATAGTCTGAGTGTCTTCTGAGTTGAGGAAAAACTCGAATTGAAGGAGGGATGACAAATTATGTGTTAGTTATTTAATTATTAGTCATGTTTATTATTACTTTGTTTGATTATGGGTGATCTCTTAGGAGCCTTTTAATTTAGAGTACTTTAAATTTTTATGATTATTTTAGTTAGCCCATTTTAGGGGATTTATTACAAATGTCCTCGTGAGTCTTTTTAAAGCAGCCGTTGGGCCATGAAATGAACAAGCAAGAAGTTATATCTTTTTTTCTCCCTTCTCTGGTTCTCCTCATTTAGGGTTAATGTTTCGGTATCTCTCCCTCGAGCGTGCTTAAGCAGTCTCGGTAAGTGTTACGGATGCGGACGATAACACGAAACTTGAAGGGGCGTCGACAGCGTGACGTGTCTACTGCAGGAGGAAGAGGGCCACAATGGAGATACCAGCGTGATTACTAATGCCTCAGCAGGGCGTTTTATTTTTTCTTCAATTGTATTTCAGATTTTTGCTTATTTACGCTTTTGCCCGAGGAGGAGTTCTAATATCTCAACCTTCTTGTAGTTTGTATCTTTGGATCATTTGTGTTACCATATGTTCTTAACACTCCTCTTGGCACTCTACAGGTCTCTTCCTCTAAGCTCACTCCTATGGTATTTGACTGTCTGCTTTGTTCACATCCATCACACTCCTCCCACCAAACTTGATCGACGGGCACTAAAGTGTGCGCTTATCGGCTATTCTCCAGGAGGAAGAGGGCCACATTAGAGATACCGACGTGATTGCTAATGCCCCGACAAAGCGTTTTATCTTTTACTTAAATTGTATTTCAAATTTTTACTTATTTATGCTTTTGCCCGGGGAGGGGTTCTAATACCCCAACCTTTTTGTAGTTTGTATCTTTGGATCATTTGTGTTACCATATGTTCATAACACTCCCCTTGGCACTCTACGGGTCCCTTCCTCTCAGCTCACTCCTAAGGTGTTAGGCTGTGTCTGCTTTGTTCACATCCATCACCCTCCTCCCACCAAACTTGATTCACGGGCACTAAGGTCTGTGTTTTTCGGCTTTTCTCCAACTCAGAAGGGATACACGTGTTTTCATCCTCCTACTAAGAAAGTTTTTGTCATCATATATGTCACTTTTCGGGAAAGTGAGGCTTACTATCCTGCCCCAGGTGACTCACCTTCTTTACCCTCTTCTTCTTTGCCCTTTCCGTCTGTACCTCTTCCCGTTCTTCCACCTTATCTCTCACTTTAGGGGGAGCTTCTATTGTCGGAAGTCAATGATATTCCCATCCCTACTATTCCTCCGACTGCTCCTACTTTGCAGGTGTACACTCGGCGGAGAAAGCAACCCACCGACACACTTGATCTGACTGTGCAATCAGATCAATCATTGAACCCGGACTCAGAGCCTTCCGAGCTTCTCATTACCCTCAACAAAGGTATCCGGTTCTGTACTCAACATCCTCTTTCTAATTATGTTTCTTATGACTCATTATCCACTTCCCATAAGACCTTTGTGTCTTCTTTTGCTTCTATATCCATACCAACATCTTGACAGAGTGCACTGGAGATTCCCGTTTGGAGATAAACGATGTTTGAGGAAATGACTGTGCTTGAAATGGACAACACATGAGATTTAGCGTCTCTTCCCCATGGGAAAAAACCAGTTGGATGTAAAATGGTGTTATCTGTCAAACAAAATTCTCAGGGTGTTGTTGAAAGGTGTGAGGCAAGACTGGTGGCAAAAGGGTATACTCAACCCCTGAAATTGACTATCAGGAAACGTTTGCCCCTGTAGCAAAGATGAACACTATCAGGGTCCTTTTATTCTGTGCTCCATGTAAAGGATGGGATCTTTGGCAACTTGATGTCAAAAATGCCTTCCTCCATGAGAATCTGGATGAGGAAGTTTATACGTCTCTCCCACCAGGCCTTACTCCTAAAAGTTCAGTGGGACACGTTTGCAAGTCAAAGAAAACCCTATATGGACTGAAACAGTCTCCAAGAGGTTGGTTTGGGAGATTTCACAAAGTCGTCGTCTTTTGGGTATCACCAGGGTAATGCCGATCATACACTGTTCATCAAGCATAAGACCGGTAAAGTTACAACTCTTATTGTTTATGTTGTTAACATTGTTATAACAGACGACGATGCAGAAGAAATCAAACTTCTAAAATAAAAATTGGCCTCGTCAAGGATCTGGGTGCACTCAAATATTTCTTGGGCATTGAAGTGACAAGGTCCAAGCATGGGATCTTTATCTCTCTGAGCAATTATACTCTGCACCTTCTTGAGAAGACTGGGATGAGTGGCTGCCGACCAACTAATACTTCAATTGAAGTGAACCACTGAATGGGTCGTGAATCGTGATGATGGAAAGGAGGTTGAAAATATACTTGAATTTTAGAGGCTTGTAAGGAGATTGATCTACCTGGCTCATACCTGCCCAGATATTGCTTATGCTGTAAGTGTTATCAGCCAATTTATGCATGCTCCGAAGACTCGTTGTGCTGATGCTGCCAACAGAATTCTCAAATATCTCAATTTCTCACCTGGGAGTGGGATCTTGTTTTCCCCAAGTTTTGCTCTAAAAATTGAGGTCTACACGGATGCTGATTGGGCCGGGTCAATTGACGATCGACGATCTACCTTAGGGTATTGTTCTCTTGTTGGTGAAAATCTTGTTACTTGGAGGAGTAAAAAACAACAGGTTGTGGCAAGATCAAGCCCTGAAGCAGAGTTTCAGGCTAAGACACATGATGTTTGTGAAGGTCTTTGGTTGCGTTCTTTGCTAAGTGACCTGAGATTCTCTGAAGATGAACACATTTGGTTGTATTGTGATAACAAAGCTGCTATCAACATCGCACACAATGTTATTCAACATGATCATACTAAACATATTGAAGTGGATCATTATTTCATCAAGGAGAACAATGAAAAGGGACTTGTGTGTACTCCCTTTGTTCCCTTAGACAGAGAACTTACTGATATTCTCACAAAAGGCCAGCGTGGAAGTACCTTTGGAAGAATTATCGTCAAGTTGAGCATAATCAACATCTCATGTCCAACTTGACGGGGAGTGTTACCATATGAGTTATTTATGTTCTTTATTTGTATTATTCATGTATCCGCCTCCATATATAGAGGAGACTTGTACTCTTTGGAATGCATCAAATCATTATTTTGTTTTCTCCAACAATTTGGAATGAAAAGTTTTGAAGCCTAGGGATGACCAAGAATCCCTCTTGGAATTCCTCTTTTCTTTCTACTCATTCTTCCCGGATTTGAGTGGTGAAACCTTAAGGGGTAACAATAGAGGCTCCAAATTATTTCCGCCACAATGCTATTCAAAATAGGACGCCTTTGGAAAGCTTGCCTCTAGGGTTGAGACCCCGGCTCCACTATCTTAGTTGCCACTTGTTACAACCATCAATCACATCTCGCAACACATACCTACAGTGTTAACTTATGAAATGCATTGTATTATTGGGATTTTCTGGTTTTCGCTGTACTCCGTGAATTGGTCTGTTTGGTTTCTATGTGTGCTGACCTGGTTCAGTTCTATCACACTTAATATCATCAGGAGCTCGCCATTAAAAATTTATCCGGCGTGGAAGGCATTTATTTAAAATAAGAAGCATTGGGGCTATAAATTACAAGTCATTTAGAAAATGGAAAAAGTGATTTGAGTGTTATCTTGTATTTCGTGTAAACCATATTGCAGTTTACTTGAATGCTTTCTTATTTTTAGTAAATTTAATGCACTCCTAAACAAATTTTTACACAAAATGCATATTGGTGGTTAATAGCAGAACCTGAATTTTTAAAAAAAACTTTGTTACCAACAGGTGAAAGTACTTGCTTTGACAGATCATGACACGATGGCTGGCATACCAGAGGCTATAGAAGCTGCTCAGAAATTCAACATGAGAATAATTCCAGGAGTGGAAATAAGTGCCTTTCATTGTCCAGGGTATTCATTCTTTAACTCTTAAATCATAACCGTTCTATTTTTTGAAGAGATTATCTAGATGCCTTCTAAATTTTTTTATGATTTCATCATCAAATTCTTTGCTTAATCCTGCTTCATTTAGTACTAATGCCATTTTTTTTTTCAATTTCCGCATTATCGATTGAAGAGATGAACGAGGAGGAGAACAAGAACCTCTCCATATTCTTGCGTACTATGGTTGCCATGGTCCTATGTGCGAGGAGCTTGAAGACTTGTTGGCTAATATTCGAGCTGGCCGTTACGTTCGAGCACAAGAGATGCTGGTGAAGCTGGAGAAACTTAAAGTGACTCTTAAATGGGAAGATGTCGTAAACACAGCAGGCAAAGGCGTGGCGCCTGGAAGGGTTCATGTTGCGAGGGTGATGGTCGAAGCTGGCTATGTTGAGAATTTGAAGCAAGCTTTTAGCAGATATTTGTATGATGACGGACCAGCTTATGCTAAGTAAGAAGAATCTTAAGGGAGACAAAATTACTCAAGTTTGTGTTCTTCGATCTTTAATTTCTATATAATTCTCGCAATTGCTTTTAATGGGGATAACTTGGAAATTGATACTTCGCGGAAAAATAGCAGGTCCTGATAGATTTTCAGTTATTGTTTGTTCGATTCAAAATTAAAATTGGAGGTCTACTTCCAATAAATGTGACCTCTAATTCTAATTCCAAGGACCACAATTTCATCCAAAAGAACGGACCCTTATAGATAACCTGATAGTTATTAATTTATGCATTGGGGATTATGGTTATTGTTGAGGAAAAGAATTAATCACAGACTTGTTACATTAGAGGCTTCCCTTAATATAGTAGTATAGATATGGGTGTACATGACGAAAATACAGTAACAACATAAAACTTATTATTCTAACATATTCCAACACTCTCCCTTAAGTTGGGCATGTAATGTCTGTCATGCCCAACTTGTTCAGTATTCTGTCAAACGAGTTCTGATCTAGCCCTTTGGTAAGCACATTTGCAAGCTGCTGATTTGATGAGACAAACGGGGTACTCACAATCCCCCTAACAATATTTTCCTTGATGAAGTGTCTGTCGATCTCCACGTGCTTGGTGCGATCGTGTTGTACCAGATTGTGGGCAATGCTGATCGCATATTTGTTATCGCAATAGATCCTAATTGGACCGTCACACTTCACGACAAGGTCCTTCATGATCGTCTGGATCCACAACCCTTCACATAGCCCTTGTGTCATAGCACAAAATTCTGCCTCTGTGCTGGATCTGGCAAGTTTCTTGCTTCTCCACATAGATAATGAGAGCAACTACTTTACCCTCGTTATGTTTCACAAACAAGGTGTGATCAGCATTGCTCTGTTTGTACCGAAAAGAGATCATAGCCCGGTGAAATCTTCCGAAGCACGCACGTGGAGATTGCTTTAAGCCATACAAAGCTTTCTTCAACCTTCAAACTTTTCCTGCCGATCCTTCTTGGCTAACACCAGGTGGTAAGGACCTGTAGACTTCCCCCTCAAGGTCACCATGGAGAAATGCGTTCTTCACATCCAACTGAAGGAGATTTCACCCTTTACACACGACACATGAAATCAAGATCCTGATGGAGTTCATTTTTGCTATAGGTGCAAATGTCTCCTGATAGTCAATGCCCCCTGTCTGCGTATATCCTCTCGCTACTAACCTGACTTTGTATCGTTCCACAAGACCTTGGGAGTTTTGCTTTACAGAGAAAATCCACTTGCATCCCACAATAGTTTTCCCCTTAGGGAGTTGGACCAGCTCCCAAGTATTGTTCTTGTCAAGGGCTCGCATTTCTTCTAGCATGACTGCCTTCCACTCACTGTACTCAAGTGCTTTCTGCCAAGACTGAAGGATAGAAATGAATGTCAAGGAGGTGACCAATGCTCTATGTGAAGGAGACAATGAGTCATAAGTTACAAAGTGAGAAAGAGGATGTAGAGTAGAAGCAAAACTACCTTTGTTAATACCTGACGATGGATCAGATGATGACACAGGTTGAATAGCGAGAACCTGAGTGTTCGTGCCCCTTCTACGTTGAGTGTAGACCTGCAAAATAGGAGGAGGCACCAGAGGCACCAGAGGAACGGGAGTAGTGGGAAAAGGAGATGACGGTGGGGTGACCGTACTAGGAGGTGGCACCTGAGATGGAGGAATAGGCAGAGGAACATAAGGAGGGGAACTCACTTCTGTAGCCGCGCTCTCCCCCTGAAGAGAGTTCCCATAATAAGCTTTAGATTCCCGGAAGGTGACATCTATGGTAACAAATACCCACTTGGTAACCGGGTGGAAGCACCTATAGCCTTGCTGGGTAGGAGAGTAGCCAATAAACACACACTTCAGTGCGCGTGGATCAAGTTTGGTCTTAGGTTTGGTGTGGACAAAACAGACACATCCAAAGACACGCGGAGAGAGAGAGAGGTAGAACGAACCCCTAGAGTGGTGAGAGGGGTCTGAAACCTGAATACCCGTGTTGGAAGACGATTGATGAGGTAGGTCGCGGTGAGGAAAACACCACCCCAGTAATACTTTGGGAGATGGATCCGAAGGAGAAGGCACCTAGCCACCTCAAGGTGGTGTTGATTCTTACACTCAGCCACCCCATTCTGAGCAGGGGTGTACACACAAGAGGTTTGATGAATGATACCTAGGTCAATTAGGTATTTGTCAAGATGAGCGTCAATATATTGTGACCATTGTCACTACGTAAGATTTTAACGAGAGCACCACATTGAGTTGTAATCATCTTGTGAAAGCGCTGAAAAATAGAGAACATCTCGCTTTTATGCTTCATTAAGTAAATCCAGGTACAATGAGAGTAACAATCAATGAAAAAAACAAACCACAAGCAACCAGAAATAAAAACAATAGGGCTAGGACCCCAAACATCAGTATGAATAACAACAAACAGAACTGAACTATGATGAGACATAAGAGGAATAGTACTACGATGATGTTTAGCCAGTTCACACACATCACAATAAAAAATATTAAACAAAGTAGAAGACATAGCAGGAAACAACAACTTCATAATAGCGACAGGAGGATGTCCTAGCCGACAATGCCAGAAATCCAACTAAGAGGGACGAGCAACAGGAAGAGCATTGGGAGGCCGAGCGATGTTGGATGAAGTGGAAGCAGATGGGTCGAACACATAGAGCCCGTTGCACAGTCTACCAGAGCTAATCACTGTCCCCGTCTTCAGGTTCTGAAAAACACAAGAGGTAGAAAAAAAGGTCACTGAGCAATTCATAGAGTTTGTCAGGTGACTAATAGAGAGGAGATTATGGGTGAAAGCAGGAACATGAAGAACAGAGGAGACGGTAAGAGAAGAGCATGAAATGAATCCTTTCCCAGCGATGAGAGATAGCGATCCATCAACAATGCTCACTTTGCCCGACAGAGGTGTGTAAGACACAAAACCTGTGGCTGATCCGGTCATGTGGTCCGTAGCCCCAAAATCAATGATCCACTGAGAGGAGAGGCGGGAGGAAGCCGAGTGAGCACCTGTAGGTCCCTGATGAGCATAGGAAGAGGAGGCAAACCAGACGGCTCCGCTGGAGGTCCAAGCATTATCCGGCGAAACGCCAGAATTTCTTCAGCCAAAAGAGATGTAAAGTCCTCCTCAACGTCTGACCAGTGGGCTAATCTGGTTAGAGGAGGCCTGTGTTGAGAGCGACCACCTCCCTGGACACCACGAGAGGCAGGGCTTCCTCGCGGAGGAAAACCATGAAGCTTGAAGTAGGTATCTCTATTATGGCGGGTCTTCTCGCAATAATCACAGATTAGATGATCTTTCTCCACAGTCCTCATACTATTGTCACGAGCAGGACGAGCCCCAAGCTAAGAAAGAGAGACAAGGGCAGATCCCTCGGGGGCAGAGTCGGGAAGCAGAGTCAGACTGCGATCAAATTCCTGTTGGACAAGGCTGTACACCTCGGGCAGAGAAGGTACAGGAGAGCGGCCAAGAATCTGAATGCTGATTGGATCAAAGTCCTGATGTAAGCCGTGGAGGAACTCAAAGATGCGATTGAATTCTTCTCTTACTCGGACAAGCACTTCATCTTTAGGATACACCAGGGTCAGATGATCATACTCCTGATAAAGTTGGGTGAACTCTGAGTAGTAGGCCGAGGGGGGTCGATCGCCCTGTCGCAGGAGGAATAGCCGACGACGAAGTTGGTAGATCTGAGCTGCATTGTCGCGACCAAAGTAGGTAGTCTCTACATGCTTCCAGATATCCGCCGCAGTATCCAAGAACAGGTAGTTCCGAGAAATGGACTCCGTCATAGAGTTAAGTAACCAAGACATCACCAGGGAGTTGTCAGACTCCCACTGAAGCCACTCAGGAGAGTTAGACGCAGGAGCCTTCACCGTGCCACTGACATGGCCAAATAACCAGCGACTTTTGAGAGCAAGAGAGATGTAGCGAGCCCACGGGAGGTAGTTGGAACCATCCAATTTTATAGTGGTGATTTGAGGAGCACCATGATCTGAGGGGACGCAATAAGATCCAACGGAAGCCGGAGTAGGCGAGGCCACTCCACTGGAAGACATGGTGGTAGAGGACTCACTGCCCGCCATAAGGAAATCCCAAATAGAAATCGAGAAGACACCAAAAAATTACTAAGGATGTGGAAGGAGAACCGCCCTCATAAAAAGAGGGAAGAAGACGAGGGAATGCCGACATCGAGAGATTCAAGACTCCATGAATCCGGCATCCCTAGAGCAGAAGAATAAGAAGAAGAATAATAAGAAGAAAAAGCGGAGGAGACTTCACGTTGTGCGGGAGCGGGCCGACGGCGACGGCGCTGTGCGGGATCGGGGCGACTGCGCCTGTGCGGGAGCGGTAGGAGCGGGGGGGGGGGGGGGGGGGGGCGACGGCGACGACGTTGTGCGGGATCGAGGCGACTGCGCCTGTGCGGGAGCGGCGAGAGTGGGGCCGGGGCTGTGCGCCTGTGCGGGAGCGGCGAGATCCGAAAAACCCTAAACTTTTCCTGGCGCTGATACCATGTTGAGGAAAAGAATTAATCACACACTCATTACATTAGAGGCTCTTATATATATATATGAGTGTACATGACGAAGATACAGTGACAACATAAAACTCATTATTCTAACATATTTGAACAATTATCAAAAGTGAAAACAAAATCTTCTCTTTGTTTGCAGAGGAACTGAGCCATCAGCCAAATATGTTGTTCAACTGATCCACCGTTCTGGAGGTATAGCAACTTTGGCTCATCCTTGGGCGCTGAAGAATCCAGTTTCTGTTATTGAAAGCTTGAAAGCAGATGGGCTTCATGCTGTCGAGGTATTCAGAAGCCGCGGAAAGTTGGCTGGTATGATCATCATGCTCTAAATTTGGAGGAACCTTTTTCTCTTGTCTCTTATTGTAAAATTTGGTTTATATTTTTTAAAAATTGCTCTAGTACTGAGACCTTATGGCAAGTATTTGATACAATTCAATTGTCAAGCTCCAGCTCTGGCAGTCGAGTCAATCCCGATATCAACAATGGGAATGGGTAATCCGCAGAGATCATGAGGATTGATTAATCATGCTCAGGAAAAAAATAGAGGGTTGGCCAGACCAAATTTCTTCACTAGTATCATAGCAGCAATGTTTCGGGCTTCTCAGCAGCATGTCCCGATAACTCGCTGGAGAGGTGGACGGTGGTGGTGGGGTCATAGATACATTGGTGAGTTGTCCGAAGGAGTGGAGCTCAACTGATGGGATACTGCGTGGGATCCGAGCTTAACATCACAATGCCCTATATGGGAATTGGCTAGGGTTAGTCATGCAGTGATAGGTTGACTGAAGAAAACACACTAAATGCAACCTTAAATGCAATGTCTTATGATGTAAATGCAAAGGAGGTCCATATAAATTACTACAGTAATTAAAACTATAAATCAAACAGAGGCGCAAGCAATCACAAACTTTAATTAAAGAGAAACAAGCTTACACGCGGGGCGACCGAGACACAAATATTTTAAGCGCGTGCGGAATAGGCCCTGCAAGTCACGCAAATTCTAGTACTAACATCAAATAATAAAGACAATCATTACAGATAAGGTGATAGGTATACAACAACATAAAAAAATACAACTTACGCGTACAGGAGGTGGTAATGACGGTTAATGGCCAACATCTAAAGTCGCTGCAGAGTGGGAAAGGCTCCAGGAGAGGGTTCTGGACTGGTGGGAAAATTTGGGTTGTGTATGCGTGGCTGGATGGGGAACTGATGGTTGTAGGGGTTCACGGAGGGGGTGGGGGGCAAGGAGAGGTCGGTTGGCGTTAGTGGGAAGCGGTAGAAGGGAGGTTGTAGGGAAACGGGTCTGAGAACGAAATTGGACAACAGGGAAATCAGTGTCCAAGGCTGTTCGGGAGTCCGTTTTGCTCTAAACTGCAAGAGTGGGATGTTGTGGAGAGCTGGGAAAGGAAAACAGTGAGGGGATGGATATTCTGAGGGAAATTTAGGGTGGGGAAAGGTTGTTGGTGACTGGAGGAGGTTGGCAGAGGGTATGGAGGCGGCGGGACTAGGGTGAGCATAATAATCAAAATTCGATAGTCGCTCGAAAATCGCTCGAGTTTTTATTCGAATCGAACTCAACAACAACAACACTCAAGCCTTTATCCCACTATAGTGGGGTCCGCTATATGGATCCTGTCACTGTTATGCCCTATCTTGTCATAATCTCACTAATGCCTAAGTATATCACGTCTTTCCTTATAGTTTCATTTCAAGTCTTTATTGGTCTACTCCTCCCTCGTCTAATATTCCTAGTGACTAGACTCTCACAACGCCTAACAGGTGTTTCTAATGGTCTGTTTTGTACATGTCCAAACCATCTTAGTCGAGCTTCTCGCATCTTCTCTTCAATTGGTGCTACTCCTGTCTTATCCCTGATACATTCATTCCTAATTTTATCCAGTCTCGTGTGTCCACACATCCACCTAAGCATTCTCATCTCCACAACTCCCATTTTTTACTCATGTACACAATTCACTGCCCAACACTTAGAACCATAGAGCATCACTGGTCTAATTGCAATACGGTAAAACTTTCCCTTATGTTTTAATGGCACCTTACAATCACATAAGATCCCTGACGCGCTTCTCCACTTCAATCAACCCGCTTGGATTCTATGTGTCACATCTTTATCAATACCTCTGTTTTTTTTGAACTATCAATCCAAGATATTTGAAACACTCACTACGGGAAATATCTTGATCACCCAACTTAATATACTCTGCCCTTCTTGCTCTGCTAAAATTAAACTTCATATACTCCGTATTTTTCCCGATCAACCTAAAACCCTTCTTTTCTAAAGCGTCTTGCCAAGATTCAAGTTTTGCGTTTACACTCTCGCGCGTCTCATCGACCAAAACGATATCATCCGTAAACAATAAACACCAAGGTATTGCATGTTGGATATGTCTAGTGAGCTCATCCAATATAAGGGTAAAGAGATAAGGGATTAAAGCTGAACTTTGATGTAAGCCAACGATGATAGGAAATTCCTGTGTTAATTTTCCAAATGTCCTCACCCTTGTCACTGGATTTGTATAAATATCTTTGATTATGTCAATGTGTGATACATTTACATCTTTTCTAAAACTCTCCATAAGATATCTCTTGGAATTCTATCATAAGCCTTCTCAAGATCGATAAATAGCATATGCAAATCTTGTTTTATTTCTCGGTAGTTGTCAGTGAGTTTCCTCGAGAGATGTATAGATCCATGGTCGACCGCCCTGGCATGAATCCAAATTGATTCTCCGAGATGTTAGTCTCCCGTCTTACTCTTCCTTCTATTATTTGTTCCCATAGTTTCATGGTATGACTCATCAATTTAATTCTTTTGTAATTAACATAATTTTGTATATCTCCTTTGTTCTTATAAAAAAGTACCAAGATACTTTCTCTCCATTAGTCTGTCATCCTTTTTGACTTAATTGTACAACCCTGTGTCCGGCGAGCGGGCCCAGCCAGGGAGGTTGAGCGGGCCTGGCCCCGCGACCCGCACCGGGCGGCAAAACGGGCTATACGACAGAAGGGCCGGCCCGCTCCCGCCCATCTCAGGCGAGCGGGCTGGCGACCCGCGGCGAGCGAGCGGGACCCGCGGTTGGCGACCCGCTGGCCAACCCCCCCACGCGCGACCAGGCTGCCGATCCGCCCGGCAGAAGACAGACAGCTCGCTCATACCGGCTCGCACTCGCCCAGTGAGGATGGGCGAGTCCCAGAGCCAGGTCGCGCCCGCCTCCCGCGGGTGGAATCGGAGGCGAACTGACTCCCCATGGGTGCGAATAGCTATTCAGAACAGCAGAGCCTGGCTGTTGGCAGACCAGGTTGGACTGCGCATAGCTATCCAAAACAGCGGAGTTTGGCTGTTGGCAGACCCAACCAGGGGCCTTTTTGGTATTTCCAGGTCAGTCCTTTTGGTTATTGGCAGTTCAGATTCTGAAAATCTATAAATAAGACCCAAGGGGTACCTCAGAGGACACGCTTTTCAGTGCCTCCTTACTCTCATTTTCAAGTGTTCTCTGAGGGTACCTTAGCTCGGCTCTTGGCTAAGGAGGGGAAGCGCTCAGAGATCTTCCGGGTTTGTGGTGAGACCTCCCTGCCGAGCCCTTGGGTCTGTTCTTTCTTGTCTCTTTCGTTGTTTTTCTTGCAGGAGCAAAGTAGGCGCGAGACCACCCCTTCCCCAAGGGTCGAACTCCACAAGAGACCGGATCCCGGTTTCAACATCTTGGTGCGGTGAGCGTGGACAGTGGTCAGTGCAGAAAAGCTTCGGCGAGCTCAATGACGGGAGGACAAGGATCCGACAGGCAGAACTCTCCGCCCCCTCCGCCTCTCGCAATAGTGGGAATGTTTGAAGACTTCAGGAACGAGGTGCTGGACCTCGTCAAGATCGCACTCGGCGTGCGGGCCGAGTGTTCGACTCCGGCAGCCCAGATCGCGGCCGCCCCCTCTTTAGGCGAAGACGCTCCTGGCAGGCGAGCCGGGAAGGAAGTGGCTGAGGAAGGCCGGGGGAGCGAGCTCTCGGGGCGCGAGCTCTTCCCCGGCTCGGCAGGCCGAGGTCGATTCGGCGAGTTGGGCTCGCGGGACTCGCCGGCTCGCCCGGTGGTTGGAAGCAATCCATTCAGCGAGCTGGTCTCCTCAGCGCCAGTGCCAGAAGGGTTCAGGGAGCCCGAGATGTCCTACTACACCGGGAAGGGAGACCCGGTTCAGCACGTCCAGTGGTTCGAGGACGTAGTCTCCATCCGTCAGATGTCGGACGGATTCAAGTGCCGTCTCTTCGCCATCACCCTCCGAGAGAAGGCAAGGGAGTGGTTCCACCAGCTGCCGGCTAGTTCCATTTATTGCTTCGAAGACTTGCGCCGGGGTTTCATGTTGAGGTTCACTACTTCGAAGAAGAGGAAGGAGTCTGAGTCCTTGTTCCACATTAAGCAAGGAGCGAACGAGACGTTGGGGAGCTATGTGGATCGGTTCCAGGAGGAGGTTACCCAAGTCCAGGAGATGTCGGGCCACAGTCTGATGATGGCCTTCACCCTGGGCCTGCAGCAGGGTTTCTTCCGCATGGAGCTGAAGAGAATTCCCCCCCTCTCCTACGAGAAGCTGATGGAGAGAGCGGCGAGAGAGGTCGACGGGGAGGCGTCGAACCCGGAATTTGCAAGGAAGTTGGCCAGGTGGGCAACTGAGGAGGAAAAGGAGTCGAAGGGAGGAAGAGGACAGGAAGAAAGAAGAGGGGAGCCCAGGCAGAGGGAGCAGAGGCAGCTCCAAGGACAACAGCCAGGGTGGGGGCGTCAGGAGCCCGACCGTAGGCTGGGCTGGAGACCAGAGTGGCAGGGGCAGGGGCCACAGAGGGGGTACTTCGGAAGGGGTCACTATCAGGGAAGGCAGGACCAGTTCCACCTCCCAGGCTGGAGGCAGGGTCAGAGGCCTCGGCTCCCCGATCAGGAGGAGGCCATGGTCATAGCTCTGGGAGCAAGAAGGGGGATCATGAGAAGGAGGAGAAGAGAGTTCAGGGTGGAGCTGCCCTACTGCGACTTCCATCAGGAAGAGGGGCACGCAACAGCCACGTGCCCGGAGTTCTTGGAGATGAGGGGGAACAGGGGGCGGCAGCAGCAGCAGGAGGAGGCGCGGCAGGAAGTGACGATCGAGGAGGTCCTGCCTCGGGCGGAGGAGGATCGCTGTGAAGACCGGGTGGATGTGGGGACCCGAGGAGGGATCGGAGTGATCCACGAGGGAGTGGGGATCGAGGCTTCCCACAAGGCAAGTCTCCACACCATGTACCGGCGGAGCGTCGCCTCTACGTCCCAAACCCCGCCGCCAGAGGAGAGGATCACCTTCTCCAGAAGTGATATGCCGGACCACGAGGATCCGTTCTGTGATGCGCTGGTCATCAAGGCCGCCATCGAGAACTTCACTGTCTCTCGGATCCTCGTGGACAATGGGAGCTCCGTGAACGTCGTCTTCAAAAAGGCGTTTGACGCGATGCAGGTGGAGGCTAAGAGGGTGCTGGCCTCGGACGGGCCCCTGTTCGGGTTCTCGGGAGAAAGGAAGGAGGTGGAGGGAGGAGTCGGCCTCCATGTCACCCTGGGGGGGCAGTCCCGAAACTGCAAGTTCGTCATTGTGGACGCCCCCAGCAGCTACAGTGCAATCTTCGGGAGGCCCCTGATCAGCGCCTTCCGCTGCGTCCCCTCATCTTTCCATCAGTGCTTGAAGTTCAACGCTGAGGGGGTGCAGGTCAGGGTTAGGGGGGACCCGAAGGTGGCACGGGAATGCTACGTCACCGCGGTGAACACCATCTCTTGGCAGGAAGGAGCCGAGGAGATGGGGCGGAGGATGGAGGAGGACGAGCAGGAAGCCGGAGAGGTGGAGCTGGGGGTGAAGGGCTGCGCAGAGAAGGCGGAAGGAGGGGATTTGGAGGAAGTGGTCGAAGTGAGGGCCGTGAGAGGGGAGATGGAGGTAGAGGTCCCCGTTCTGGAGGAAGGGGGCGCCGAAGGATGGGGGGAGCAGTCCAGGCTGGAGGCCGCAGAGGAGGTGGTGGAGCTGGAAGTGCTCACCCGCGGAGGCAGGGTGGAGAAGATCCGCGTCAGCGGGGGGCTGACCCCGGAGGACCAGGGCAGGATGCTGGAGTGCATCCAGAAGAACGTGGACATCTTCGCCTGGAGCGCCGCGGAGATGCCGGGGGTTGACGCGGATGTGGCTTGCCACCACCTCAACCTGGACCCGGGAACACGCCCCGTCCAGCAGAAGAAGAGGTCCACGGCGGACAAGCTGGCGGAACCCATCAGGGAGGAGGTGGCGAAGCTTCTCAAAGCTGGCTTCGTGTCCGAAATTCAGTACCCCGGCTGGGTCTCAAACGTTGTGATGGTTAAAAAAGGAGACGGCCGCTGGCGGTTGTGTATCGATTTCTCTCTTCTTAATAAAGCTTGTCCTAAGGACTGTTACCCTTTGCCTCGGATCGACGCGCTGGTTGATTCAGCCGCCGGATTTTCTGTAATGAGTTTTTTAGATGCCTTTTCAGGTTACCATCAGATCAGGATGCACCCCCCAGACGTCAAGGATGTCTCGTTCATCACAGGGGACGGTTGCTACTGCTACAAGATGATGCCGTTCGGGTTGAAGAACGCTGGGGCCACCTACCAAAAGATGATGGATAGGGTCTTTAAGGAGCAGAAGGGAAGGAACTTGGAGGTGTACGTGGACGACCTCATGATCAAGAGCCGAGACGTGGACTCCCACCTCCGGGACCTGGAGGAGACGTTCGCCACCCTGCGCAGATACAAGATGCGGCTGAATCCCCTTAAGTGCGTTTTTGGGGCTAGCCGAGGGAAGTTCTTGGGGCACCTCCTCACCCCTGCGGGGGTCGAGCCGAATCCGGACAAGGTCAAGGCCATCCTGGAGTTGGGGTCCCCGCGGAATGCGAAGGAGGTCCAACGGTTGACAGGGAAGCTAGCAGGACTGAGCCGCTTCCTTTCTCGGGCAGGGGAGAAGTGCTCCCCCTTCTTCAAGACGCTGAGAGGAGGCCAGAGGTTCGAATGGACTAAGGAATGCGAGGAGGCGTTCCAGGCCCTCAAGGCGCAGCTAACGCAGGCCCCGCTGCTCCAGGGGCCGAAGGAGGGTGAAGACTTGTTCTTATATCTCGGGGTCGGGGCAGAGGCCTTGAGCTCCGTCTTAGTACGTGAAGAGGGGAAGAGGCAGCTCCCCATTTATTATGTCAGCCGGGTCCTGAGGAAGGCCGAACTCCGGTATCCGATCCTGGAGAAGCTTGCATTCGCATTAATCATCTCGGCCCGGAGGCTACGGCCTTACTTCCAGGCGCACTCGATCCGAGTGGTGACCGACCATCCTCTCCGCAACATCTTCGAGGGGGTGGAGCACTCAGGCCGGCTGGCCAAGTGGTCGGTGGAGCTAAGCGAGTTCGACGTCTCCTTCGTTCCGCGGCTCTCGATCAAAGCTCAGGCGATGGCCGACTTCCTGGCCGACTACGTGGTAGAAGTAGCAGAGGAGGAGCTCACTTGCCCGACTCCTTGGAAGGTGAGGGTGGACGGAGCCTCAGAAAGGCATTCTCTCGGGATAGGAGTGGTTCTGGAGAGCCCTCAAGGGACTCAGATTGAGCAGACGGTGGTGGTGCATTTCCCCATTACCAACAACCAGGCCGAGTACGAAGCAGTGATAGCGGGGCTGCGCCTGGCCAGAGAGCTGGGGGTGCTGGATGTGGAGGTCCTAACCGACTCCATGGTGGTGGCTTCCCAGATCAACGGGGAGTTCGAGGCAAGGGAGCCCACTTTGCAATTATACTTGGCCAAAGCGAAGGGGGTCATAGGGACCTTCCAGACCTTCTCCATCCGACACGTGCCGAGGGGAGAGAATGAACAGGCCGACCGACTGGCGAAGCACGGCCCCCGAGCAGGGGGCACCATCACCGACCTGTTCCGCCCCTCCATCGAAGAAGAAGAGCTCATGGAGATCGATCAGCAGCCTTCGTGGATGGATCCAGTAGTAGTTTTCCTCTCCACGGGAGAATATCCGGAGGGGGTGGACAGGAAGAAGCTAAAGCACAAGTCAGCTTACTACCTCCTTAAGGACGGGCAACTGTACCGGAAGACCCTCTCCGGGATGTTGGCTCGCTGCGTAGTCGAGGGTGAAGCACAGAGGATCCTAGAAGAAGTCCACTCCGGGGAGTGCGGGAGTCATTCTGGGAGCCGGACCTTGGAAGGAAGGATAGTCAGACAAGGGTATTTCTGGCCCACCCTGGGCCGGGACGCCGCAGAATTCGCAAGGAGATGCCATAAGTGCCAGCTATTCGCCCCCCTCCAGCTACAGCCGGCCCAACAACTCAAGAGCATCACGGCCCCATGGCCCTTTGCAATCTGGGGAATGGATTTGGTTGGACCGTTCCCCCAGGCCAGCGGCCAGCGAAGGTTCCTCCTAGTGATGATCGACTACTTCTCAAAGTGGATGGAGGTGAAGGTGTTGGCCAAGGTGACCTCCCAAGTGATCAGGAACTTCGTCTGGGGGGAGATCATCTGTCGCCACGGGATGCCGCAAGCCATCGTCACCGATAACGGACCCCAGTTCGCCAGTGCCGAGTTCACCAGCTTCTGCGAGCAGCTTGGAATCGACCTCAGGTTCGCCTCGGTCCATCACCCCAGGAGCAACGGGCAGGTGGAGGCGGCGAACAAGATCATCGTCAATCTCCTCAAGAAGAAGGTGGAAAACTTGAGGGGGAGCTGGGTGGAGCAGCTCCCCGCCGTTCTTTGGGCCCTTAGAACCACCCCAAACACGGCCACGGGGGAGACCCCCTTCAAGCTCTCCCATGGGTGCGAGGCGGTGTTCCCCATAGAATTTGAGGTCCAAACGCCGCGAGTCGGAACGGCCAGGGAGGGCCGAGAGGAATGGCAGACCGAGAACGGGGAGGGGCTGAGACTCTCCCTTGACATGGTAGAAGAGTTGAGGGATCTTTCGGCCATCCGACAGGAGGAGGTCAAAAGGAGGATGTCAAAATACTTTGACAAGCATGTCAGGGTCAGGCAGTTCGCAGAAGGGGACCTGATGCTGAAGAAGGTGGACGCGGCAGGGAGATCAGCATCCGTAGGGAAACTCAACCCCAGCTGGGAGGGACCATTCATTGTGAAGGAAGCTTTGAGGTCAGGGGGCTATCGGCTCCAAAATGTAGAGGGCGAGGCCCTGAGTCTCACCTGGAGTGGAGACGACTTGAAGAGGTTTTTTCCCTAAGCTCCTGTAAGCGACGCGATTTGTTATAATGAAGTCTTTCTTCTCTTCCCCCCCCAGGATTGTCATGTCTATCTTGCTCAGAAAATTGGAATGTATTTGGACCCCGAGAAGATCCCGCTGCCAGGCTCCCACCTAGCTGGCAGGGTCGGAAGTCACTCGGTGTCATCCCTAGCCTCGAGAAGATCCCGCTGCCAGGCTCCCACCTAGCCGGCAGGGCCGGAAGTCACTCGATGGAATGTATTTGGACCCCGAGAAGATCCCGCTGCCAGGCTCCCACCTAGCTGGCAGGGCCGGAAGTCACTCGGTGTCATCCCTAGCCTCGAGAAGATCCCGCTGCCAGGCTCCCACCTAGCTGGCAGGGCCGGAAGTCACTCGATGGAATGTATTTGGACCCCGAGAAGATCCCGCTGCCAGGCTCCCACCTAGCTGGCAGGGCCGGAAGTCACTCGGTGTCATCCCTAGCCTCGAGAAGATCCCGCTGCCAGGCTCCCACCTAGCTGGCAGGGCCGGAAGTCACTCGATGGAATGTATTTGGACCCCGAGAAGATCCCGCTGCCAGGCTCCCACCTAGCTGGCAGGGCCGGAAGTCACTCGGTGTCACCCCTAGCCTCGAGAAGATCCCGCTGCCAGGCTTCCACCTAGCTGGCAGGGCCGGAAGTCACTCGATGGAATGTATTTGGACCCCGAGAAGATCCCGCTGCCAGGCTCCCACCTAGCTGGCAGGGCCGGAAGTCACTCGGTGTCATCCCTAGCCTCGAGAAGATCCCGCTGCCAGGCTCCCACCTAGCTGGCAGGGCCGGAAGTCACTCGATGGAATGACTCAGTAGGCGATAACCTGCAACCCAGAACAAATCACGTTGCCGGACTCCCACCTAGCCGGCGAGGCCGGGAATTACTCGAAAGGCATGAGCAGCAGGTCAGAATCACAAGGGTTAGTCAGAAAAAAGGGAGAAAGGGCCTAGCATAGCCCCACCCTCAAGCCCCAGGAGAGGCGGCCGGGTAAACGCAAAAGCCTGGGCGAGAGCCCTCAGGGAAATAGGCATACGGCCAAGGGACGAGCCGGCTCGCCTCGCTCGAGGGACGAACCGGCTCGCCTCGCTCGGCGGACGGGCAGCCGCCTCGTCCGAACCAGGCCGCGGGGGGCAGGTCGCGCCACCCGGCAATAACGGCGTTGGAAAAATAAGCGGGCAAGAGAGCACTTATAAAAAGAGCAATGGCTAAAAACCACGAAGTATTGGCGCAACCCGCGCATACATCTCAAAACAGACAGATATACATAATAATGTTCATCCGAAGAGTAAATTTCAAAAGGCAGGGAAGACGCGGGATCTGGGTCGAGAAATCCTAAATGGGCTGGAAGTCTTTGTCGCCAGGCTCCGGGACGGGGAGAAACAGCGCCGGCACCACGTCTTCCGCCGAGAGTCCCGCTGCCTCGCTCGTAAGCAGATCCGCGCGCCGCAGCGTTTGCATCGTGTATTTCGCTGCGCTGGCCGCGTTCTTTTGCATTAGCACTTCCAGGTCGTAGTCGGAGAGGTGCTCGCGCGGGCAGACCCTGCTGTCGGAAGGAGGGATAGCGGCGGCGGCCTCCAGCTCGCGTACCCGCGCCTCCAACGCCGCCTTCTCTTGGCCAAGGGTGGCGATCTCGGCACCCATCCGGCTCGCCGTCGCCGCGTCCTGGGGAAAGGAATAAGAATAATCGTGATCCGTGCCCGCGAAAAGGGGGAAGGGTAATTCAGGTTGAGCACGTACCACCCCGCCCAGGTACTGCGCGAGGGTCTCCTCGGCAGCGTCGGCTCGCCCCCTGTGAAGGTCCGCGTCCGCCTGAGCGAGCTTTCAGGCCACTTCCTTCTCATCCGCCATCTTTTGGATGGACGCGGCGTTCCGCTCCACCTGGGTGCAGCGCCTCCCCACCATGTGAGCCAGCTCCAGACCGCGCAGCTGGGCCCGCGCGCTCTCATGAATCAGCACTCGCGTCTCCTCCTTGTCATAGATGGCGGCGTCTTCGCGCGAATACAGGCCGAAGGAGAAGTTGTACGCCTCCCCGCCGATGGTATCCTGCTCCATCCAGCTCGGCAGCAGGGTCGAGATCATCGCGCGGTTCGACTCCTTATCCCACGCCAGGAGCGGGATGCCGAGCTCGTCCTGGTACCTCTCGCCGTAGCCGAAGTTGCGATGCCCTCTCGGCACCGGCTCCGCAGCAGCTTGAGACCCGCCCGGCGACGCGGAGGTGCCCGCCGCCCTGACCGGGGAGTCGCCGGTCGAAGCAACCAGCGGGGGCGAGGGGCCCTCAGTCGGCAGGACTGCGGGGGCCTTGCCCTTTCTTTGGCTCGCGGTGAGTTGTTGATCCACGGTCTTCGCCACCTTCGGTGGAGGGGCTGGCTGTCCGCCACCCGGCCGCTTCTTGGCCGGGACCGATGGGATGTCGCGCTGGGCGGCATCCGCAGCCTGCGCACGGGCGAGAACCCCGGGGGGAATACGAGCGCTCTCGTAAGGAGGGTGAAGAGGGATGTCGCGCTCGCCTGACAGAAGGAAGGGGTGAGATAAAGGAAGAAAGGGAATAAGGTATAACAGCGGCGAGTGACAAACCTCCCCCCGGCGGGACAGCGGCGAGGTCGTCGAGATGGCGGCGCAGGAACACGACCTCAAAATTCTTCCCAGCGAAGAACACGCACAGGTCAGCTTCATGGCCGCCTAGGCTGGGGGGCCGGTAGCTCGCCTCGCTAAGTTGCACCGGCGAGAAGGGGACGTTGCCGAAGTCCCCTTTGACGAACAAGAATCTCTTGAGCCAATTGTGACTCTTGTTGACTGTCTCCCGCACCTTGAGGTGGGCGCTGGAGAAGTAGGCCGTCCCGTCTCGATTCGCCCGGAAGGAGAACAGCTTCCGGAACACGGCGAGGCTGAACTCCACCCGCTCCTCTCGCAGGAAACAGGCGAACCCCACCATGACGGCTATGGAGTTCGGGGTCATCTGGCCCAGGACAACCCCGAAGTATTTCAGCACCTGGCGCACCTCGGGCCACAGGGGAAGTCGCAGGCCCACCTCAAAGTGAGCGAGAGGGATGGCGAGCTCATCCCTAGACAAGTCATTAATCTTCTCCCCATCCCCGGGTCGCCTCGCAGAAAAGCCCGGCGGAACGTGGTCGCCGAGGGCATCCAGGTACTCGCGCTCAGAGAGGACGGCGCGAGGAAAATCGTGCTCGGAGAAGGTCCAAGCGCACTTGCTTCGGCCGTCCGCGTCGCCGCCGCCTCCGCCCATTCCCATCAGGTCGCCGCCGAACGCGCAAAGCAAATACGGGAGGCGAGCACGAATCGCACTTCGCGGGAAAAGGGAAGCGAGAGGATGTTTGGAATCGGTGGAGAAATAAGGGCCTGCAAGGCCTATTTATAGGGAAAGAGAAAGGGCGGGAAACTTCCCGCCAAAAGGTGGGGTGCAGATAGCCAAAAATCAGCCCGACGGTTCGACTTCCCGCACGCGACCGCACCTCAAAGGTCGATCCGACACGGTTCTCGCCCGGCTGCAACCGCGGGAGACCAGCGCGGGCGAGCCTCAACCCGCACCCGCACGCTGTTCCGCGCGAGACGGGAGACTCCCGTCTGCCGAGCTCCTCGGCTCGCCCTCGCCCCGATCTGCGCAAAAGGAAGAACAAACCTTTCCCTTAACCCGCCCACAAAAAACAATAAAAACAGCACGATAATTTCGATACATCTCAGCAATAAAAGAGTTAGGCCCATAGGCGGGCTGAAAGAGTCGCTAGCGGTTACAAATACAAGATAACTGCGAAAGGACAACAACCCGGCGGTATCCCGCAAGCGAGGGGCAGAAGGCTGGGTCAGTACTCGACCCACTTCCACCTGTGCCGCCTCTTCGTTCCCGACCGCGGCGGCACGCGGGGATCGTGGTAATCGCGAACCGCCACCAGTTCCCGCTGAGCCAGGCCGACCTGCTCCGTGGCGCTCTTCAGATGTCCCTCGGCTCGTGTGATATGCACGCCCGGCGAGGTGACGTCGTCGTCTTCCGCTTCACGCGGAGGGCCCTCCAAGGCCGCGAGCCGGGCCTCAGTCTCGGCCTTGTCTCCATCGACCCTCTTCATGATCTCCTGCAGCAGCAGTGTGTGTTTCTGGAACAGCCGCGTCACCTGCCTCTTCATCCCGACCGCATCGGTCGGGTCGCCCAGGTAGTCAGAAACACTGTCCACGTCGGGCGGGGGCGAATATCCTTCGCTCATCTCGGTTTCAGAGGAGGCCCTTTTATAGCCTGCAAACGAGGCGAGTCAGAAGGAGCGAGCAAGAGACGAAGCCCAACGGTAAATACCAGCTCACCAGGGGTTGGCACGTCGCCCGCACCGGCGGATAGGCGAGAAGAGCCCGGCCGACCCCGAAAGGTTTCCCCCTCGAGGGTCTCGAGGGATTTTCCCAGTCCGTGGGAAGCCGGCGGGTGGGGGGTCTCCGGAGGTGGGCGGTCCAGACCTGGAGAACTCGCGACCCTCTCAGGCGACGGAGGAGGGGGACGATCCCCTCCCTGGTTCTCCACCTCCTCACAGGGGATTACCTGCAAAACAGAAAATCAGAGAGACAGCGATAATCCGCGGAAGGCCACGTACCCCAGGGACGACCTCAGCACCCGCCGCCGAGCTGGAGGCCGGGCAGTCACCCGCCAGAGAACGCCTAACAATCTTTCCCTTCGCCGGCCTGAAGAGAGGGCCGGGAGACCCGCGTACTAGCCATGGGGCGGCCTCGAGGGCCTCCTCCTGATTCTGCAGGACCGCTGCCGCCAGGCGAGCTCGCACCTCTTCGCTAACCGGCATCGAGAAACAAAAGTCTGCTCAGAGAAAATAAAGGGGATCTGGGGAGCCTCCTACAGGGGTCAGCGTTATGTATTTATAGCCGGATAGTGGGGGCCCACCAAAAGATTCCCTGCCAGCTCAGCACAGTGCTCGCCGAACACGCGGGTTGGATGATTCTTTCCGAGCTTGATTCAAGCTCGAAAAGAGCGGGGATTGTGTACAACCCTGTGTCCGGCGAGCGGGCCCAGTCAGGGAGGTTGAGCGGGCCTGGCCCCGCGACCCGCACCCGGGCGGCAAAACGGGCTATACGACAGAAGGGCCGGCCCGCTCCCGCCCATCTCAGGCGAGCGGGCTGGCGACCCGCGGCGAGCGAGCGGGACCCGCGGTTGGCGACCCGCTGGCCAACCCCCCCACGCGCGACCAGGCTGCCGATCCGCCCGGCAGAAGACAGGCAGCTCGCCCATACCGGCTCGCACTCGCCCAGTGAGGATGGGCGAGTCCCAGAGCCAGGTCGCGCCCGCCTCCCGCGGGTGGAATCGGAGGCGAACTGACTCCCCATGGGTGCGAATAGCTATTCAGAACAGCGGAGCCTGGCTGTTGGCAGACCAGGTTGGACTGCGCATAGCTATCCAAAACAGCGGAGTTTGGCTGTTGGCAGACCCAACCAGGGGCCTTTTTGGTATTTCCAGGTCAGTCCTTTTGGTTATTGGCAGTTCAGATTCTGAAAATCTATAAATAAGACCCAAGGGGTACCTCAGAGGACACGCTTTTCAGTGCCTCCTTACTCTCATTTTCAAGTGTTCTCTGAGGGTACCTTAGCTCGGCTCTTGGCTAAGGAGGGGAAGCGCTCAGAGATCTTCCGGGTTTGTGGTGGGACCTCCCTGCCGAGCCCTTGGGTCTGTTCTTTCTTGTCTCTTTCGTTGTTTTTCTTGCAGGAGCAAAGTAGGCGCGAGACCACCCCTTCCCCAAGGGTCGAACTCCACAAGAGACCGGATTCCGGTTTCAACATTAATTATCTTATTGAAAAAACATGTAAGACACAAAATTTATTCATTTTTTTATTCGAATCGAACTCGAAATAAAAAAATTGGATCAAAATTGGCTCGAAATCAATTTTGAGCCGATTTTGAGCCTCATATGAATCCCTCGATTATTGATTTGAGTCGGCTCGATTTAAATAATTATTTATAATTCAAAATTTTAGAATTTCTTTTTATGTCACGGGATGGCAGATGGCAGTAGGTCGTGAGCTATTAAGTTATTAAGTTTCAACTTTCAAATTTTGCATTTATTATTTTTTCCGTTTCCATTTTCCAAAATAGGAAAGCAACAACCTAGCACATTGCACGCTTCCAACCTCCCTGGCTCCCTGTGTTAATCTTGTTGATTTTTGTGAAGCGAGAAGGGTAATTTCTGGTTGGTCGAAACCGCCGTTTGGTGTTCTTGGCGGATCCGCTGCGATTTCTGGTGTTTGGTGTTCTGGGTCTGCTCTCTATAAATAAGGTGCTTCTCCTCTTCTTTGGTAGTCAAGTAAAGGGAGACAAGGTGGTTTTTGATGCCTTTTTGCGGACTGGGTGTTTGTAATCGTCAGGTGTTGCTAACTGTCTGGGCGGACTGGAGTTAGTTGCTGGCGGACTATTGGAGGCTAACCGCTGGCGAGCTGCTGAAGTGTGCTGCTAGGGGCGGGCTGGAGAGTTGCTGAGCTAGTCGCTGGCGAGTTGCTGAGCTAGTCGCTGGCGAGTTGCTGAGCTAGTCGCTGGCGGGATGGACTCTGTTCAGGGCGAGCTGAGAAGGGTTGTTGTTTGAGTTGCTGAGCTAGTCGCTGGTGAGTTACTGAGCTAGTCGCTGGCGGGCTGGTGTCTGTTCAAGGCGAGCTGGTGTAGTTGTCGTTGGCGAGCTAGTGTGTTGTTGTTGCTGGCGAGCTGGAAAGGTGTAGTCGCTATTCCTTGAGGTCGCTGCCGACCTGTATTAACCGCTGCGAGCTGGGGCTGTGGAGGTCGCTGCCGGTCTGACCCTGTCCGCTACCGAGCTGCTGTTTTTCTCTGTTTTGGTTGTTTTACCTTGTCTTTTGTTTTGCTAATGTCCAATACCTCGTCAGGTTGTCCTGCGTTGGTGTGTGTTGTAGCTTGTTCCTTGATATAATTGCAGTCCATTGGTGTTTATTTTCTGTTTACGGATTGGAGCTTTCTCTCAACGAAATTTCTAACACATGTTCCGTCAAATTCTCTCGGAAGTCGAAGATATTCATTCCACAGCGGTAGACAACAGACTTGTCTTCTATTTGGCACTCACTTTCACTCTGTCTCTTGGAGAACCGAGCCTAATATGTGAAATTTTCTTGTCTTCTTGAAAATAATTGTTTCTGAACGTAAAAACAATATATAATAGTATTTTTTTTATAAAGTTCAAACAATATAAAGACCAAGTGTTCAACTACTACTCAATGCAATGATCTCATACATTTATTGTGATTTAAAAAATGTTTTTGTAGAGAAAAACTCAACCTTGTGTATACTTTCTCAATAATGAAATACAATGTATGAATAGACATTTATAAGAGGGAGAAAGAGAGAAGAGAGTCCTATACAAGATGTGAGAATAAAGAGGAGAGAAGAGAAAAAATAAATAAATGAGACTAATTACATGAGCTTTACATGGGCTTTTCCAACACTCCCCCGCAAGCTGGAGCGTAGAAGTCGTATGTGTAACACCCCCTATCCGTCGCATAACATATAGCAGTAGGTCCGGCCGGGGCCCGACGCCATATACCACAGACAGACCGGGTGGTTACTCATGGAAACCATCCAACTAATCCAACGTCCTACACAGAGCATTCTAGCGGAAGCAATTTATTAAGTTGCAATAAAGAACCCAGCTCAAAAGCATGAATGTCCACTAATACCAAAATAGGAATGTATTACAACGCAAGTACAAGTCTTAAGGCCTTACAAAAATGGTTTACTTCATAATACATGATTTACAAACCACGGCACGCAGGCCGGTCATACATGAGTAAAAGCAGTAAACACTCCAATTAGGCCTTCGAGGGCCGGCTTCGCAATTTGGGCTTTAGCCCGCTATTGACCACTTGGTCCAGCAGCACCTGCAAGCAACAAAACCACCGCACAGTGGCAAACAAAGAGCAACGGTCAGCAGTGCTGACCAAATTATAACGATCCCGCCCCCAACTCGGGGCGGCAATGCTCCTTCCCTGCACTTATTATCATAAACAGACATTATAGTAAAGTCACAACATCACAGGCGTAGGCTCGCACGGCCACACACCCCGTGCACTCAGGGCACATTCTCAGTGAACCGGCCAATGCCACGTCAATTAAAGCCATAGACATTCCGGACTCACCACCGCCACTTTGACGGCCAAACCTACGAGCAATTTGTCTTACTGGCCTGGGTCAAGTCAATTAAAGCCATAGACCGCCGAAGACCCTAATCTATGCCAACGGCAAGTGCCACGTACCCTTAGGTCTCTTTAACCGAACGACATAGAACGGGTACGGTTCCATCTAACCCGTGCTCACATCGCAATGACAGTTTAAGCCATATACGCGGGTCAAACTTCTCCCGAGTCCCATTTCCATCACATTTCACATAACCCGGTTATGTTCAAGTTGGCTCTCAGGCCACCAAGTTGGCAAGATCTCGCATCCGCCCAGTTTTCCGGGTGCACCTTAGGGTTAATTCCCAAGGCTCACTGCTGCAATCTACCACGTAGAAAACCCGAAAAACACCGAATCGCACGGAGTCTTCTCCGGCATTTATGCAATGCAACATCACCGATCCAGACCAACATGTCCGGGTAGGCTTCACACATCATGCCTATGTCCGTTCTCGAATACAGACTCTAAACAACGGGGACTTTACATATCTACCCGAAGGAACGCCTCCAACCCACCGCAAACTCGCGAGAGCGGGCTTCCTATGCAAAGAAGGAGAGCTTCACATGCTCAAGAAGAGAATCGTTACCCTAGCGTTCTGCTTTGGCGCCATGGAAAAGTAAGCGGATGAAAAGCACCGCACTCTCTTCGCCTCCGTGGATCCGAAGTCGGCTCGCGATTTGGAGCTTCGAAGCTCCTCCAATGGCCGGATCTAGCTTCTTCTTCCTCCCTTGGCTCTCCTCTCTCTCTATACTTTAGAAAGATAACCACTCAAGTAAAAGTGAGGGTTTCAAGGGTCCAATCCCGCGTATATCCCATCAGGACCAACCCCCAGCCGTTGGATCCCAAATTAAAGAAACGAACGGCTTTGATTCGGGCCTGAAATGAACAATCTGGACCGAACACGGCCTGGCACACGCCCGTGTCCAGGGCCGTGTCCCCCATTCGCCGTCAAAATCGACACGCCTGGAACAACACACGGGCATCGAACACGCCCGTGTTCGACCTGACACGCTCGTGTTCCAACTGACACGGCTGTGTGGTCGGATGTGTGTCCCCATCGATTTATCCCGAAAACAACCCGAGAACAACACGGGGTCCTGGACACGCCCGTGTCCTAACCCGTGTCCACTCGAACACGCCTGGGCTCCAGGCCGTGTTCACGGTCTCGACACTTCGTCGAGCGAAGTTCGTCGACCTCACGACACGGCCTTGGACACGCCCGTGTCCTAGGCCGTGTGCCTTGTCTCGACACATCGTCGAGCGACAGTGTCGACACCCCGGGCCGGTTGTCGACACGGGCTCGACACGCCCTGAGACACGCTCGTGTCTCAGGCCGTGTGCCTTGTCTCGACACTTCGTCGAGCGAAAATCGTCGACACCCCGGGCCGATCGTCGACACGGGCTCGACACGCCCTGAGACACGCCCGTGTCTCAGGCCGTGTGCCCACTGCCAGATTCCAAATCTGGCCCAAAACTTCCCCCGTCGCTCTTTTGAGTTTCGGGGCGTTACAATATGCACCAAACTTGGACAAACACTGATAGAATAGGGTTCAAGCTAGAGCCTTTGTGAGGATATCAACCACTTGTTCAGTACCAGGAACATACTTTAATTCTATCTTCTTCATTTGAACTTTCTCCATAAAGTGACAGTCTACTTCAATATATTTCGTTCTTTAATGAAAAGCTGGATTCTTCGCAATGTGTATAGCCGCTTGGCTATCATAAAATAGGGGCAGGTGAGGGAAGTTTTACCTCTAGATCGGCCAGGAAACCCGACTAAGCAGACCCTGAAGCTGTTAGAGCTGAAGGCGAACCTCTTCAAGGTCAGTACGAGCAGATGAGTCGGTGGCAACAATAGTAGCCTGTGGACGAGGTGGAAGCCCATTTTTGCTATAGCATGTGGCCTCGAGATGGCCGTCCTTTCCGCAGAAGGAACACTTTGGGCGAGGCCGACCTCCTCGTCCGCGGCCGCGAGAGCCAGTACGCCCCTGTGAGTAGGAGGGGGGGGAGAAGGCAGCAGGGGAGCAGAAGTCTGCTGCAGGAGAGCCGGGGACGGTGGAGCAGAATGATCGGGAGGCGGGGAGACCTTGAGCAACATAAAACACACATTTGATATTGAGGGGGTATCAACTGAGGAGAGGACCTGGGCCCGAATGCTGTGAAGGTGGGGTGGAACACGAGCCATCATCATGGCCACCCCGACGGCTTCTTTCTGAGCGCGTTGTGTAGCATGGTCCACCGTAGGGGGTTGATGTGGGATCCATGCCTCAACAGGAGTCTTGGACCGAGCAACAAATGAGGTGAGGTCGGTGGCCCCGCCAACATCAAGAGACTGGAGATCAGTAATAATGTCGTAGAGATGCTGGAGACTATCTTTCCCGGAGTATAGCGACTAGAGCTCATCCCACATTGCTTTGGTCGTGTCATGATACATGGCCATGCGGTAGGGTTCAGTATCAAGGGAGTTGAGGAGCCAGGTCTGAACCCGACCATTGTTGCGCAACCAATCATCTATAGGAGGAGTAGGAGGAGCTTGGGTCAAGTGATGGCGAAAACCTTTGGATTGTAGTACTCGACGAACAGAATGGAACCACTCCACGAAGTTCTTCTTCCCGGCTAGTGAAATGGTAGTAATGCGCAATTCATCACGGAGTTCAGGAGCAGAGACCGGACGGTCTGCAGAGGAAGTCGCAGTCTGGCCGGTTGATTCTGGAGAGGTCGTCATGACTGAGATGAGCAGGAGGCAAGACCGGCGGACAACACAAGGAACACAACTAGACTGGAGTTCGAACGGCCTGGGCGCAGACCACCAGCGGTAAGGCAGAGAGGTCGCCGCGACTTGAATGCGGTGCGGACTGATGGAGTAATCGCACGAGCACAGTGATAGCACCAGCAGCAAGGAGAATGCCACGACCAGAAGGCGGAGTTCACAACGGAAAGAAGAAACTGCTGGCGGCAAGACATGGCACAACGACTAAGCAGGAAGCCGCACGGTCAGGGTGAGGACACCAGCGGGACAGAGAGATGCCACGACTTAGATGCGGATCGTGCCGAGAAGAGGAGAAGCCGCGAGCAAGAAGAGAGTAAAACACATCGAGAAGAGAGATCGCGGCGAGCAGAGAGCGGCGGGAAGAGAGGCCGCCGCGACTAAGGCAATCCGCGGCGAGCAAAGAACAGAATAGCGAGAGGAAGACCGCATCGAGAAAGTAAGAGAGACCGAGGCGACAAAGCTAAGTCGCGGCGACTAGGGATAGGTCGCGGTGACTGTAGACAGGTCGCGAGAAGCTGAAAGACCGAAGTCGGATAGAGCTGAGGTGGGAAGCGAGAGGGAGATCGCGCAGATAGAAAGGGAGGCTGCGCGAGCTGGGGAAAAAGAAGGGGTTGTCCCCACCGATGAGAAAGGTTATAAAAGGAGGTAGAGGAGGAGGAAAGGTGGAAGCCACGAGAAAGGAGCAGAGGAAGCGGGTAGAGAGGCTTAGACCGCGCGGGAACCCGTGTTGACGAAGACCGTGCGACTAGAAAGAAAGCAGGCCACAGGAGTCCGCGGGTAGAGAGGCTTAGACTGCGTGGGAACCCGTGTTAACGAAGACCGTGCGACTAGTAAGAAGCAGGCCGCACGAGTCCGCGGTTAAGGCAGGAGAGGAGGCCGCGCGGTAAGTTGGAAGGACAGGCGGTTTAAAACCGAGAGGCCGGACCGTTTCCCTCTGATACCATGTAGAGAAAAACTCAACCTTGTATATACTTTCTCAATAATGAAATAGAATGTATGAATAGACATTTATAGGAGGGAGAAAGAGAAAAGAAAGTCCTATACAAGATGTGACACTAAAGAGGAGAGAAGAGAAAAAACAAATAAATGGGCCTAATTACATGGGCTTTTCCAACAGTTTTGAATTATGCTCTCTATAGTTGATTACAACAACAAAACAACACTCAAGCTTTTATCCCACTATTCTCTCTATAGTTGATTAAAAAAATTTATTTAACACTGCAGTCTTAATGTATTAATGTGTAATAAATTAATTTTTATAAAAATTATTAATTTCGAGCGGACCCGAAATTGATTTGAGTTGGCGCGGAATCGAATCGATTGCGAGTCGAGCCGGCTTAACTCAAAATCAATTTCGACTTCGAGTCGATTTCGAGACAACTTCGAGTCGAATTTTTTGATTTCAAGCCAAGTTGAAATTGACCGAAATCGACTCGATATTAGCCCTAGGCGGGACATCATCATGTAGGTAGGGAAGGGGGTCGGCGATGGGATCTGAGCTGACAAATGCAGAAAGAAGATGGGAGAAGGAATGCAGGGAGAGGGGAAGGGATATCACCTTGGAGTCGCACCAAGGAGGGCTTCTTTCGGCGTCGCATCAAAGGAGTGGGGATCGACGTTTTGCAAACTGCAAACTAATCTTCGATGCCCACTACAACCAGCCCTGCACTATTTAAACTCAAAAACAACTAGGCACCCAAATCAGACGACTCATATTGTCTGGTCCGATCGGGTGTCAGATACAACTCAAAACATATAAAGTAATATATTAAAACGACTTGTAACGACCATCCGGGCGCAATCATAGACTCAGATTTCTCGAACGGTAAAGGTTCGCCACCTCTTGCGGGAATAGACCTGTGTCGGGCATGGCACATCATCAACTCCCCCGGCTTGAAAGCACTCATCTCCAATGAGTGAAGACAACCACACTCTATGTTAGGGGTGTAAATGAGTCGAGCTCACGTTGAGCTTGGCAAAATTCCCAAGCTCGAGCTCGACAAGCTCATTTAGCATGGCTCGAGCTCGAGACTAATATATTGAGCTCGAGCTTGAGCTTTTGAACTCACGAGCTCGAGTTGCTCACGAGCTTTTCATCTCATGAACCATTTTTATTTATAAATATATATATATATATATTTAAAAAAGTAAAAAAAAAAAGCTCACGAGCTGGCTCGCGAGCTCATGAACAAGAGCATGCGAGATCGAGCTCGAGCTCGCAATCGAGCTGGAGCTCGTCAAACTCGAGCTCGGGCTCAACTGGCTCGAGCTCGAGTCGAGCTTTTTTCGAACCGGTTCATCGAGCTCACGAGCCGACTCAACTCAACTTGCACCCCTACTCTATGTGTAGCCGCGGGGCGAGTCTCTTGAGCTCCTCTGAAGAAATCTATGTTGCATCATATAGCGTGAGACTGCTCCAGCGGACAAGATAACGTACAATATCTCGCCCGCCTACGGTATAAAATTTGTGACCGATGATCCACAGCATATCGCGGGTAGAAGTAAGTGGCTATGACTGTAATGTATCTCTGTTTGATTGCTTGATCGGTGGACCCACCGATGGTGCAAGGTGACCCTTATGGAGCGACTCCTTAGGTGGAACTAGTGATGGACTGATAGGGACCAAAGGAGACTGAGGCTCTGGTATGGGTGTGGAGGAAGGATCCACATACACGTTCTCCTCGTAATAAGGAGTCAGATGCTCTACGTTGAATACTCGGTCGATGTCCATACCATGAGGGATGACAAATTCATAAGCATTCGTACCGATCCGCAGTACAACTGTATATGGGCTCATTAGGTGAGCGCTTAATTTCTTTGGTGGTCTTTGCGGGGATCTCTCAGGTTGTATGTGAATCATCACTTGTTCTCCCGCCTCAAAGATTTATTCTCTCATGTGTTGATCTGCTCGATCTTTATAGTAATCATTACTAGATGCAATTTTTTTGCAGACTGACTCATGAAATGCATGCACATGCTAAATAAAAGACTGCATCAAATTGTTATCAGAGAGAGGTTGTGGAGGGTTGGAAAGGGAAACAATGAGGGAATGGATTTTCTGAGGGAAATTTAGGGTGGGGAAAGGTCGTTGGTGACTGGAGGAGGTTGTCAGAGGGTGCAGAGGCGGCGTGAAAACATCGTGTAGATGGGGAAGGGAGCCGACGATCGGATTTGAGTGGTCGGATGGGGAAAGAATGACGGTAGAGGCGGCCTGGGGGAGAGGAAGGGGTGCCAACTTGAAGTCGCACCAAGGGGGGCTTCTTCCGGCGTCACACCAAGAATGGGGATCGGTGGTTTGCAAACTGCAAACTAATCTTTGATGCCCACTACAACTAGCCATGTACTATTTAAACTCAAAAGCAACTTAGGGCACCTAAATCAGACAACTCATATTGTCCGGTTGGATCGGGTGTCAAATACAACTAAAAACACATAAAATAATATTTCAAAATGATTCAGAATGACCATCCGAGTGCAACTGTGGATTCAGATCTCCCAAACAGATAGCGGTTCACCGCTTCCTGCGGGAATAGACATGTGTCGGGTGTGGCGCACCATCGGTTAGAGAGAGGAGAATTAAGAAAAGGGAAGTCGATTTAATTTATGCTTGTCATTTCCCTAGTCCAAAAGAAAGGGAGGTTTGGTGCACCGTTTGAGGTGTTGCCCTGTAACCTTGAGGTCACGGGTTTGAGTCTTGGAAGTAGCCTCTTGCAAAAATGTAGGGTAAAGTCTGCCTGCATTTCACCCTTGTGGTAGCATTCTTCCTCGGAACCTAGCTGCACGGGGATGTTTTGTACACCGGTCTGCCCTTTGTTTCCTTAGTCCAAAAGACAAATTACCGAATACCCTTTCATCAAATTAAATGATATGACATGCATAATAACTCTAAATAATGACACCTACAAAATTAGTGGATGAAGGATAACGCAGGCCCATGATGTAATACCCACCCTCAGGAACAGACACCGGCAAGGAGATCTTATCACACCGCCACCAACCCGCAATGGTGGAGTGTCTGGCGGAAGAACAGAGGTATGAACGCCTCACCTTTCCTCGGACGTCCACTCCCACTGACATGACTCAATGGTTTTGTGCAATGAATAACCATCACATCACATCACGTATAAAACAGTGTAAGCGGAAGCATGCAAAGTATCAACGTAGCAAAGTCATCCATTTCTGCGAGCAAAGGTATCAACGTAGCCTAAGTCTAGCATCTATCCACACAGTATAATAAGATAAACAGACAAACGTATATGAACACAAAGTTCGGACCTGAAGGCTCAATTGTCCAAGCACAAGAAAATGTGACCTGGTGACTAACAACACAAGCCGACCTTTTTTAAAAAAAGACAAAACTAGTTGATAGTCTATTCTACCCTCCAGTTCCTCAATGAGTCCTCGTTCATGAGTCTCTTGTCCTGCTCCGCCAGGTACACCTAAAAGGGCATCTACCGACCGATTACTCATATAATGATTAAGTGACTCCACTTCCTCTCCAAATATGCTCAAGAAGGGACAGTCAGTATTCTTGCAGCAAGTGTCAGGATGGCATAAGTATATATGAAATAATATGAACAAAGGTAACTAGCAAGTGTGCGGTATGTATCACTCTCCATGCATTTTATAGGTAATATTGATATACTATGAAGTAATACTCTCCATGCATTTTATAGGTAATATTGATATACTATGAAGTAATACGTACAAAGGGAGAAGCAACATCTAAGTTTCATTATCATTCTCATAAGCACATATTCATCACATCACATTCAAGTATCACAAGTCCATGTCGACAAAGACAACGCATCACCACTTTTCGTGAGTAGCGAACCACATAGGCCCCACATGTCGTGGCTAGACGGTGGCAGTGGAGCGGTGTATCTCCACTTCCAGGGTGGCGTCACACCAACAACCCTATCAGTAGGATAGGCTACGGGGTGCACCAAAACCTATGACTCAAGGTGAATGTGTGGGAGTGACACACTAATCTGAATCTAAATGCAATGCAACCGTCAGTGACGACGACAACTAAACTTGAGCAATGAAAATATTAGCGTC
Organism: Platanthera guangdongensis; assembly: GCA_039583875.1. Classification (NCBI taxonomy): domain Eukaryota; kingdom Viridiplantae; phylum Streptophyta; class Magnoliopsida; order Asparagales; family Orchidaceae; genus Platanthera; species Platanthera guangdongensis. Next base: position 2,491,804 of record CM077151.1, on the reverse strand, counting down.
ACACGAATAATTAAAGAGCAAAACAAACATTCAATTTGACGATTTAATATGACGTTCCTCCGCTCGGAGGGTCAAGGTAAAGTGCGCCGTGAATAACTCCTCCTGCAAGTTAGTAGTGTATCGAAACAATTCTCCACTAGCAAAAATCAAAACGATGTATATTAATTCACCAATGAAAAATGTCAAATCAAATAAACTAATACCACAAAAGAACTCACAAAGTAGAGGGCTGAATCGAAGCACTGAAGATTATGGATCCGGACGTGTGGATCGGCGATCGAAGATGGACCCGACGGCGTGGAAATGGTGGCGGTGGCTGTCCTCGACGGCGAGTGGGGAGATCGTGCCAGAAATGGAAAGATCTGACCACTAGGAGGGAGATCCGGGTGGGGGAGACTAGATTCAATATTTTGGGATCGAATCCGGGTGGAGGGGTGATGAACGAAAGGTGAAAATAACAGATCGGGACTGAAATTCCTAGATCTGAATTGATCCAAGAAATTAGGGCTAAAGGGGATCCACATGTGGGAAGAAGTGAAGGGTCGGCGTGAACAGTGACAACGTGAACAGTGTCTGCGTGAATAGTAACCTGTAAAAAGTAACCGGTGAACAGTAACCGGTGAGCAGTGGCCGAGTTTCCTAGACAGCAGTAGTGGGTTGGAATTTGGGGGATGTAGGGGCTGCGAATGAAGGTTTCGGAGGGGGAAGAAGAAGGTTATGAATGAGTAGTACCTTGAGGGGAAGTTTGAGCGCCTAGGAGTCATCACCTAGGGTTCCACGACGTCGGCACCGAGGGGTGATCACGGAGTTCCGGGAATAATCTCTTCAATACCTGCAATGCCTTCGTTCAGCCTCTTAAACCATTATTTATAATAAAACAAGACATCAGAGCATCTTTATCAACGGTTATGATTGGCTGGTGGGAGAGACCACTAAAATACATGAAAATAAACCAATAATAAACTAATATATGATCTCGACTCGCGACGCGGATCCGGACACATCTGCGGAGTCCGATCGTCGATCAGGCACGCCATATATGGTAAGTCGCCAAATTAGCCCCGAACGGGCCTAAAGCTCGTGCTCGTCTTTGCTCCGCATTACCTATACTGCGATGTACGACAAGAGGCTTATACTCAAAACCTCATCTTCAGTAAGAATGATAATCAGGAGACGCACGATCGACTGGATTTGGAGAGGCTCTAGCAGAGGAGACAATTGTGCGGTTGGAATCGGGAGTGGAACTGGCTGATCGAGGTCAGGTCTATTGATTACATGGAAAAAGGAGAATTGGAAGCAGGGAGTTGTTTCGTTTGCGGGAGTGGATCAAAATTCTCCGGTACCAACTTGTTATGAGCCTATTTCGGGATCTCATCGGCGGTGGCGGTGAAGTCGGAGACACAAGGGGAGTGATGTAAGGTAGGCTTGGAAGTGCGCAACTATAATGCAATCTTAGCGTGAAGTGCGGGGAAAGATCACTCTCTTTTGCCTAACCCTAAATGCGCCGCACATGCATTGATCAATGACAATCTCACATATAGTAATAGAAGAATAAATCACACACAAATATTTTAAAAGCGAAGCAAAGCAATTTCTTAGGCAGGCGGTCATTGGCTTTCCTCCGCATGGAGGTCCAAAGAGCGAGCGCCCGAGGAATGATTCCTGCAAGTCAAGGATTAATCCGAAACCAAATTTTAGAAGTGCAAGAAATCAGAAAAGAATGAGTTCACAATCTCATAAATAAATGTAGAGAACAAGATCGACACAATAAAAATAATACACAAGAAGGGGAGGCCTTAGTGTGGATATCCAATGTTCCCGGAGGGAGAGGCAGTTTTCTGGAGGCAGAAATAGGGCAGGAAAAACTATGGACCTGCTGGTTAGGGGAAAGAAACTATTGCAAGTAGGGGGATGTGTGGGGCTTGTAGCAGTGAGGGGAATTCAGGGGTGTAGGGATTGACGCAGAAGAGCCGGCTGCAGGAGGAACACTTGGAAAGATTGGGTCTGCAAGGTATGGATTTCACCAGGTTGTGGAAGGGGGAATCACGGGAGAAGGTTGATGCAACCGCTGTGTCTTCTTGAGTGGGGTTCACAGAATAAGGCTAGCGCAGTCGGCGGGTTTTGTTGGGTGGGATTCACAAAGAAAATTGAAAGTAGTGGGCGGGCATTGACTGTTAGAAGATAGCAGGCTGCATTCCTGGAGGTCTTGCGAGAGAGATTCATGGAAGTGGGCAGTAGAAGCAAGAGGGAGATACAAAAAATACAAGGGGTAACTTGGAGTCGTCACCTTGGGCCTCACTTAGCCTCCACGAGAGATCAACCTGCCCTGCCAGCTAGTGAGAGCCTGGCAGCGGAATCCATCTCGGAGCTAAGGGACTTAGCCTCCACGAGAGATCAACCTGCCCTGCCAGCTAGTGAGAGCCTGACAGCGGAATCCATCTCGGAGCTAAGGGACTTAGCCTCCACGAGAGATCAACCTGCCCTGCCAGCTAGTGAGAGCCTGGCAGCGGAATCCATCTCGGAGCTAAGGGACTTAGCCTCCACGAGAGATCAACCTGCCCTGCCAGCTAGTGAGAGCCTGACAACGGAATCCATCTCGGAGCTAAGGTACTTAGACTCCACGAGAGATCAACCTGCCCTGCCAGCTAGTGAGAGCCTGGCAGCGGAATCCATCTCGGAGCTAAGGGGCTTTCCATGGACCACAAATATTTTTCGGTGGTTTTTACCATTAATCATAGCCAATACAACGCAAGCTAAGTTCATTACAAAAAAGATGATTCACTTCTCTCTTACCTCCCTCTTCCCCGTGAATCATCCGATCCTTCCCCGGGTGCCCACATCAACCCTGTCCTCACATCTCTCCTCTGCTGCCTCGGGTCGGACTTCTTCAATCCGCACCGGGTCTTGCGCTTGTTGAGGCTGATGCGGTTGCGGTGCTGGAGCTCTTGTCCTTCTCAACTCCAGAAATTCGGGGCAAGTAGATGTCGCGTAGCCTTCCTCCTGGTGGAACTCACAGTAGGGTAACTCTACTCTGACTCTTTTCCTTCCCGTGCGGTTCCTCCTCTCCCTTCGACCAATTTCCATCGCTTGCTGTGGTGGGGGTAGGAGTTGCCTAGGGGCTTGCCTCTGGAAGTTGAACCTTCCTTGGCCCCCATGAAAGTTTCCCCCATCATGGGCGTAGCCTCTTCCCGGGCCCTGAGTGGGTCCTCCCTGCTGCCTCCAACCTGGCTCTGGACCCTCCTGAGCTCTCCGCTCCTCTCTCCTTCTTCCCTCCTGGGGCCTCGAGCCACCTTGCTCCTTTTCCTCTGTCTCTGTCAGCTTTGCCAATTTCTTGACAAACGCCGGGTTGGCCGCCTCCATGGCTATCTCCTCTGCCGCCCTTTCCATCAGCTCCTCGAAGGAAAGGGGGGCCTTCCGGGTCAAGCTCATCTTGAAGAAGCCTTCCTTCAGCCCAACGGTGAAGGCCATCTGGAGAGCATACCCTGGCATCTCCTGGACCTCCAGGATCTCTTCTTGGAACCGGTCAACGTAGCGGGCCAGCGACTCCTCGGCCCCTGCCTTATCAAGAAGATGGACTCAGGACTCCTCTTCCGCTTCTTGGAGGTGGAGAAGCGGAGCTGGAAGCTTCGGCTCAAGTCCTCGAACCCGTAGATCGACCTCGGAGGGAGTTGATGGAACCAGTCTCTTGCCTTCTCCTTCAGTGTGATCGCAAAAAGGCGACACTTGAAGGCATCTGTCATCGGCCTGATGGAGACGGCATCCTCGAACCACTGCAGATGCTGAACAGGGTCATCCTTCCCGGAATAGTAAGCCATGTCTGGCTCTCTGAACCCCTCGGGAACGGGAGCTGAGATGATTAGCTCGCTGAAGGGTGACCCCCTAAGGGGTGGTCTCGCCACCTCCGCTCGCGCGACCTGCTCGCCTTGAAGGTTGGCACTCGCCGGGCTGGAGAACAGCTCCCGGCCGGTGAGGTCTCGCTCGACCCCATCGCCCATCCTCTCCTTCCCTGGCCTTCTTCCTGGGACACTTCCTTCTCCCCCCGCTGGGGTCATCTCGCCTAGACCCCTGGGAGTCGACTCGTCGAGGGGGGGAGCTAGCTCCTGGGGGGTCGGGGTGGAGCTGCCATCCTGAGGAGCAATGCTTCACAGCATCTCCATGATGCCCTGGATGGAGGCCATGAACTCTTGCCTCCCCACAAAGGGTCCTGGGGTGGGGAGCTCGCCGAGATCGTCACTACCTCCTTGACCTCCCGTCATGACACTCTCCTGAGATCTTCTGTGCTGGTCACTCTCCACGCTCACCGCACCAAAATGTTGAAACCAAGAACTTGGTCTCTGTGGAGTTCGGGGTCCCTGAAAGGGGTGACCTCACACCTACTACACTCGAGAGAACGTCACGGACCAAAGGATCAAGAAACTAGGAATAGACCCTCGGCTCTAGCGCGGAGGTCTGACCTCACACCCGGAAGGCTACCTGAGCACTTCCCCTCCCTAGCCAATGCTCGAGCTAGGGTGCCTTGGAGGAGCTCTCTCAACTCTACCAAGAAGAAGCTAAGGGAGGAGCAAGCAAGAAGAAGAAGCTAAGGGAGGAGCAAGCAAGAAGAAGAAGAAGAAGTCCCCTCCAAGGCACCCAAGGGGGTCTATTTATAGTTTTCCAAAACCCCTTGGACCAAAATGACCGAGATACCCTCACGCCCAAAAAGCCTTGGGCCAATAGAAAACAGCCACGCCGGGGGGTAAAGGGGGAATCCCCCCCCCCCCCCCCCCCGAGGGCAATAAGGTAAAACTACAGGGGGCAAGGGCGAGACCGCGTCCCCCGGCCGGTCTCGCCCCGCTAGGCCGCCGAGCAAGAAGAGGCGGGGGCGAGACCCTGGCCCCTGGCCGGTCTCGCCCCGCTAGGCCGCAGAGCAAGAAGAGGCGGGGGCGAGACCCTGGCCCCTGGCCGGTCTCGCCCCACTAGGCCGCCGAGCAAGAAGAGGCGGGGGCGAGACCCTGGCCCCCCGGCCGGTCTCGCCCCGCTAGGCCGCCGAGCAAGAAGAGGCGGGGGCGAGACCCTGACCCCTGGCCGGTCTCGCCCCGCTAGGCCGCCGAGAGAGAAGAGGCGGGGGCGAGACCCTGACCCCTGGCCGGTCTCGCCCCGCTAGGCCGCCGAGAGAGAAGAGGCGGGGGCGAGACCCTGGCCCCTGGCCGGTCTCGCCCCGCTAGGCCGCCGAGCAAGAAGAGGCGGGGGCGAGACCCTGGCCCCTGACCGGTCTCGCCCCGCTAGGCCGCTGAGCAAGAAGAGGCGGGGCGAGACCCTGGCCCCTGGCCGGTCTCGCCCCGCTAGGCCGCCGAGCAAGAAGAGGCGGGGGCGAGACCCTGGCCCCTGGCCGGTCTCGCCCCGCTAGGCCGCCGAGTAGTTCGAAATACTGGCGGCCTGCGACCTGGCGGCTTGCGGCCTGGCGGCCTGGGCGGCTTGCGGCGGCTTGCCAAGAGCGCCTTGGGGGGAGAAATATTTTCTCCCCCTACTAGTATGTTTTGCATGTTCACCAAAAATTGGCCCCTAGGAGTGCAAAACTCCCAAAAAGCTTAAAAACTTGCTTACCTTGTTTTGGGCCCACTCTTCGCGAATACGGGGTTGTACAGGACTGACTCATGAAAATGACACAAAAAGGACTCAGACAACTCGTTGGGGCGGGTCTGTAGTGGAACAGGTATAATGTCGATGGGTTTCCTAGGCTTGTAATCTAATACTACATGATATGGACTCAACTCAGTAAACCTGTTGTAGGCAAACTTCGCAATGGAGAGGACCAAATCCCAACTCGATGCATGCTCAACCATCAGACACCTAAGCAGGTTCCTTAGACTCCGACTAACCATTTCAATCTGCTCGTCCGTTTGAGGGTGGTAAGCCGATGAAAATTTCAGGGTTGTGTCATACTTGTGTCATAGTGTCTTCTAAAAGTAATTCATGAACATCACATCTATGTCAAAAACTATCGACGTCGACAAATCGTGCAACCTAAAGACATCCCTCATGAATAGAGATGCAACATGAGATGAGGTGGTGGTCTTACTGTATGCAAAGAATTGGGGCATCTTTGAAAATCGGTCGACGACGACATAGATAGAATCGTGCATCCTCAAGGTGCGAGGTAACAAGAGCACGGGATCCATACTAATATCCGCCCAGGGCTAGTATGGGACATGCAGAGGAGTGTACATTTGTTTGGTCCCCTTGGTCGTTTGATAGGTACGACGGTGTCAGTTGACGCGAACCCCATGCTTCTTTAGGCTCGACCAATAAAAATGATCCTGCACAATAGCTACCGACTTGTCTGCCGAAATGTCCAATAGTGCCACCAACATGCATCTCTCAGATCATGTAATCACAATAGGAGGTTCTGAGTATGCATCGGTGTGACCCCCAATATAAATAACCTTCAATAATCTAGAACCCATCGGTAGGTTTCGAGGGATCTCTCGACAAAGTGGCGTATACTTCTTCAAAATCTGGACAAGTCGGGTAGTCAGTGATCACCCTCCCAAACTCATTCACCCGGGCTCTCAGTGCCTGTAGTAATGTAACTCGGTCGCTCAGAGCATCGATAGATTTGTTCTCAACACCCGCGTGATGTTTGATAACATAGTGAAAGTCGTGCAGATACTCAACCCACTTGACGTGCCGATGTCTTAACTTCTTCTGCGAATCTAAGTAAAGCAACGCCTGCTAATCAGAGTAAAGCACAAACTTCCGAGGTAGGAGGTAGTGCCTTTAGTAGCGTAGAGACTGGACAATAACACAAAAATTCTCAATTTTAGTTCAGGTATTTCTTCTTGGCTTTGTTCAGTTTCTCGCTAAAGTAAGAAACCAGATGTCCTTCCTGACTCAACACGCCATCTATGCCAACACCAGATGTGTCACACGCAACCTCAAATGCCCTACTGAAATCAAGGAGGCTCAAACTAGGGGTTGTCGTCAATCTCTCCTTAATCTCCCCAAATACCCGAGTGGCTGTTGCAATCCATTGAAAATCTTTCTTGCGAAGGAACTCGTGAAAGGAGCCATAGTTATGATAAACCTTTTGACGAACCTCTTATAAAAGATGGTAAGTTCATGGAGGCTGCATGCCTCATGAATAGTCGAGGGTATGGGTCACTCGAGAATAGACTTGATCTTTTCAGGGTCAGCAGATATTTCAGTAGTAGAGACAATAAATATTAAGATGCGTACCAACTGAGACATGAATACACACTTCAAGTTCATAAATAATTTCTTCTTGCGGAGGATACCAGATAAAATTCTCAAATGCTCCAGGTGGTCAGTGCGAGTCTGACTGTAGATCAGGATGTCATCAAAATATATGACTAAAACTTACCTATGTAGGGCCACAACACCAGCGTCATGACTCTCATAAAGATACTTGGGGAATTCGAGAGCCCAAATGTCATGACTAACCACTCATATAGACCGTCTTTAGTCTTAAAAGTGGTCTTCCACTTGTCCATTTCCCTAACTCGGATTTGGTGTTACCTATTACGAAGGTCAATCTTTGTTATGTGTTTACTTGGAGCGGTGGACGGAGTAGTGGTCGGAGGTGAAGATGATGGGTTGGTGGAGATACTATGGAGCCTTGACCGCGACTGCCTAAACGGGGCTTGCTCGTTGGAGGAGAGAGCTACCAAGACCTCACACAAGAGAATAGAAAAATAGATTGATTTCAATTCATTTCCTAAACAAGACCCCATGGGTCCTTTAAATAGTCACATCCAGGGGCATTATCGTAATTCGCCTGACACACACTAATAATAATACAAACATCATACAACTCGATAATAGAATATAATAAAGAGAACGTTGCCATAACAATCTTCAAGAAGGTTTGGGCACCTGTCATCGTGTTTAATAAGTCGTCGAGTTGGGTATAGGGAGGCGGTACTTCACAATAATATTGTTGAAAGCTCGTCTATCAATACATATGCGTTAACTATCATCCTTTTTAGGGGTATGGGGTAGGACTGCGCATGGACGCAAGCTCTTGCGAATGAAGTGCTTCCTTAGAAGCTCATTGACATGCTGCTTGAGCTCAATGTGCTCATCAGGGTTTTATATGATAGTGGGGGAGGTTTGGTAGCGAAACACCTATAACGTGATCAATAGCGTGTTGAATGTCACGCGAGGGGGCATAGCTCATCTGGGATTTCGTCGGGCATAATACTAATAAACTCATCTAGAATGTGATGAACATTCGGGTGTTGCTCGAGGGTCTCGGGAGGGCACTCAGATGGTATGGGGGCCTCCACTACATAGACAATATCCGCCTCAACGCTATCTCTCAAAAACTCGCTCCGTCTCAAGATATACAGGCTGCTCTTGCTAATAAAGTGCTCAATCTGACCCTTCATTTTCTCTTTGGATTAGGTAGGGGATAACATGATCTTTCGACCCTTATCATAAAATACACGCTTGTTCGATCGCTCGAAATACGTGACATCATGATCATATAGCCAACGCCTCCTGAGAAATATGTGGGCAACATTCATAGGTATGACATCACACTACACTCGATCCTCAGATGTAGCAAGACTGATCGGAACAAGACACCGGTGGGTGACTTGGATCGCAATCTTATCGACTCAGATGACACGATAAGTGTGGGGGTGAGACTCAGCTTTCACATGTATACGTTCAAGATCCTTTTGAGCCACGATGTTCACGCAACTCCCACAATCTATAGTTAATTTGTGTGAGAAAACAGGTAAATAACAGAACTTTATAGTTCCAAAAAGTTACATAATACATGAGTATGCCCCATATTTATAAAAAAAAGGGAAAGAGAGAGAAAATAAACAATGTTTGTCACAAACAACTAGGCGGTTACACAAAAACTTAACCGCTTAAACTATGCGGTTAGAAAAAGACTAGTTGTACAACTACAAAACTCAAATGATTGCTTTGTCGTCTGACCGCCTTCATTATTATAACTCCGGTTAGCACAACCTAACTGCCAGATAAACCTGCGGTTAGACAAAGTCTAACCGCCAGACCGCACCAGAGGTTGCTTAAGAACTCCAAAAACCAATGCCTGACCGTCAACTGGATATTACCTCAGCAGTCCGCACAGCTACCTTAGAAACATTGGCAGACCACCAGACCGGTTTGCCTATCCAGTCCGCCAAGACTGAACCTTCACAAAGCCAGAGCGCCATTCAGAGGATTAACCACAATGACTCTAGTCAACAGACCACCAATCTTGTCTATTAGTGCTAGCCGTCAGACCGCCTAACAACACAGGCTCCAACACTGCCAAGCTGCCAAGGACAGATCGCTACTACATACTGTCTGCCCGACAGTACTGTCCGCCAGGCCTGTCCGCCAGATCGTCAAGACTTATCCGCTAATGTCGACCGCTTGACCGCTGAGACTAATATTTTGACACTCTCTCAAGCTGGAACATATATGTCAACCATGATCAGCTTGTTGCAGATATTTGAAAAAAAATACACTGGTGTTGTAAAGACATTGACAAACTCTTTGTCAGAGCTGACAAACGGAGTACAGATCTGATTTTTCAACACCTCTTCTCTGATGAAATGACATTCTACTTTAATATGCTTCGTCCTTTTATGAAAGACTAGATTCTTCGAAATATATATAACTGTCTTGTTGTCACAGAACATTGATAGAGGATGATCATAGACTTCTCTCAAATCAAGCATGAGCATCCGCAACCACTTTAGCTCACAGGTTGTCAAAATCGTGCTTCTGTATTCAGGTTCAACACTCGACCTTGAAAATACAACCTGTTTCTTGCTCTTCCAACTGACCAGATTTCCTCCTACAAAGGTATAAAAATCAGACGTAGACTTCCTATCTTACTTGTCATCTGCATAACTAGCATCAGAATAAGCCTCAATTCTCAAATGACCATTCTTCTGAAATATAAGTCCTTTTCCCAGAGCTCCTTTCACATATTCCAATATTTTTAGAGCTGATTAAAGATGATACTCCTTAAGAGCTTGCATAAACTGACTCACCCTTCCTACAACATAACAGATATTCAGTCTTGTAACTGTTAGATAGATGAGTTTTCCAACAAGCCGTCTGTATCTTGTAACATCTTTAAGGAGAGGTGAATCCTCATTCCAGCACTTGACATCACCAACAGCCATTGGAGACCTAGCAGGTTTAGCCCCAAGAAGACCTGTCTCTTTCAAAAGATCCAAGACATACTTCCGCTATAAAAGAACTACAGAATTGGGATTTCAGGAGATCTCAATCCCCAGAAAGTACTTGGGAGACCTCATATCTTTTATAACAAAATAATTAAGAAGACGCTTCTTTGTTAGGTCATGCCCTTCTTATCATCACTTGTAAGAAAAATGTCATCCACATACACTGCAAAAACAACTAGGCCAGCCGAGGTCTTGTGGATGAACAAAGAGTGATCTGCAACACTTCGAGCAAACCCAACAACAGAAATTACTTCGCTGAACTTGTCAAACCAGGCTTGCAGACTTTTGCTTAAAGCCATAGATTACCTTCCTCAATTTACACACCTGAGACTCCCCCTGAGCAACATACCCAGCAGGTTGCTCTATATAGACATTCTCTTGTAAATCACCATAAAAAAATATTTTTGACATCCAACTGAGACATCTCCCAGTCTCTGTTAACAACCACAGAAAAAAAACGCGGATTGTAATAATTTGAGCAATAGGAGAGAAAGTGTCAAAGAAATCCACACTGTAAGTTTGAGTAAAACCCTTGGCGACAAGACGGGCCTTGTAACGATCAATTGTACCATCAGGAAGAAATTTGATCACAAAAACCCAGCGACAGCCAACCACATCAGCACTTGGAGGGGTAGGGACAATAGTCTAAGTACCCCGTTCAGTCAGAGTTTTTATTTCTTCATCCATGATGGCTTTCCAATGAGGAACAACACGAGCCTCTTGATAGGTAGCTGAGATGACATTTGCTGAGAGAGAGAGAACAAAGCTCTTGAAGGAAGGGGATAGCGGAGCATATGAAACAACATCATGAACAAAATGTTGGGTGCATGTCCGAACTCCTTTTCGAAGAGCAATTGACAGATCATGATCTGTCTTTGTTGGAGCATCAGATCCTTCCGTTGGAGCGAATGTTGGCCCAGAAACTGTCAGTGGTGGATCAGGGAGAGAAGCAGAATCAGGAGAAGAAGAAGACTCAGGGACAGTTGTTGAAGGAAAACACTAGTTTAGGTGGAGGAGCAAAGACAATGGGTAAAGAAGAGGCGTCATCAGGTGGAAGCGTAGTAGTGCAGGAAAAGTAATGACTATCTTCAAAGAAAGTGATGTCTGCGGAAACATATTGTTTCCGGAGAAGAGGATCATAACACTGATATCCTTTCTGTGTTGGACAGTAACCCAGAAAAATGCACTTAACTGAGCGAGAAGAGAGTTTGTCACGCCCTGGAGAAGGAGAGTGAACAAACATTGTGCATCCGGAGACACGTAGGGGTAAAGGAAGCGGTGTCGCATCAAGATGCAGAATGGATAAAGGAGTATTGTCATTTAGAATCAAAAAAGGGATTCGGTTGATGAGATAGTAAGAAAGAAGAACGACATGTCCCCAATAGGACCGGGGAACACTCATATGAATGATAAGGGAGCGAGTCACATCAAAAAGGTGACGGTTTTTTTGCGTTCAACAACTCCATTCTATTGAGAAGTGTAAGAACAACTAGTTTGATGTATAATGTCATGATGCATATAAAACACAGAGAATTGATTAATAAGGTATTCTTTGACATTCTCTGTGCGTAGAATTTTAATAGTAGTATCAAACTGATTACACATCTCATTATAAAACGTACTGAAAACAAAAATAAAAGGTCAGAATGTTCTTTCAGTAAGTACAACCAAATACATCTTGAAAAATCATTAATGAAAGTAACAAAATACAGACTACCCCGCCTAACAGATTTGGTCGGAGCAGGACCCCAAATGTCAGAATGGACAAGCTCAAAAGGACGAGAAGAACTACATCCTTGCTTTGCAGGAAAGATGTACGATGATGTTTACTAAGTTGACAAGCACACAGCTGAGAGAAAAGTCTCCCTGAGGTAGATCAGAGAAGAGTTGGTAAAGAAGACGAGTAGAAGGATGTCCAAGGCGAAGATGTCATTGTAAAAGAGTAGTGGAGACAGAAAAAACAAAAACATTATCGAGATAGAACAAGCCACTAATTTCAGTCTTAGTAGTAATCGTCTACTTGGACTGAGGATCCTGAAAAGGGCAAGTAGACTGTGTAAAAATTGCCGTGCAATTTAGGTGTTTACATAGAAAAGGAACAAAAAGAAGATTGCACAAAAAAGTTGGGACGTAGAAGGTGTCCGTAAGTTGAAGAGGAGTAACATGCACTACTCCAGAGCCACATATAGGGAATGAAGAACCATCCGCAATAAAAACTAGATCTAACCGGTTATGCTTGTCATGCCGAGAGAAGATATGAGGATTGTATGTCATATAATTCGTAGTACCCGAATCAATAAGCCACCTACCCGTAGTGACCACATTAGCACTACCCGAAAAGGTAGTAAGAGAAGTAGACTTCTTTGAAGTAGTATCACCCGGAGCAAGGCGAAGATGAGGATGCTTGACCCAGCAGCGATCAACAAGGTGACCAGACTTGCCACAGTGAGAACAAAGATATCTAGAGAGACCACGACCACCAGAGCGGCCTCTACGACCATTGAGAATAGCATGACAAACCTGATGATCAACAATGTCTGAAGGAGGTGGAAAGGTAATCAAAGGTCGCTGGAGTAGAGTACTAACAACGGAAATACGCGCAACAGTAACATCTAGAGTAAGAGTATCAGCTTTTCCAAAAATTTATTGCTGAATCATATCATAAGAGTCGGGCAAGCGAAACAAATAGCAGACAATTAGAAGCTCCTGAAAATATTTATGTTGCTTGGTAAGATCAACAAAAAATGGGCGATGTTGAAGAAGCTCAGCACCACGAGCTTGCACTTTCTGATAGGTAGCAACAAGAGTCCTGACAGGTCGGGCAAAAAGATCTGCATACAACGTATATATGCGGGAAGTTTGAGCTACTTTAGTGTATAGGGCAACAAGATGATTCTAGGCAACCTTAACCGTCGCATCATGTCGAATGACTGGAAGACACTCATCAAATATACTGTTGGCAAGCCACGTTCTTACCAGAGCATCACTGGTATCCCAGTCATCAAAAGCAGCAGATCCATAGGCAGGAGGGTCATCAGTAAGATGATGACGCTTACGCTGAGAGCGTAGCAGAAAGACAAGAAACACTCCAATTTGTATAATTTGTTTCAGAGAGTTTGGAGAAAGTACCCGGATTGCTAGAGATAGAGACAGGAGCGGGTAGAACCAGAGGAGCACATAGAGTAGATGATGAGAAGTCTGAGTTCTCCATAGAAGAAGAGAAGCCAAGAAGAAGAGGCAAGCTACACTGTTAAAGAAGAGAAGTCGTGCGGTTAAAGAAGAGAAGCCGCGCGGATAAAGAAGAGAAGCCGCGCGGACACAGACGACAAGCTGTGCGGACACAGACGACAAGCTGCACAAAAAAAGAGTACTGACAGAGAGACTCCAACCGCATGGAAAAAGAGTACTGACAGAGAGACTCCAACCGCACGGTGGAGAGGAAGAGACCGGAAAAGAAGAGTCCGTAGAAAGCGAGCAAAGCATGACCACACGAACAACAAAAAGAAACCGCGTGAAGAAAGCAAGCCGCAAAAAGTGCGAAAAGCAAAAGGAGGGAGGGAAACCGCGATTAAGGAAACTGCGGCAAGAGAGAAGAAGATGAGACCGCTGTTAAGAAAAGAAACCGCGTAAAAGAAGAGGAGACCGCGGTTAAGGAAACCACGACAAGAGAGAAGAAGTGGAGACCGTAGTTAAGAAAAGAAACCGCGAAAAAGAAGAGGTGGCTGTTAAAGAAACAGTAACCGCTTGTATTGCCGCTTGCCAAAAAAAAAACAGAAATCGGAGCAAATGGACCGAAAGATTTGATAATATGTGAGAAAACAATTAAATAACAGAAATTTATAGCTTCAAAAAATTACATAATACATGAGTATGCCCCCTATTTATAGAAAAAGAGGAAGAGAGAAAAAATAAATAATGTCTGTCACAAGCTACTAGATGGTTAAACAAAAACTTAACCGTTTAGACTATGCGGTTAGAAAAAGACTAGCTTTACAACTACAAAACTCCAATGCTAGCTTTGTCGTCTGTCCACCTTCATTGTTATAGCTGCGGTTAACACAACCTAATCGCCAGATAAACCTGTGGTTAGATAAAGTCTAACCGTCAGACCGCACCAGAGGTTGCTTGAGAATTCCGAACACCAACGCCTGACCGTCAACTGGATCTGACCTCAGCAGTCCGCACAGCTACCTTAGAAATATTGGCAGACCGCCAGACCGGTCTGCCTATCCAGACTGCCAAGACTGAACCTTCTCAAAGCCAGAGCGCCATTCAGAGGATTAATCGCAAGGGCTCTAGTCAACAGACCGCCAATCCTGTCCGCTAGTGCTTGCCGCCAGATCGCTTAACAGTACAGGCTCCAACATTGCCAAGCTGCCAAGGACAGACCGTTACTACATACTGTCTGCCCGACAGTACTGTTCGTCAGGCCTGTCCGCCAGACCGCCAAGACCTATCCTCCAATGCTGACCTTCTGACCGCTGTACTAATACCCTGACAATTTGTATTAACCACCTGCATTAGGGAAATAGGTATAAAAATATAGTGGTGTGTCGTCATTCCTCGTCTGCACGTGGGGTATACCATAGCCAATAAGTGACTAATTACTTCAATATCCAGTGATCTCTCAGCATCACTCTCCCAAACATCCTCTTCCGTGACTATAATCTCCTCCTCGATCGTATCCTCAACCTCAGTGTTAAGATCGTTGTCCTCAATGAGTAGATTCACGTAGGGAACTATATCGCCACGTGGCCTCTACCAGAGTATCTAAAATGTTGGATGCCCCCGGGATTGGGAGCATTCATGATAATCACCTTTCCTTTTGCATTGACAAACATGTGAGAGGTAGTTGGTGCGACTAGGGGTGGTCTCCTAAATGTAGTACCGCCCGTGTGGTACTGCTCAACGTGTTTAGTAATTTTCTCAACCAATTACGTGTGGTTGAAGTGAAGGCGGAGGAAGAATACAATGCCTTATTGTTTCTTACTTCGCTCTCAGTGTCGTATAAGTATATGTAGTCCACTCTGCTATATGAGAATGATACAGTAGACGTGGATCAGATCACATCTGCGTTACTGTTCAGCCAGTTGTTATCAGACCACACTCCTGTGGGTGAGTAGGCATTGACAGTAGATGGACGAGGAGGCATCTCGGGAAGGGATCTGAGAATGCACTGTCCGGATCCGCTTCGAGGAAGACATTGACGTGCTACCACTGCAGGCAGTGTGACCATATCAGGAGGCATTGTCCGCAGCGTGCGCAGAGTTCTGGGGACATCCAGGGTGCGAGCAAGGCGGCGGTAGTTATGTCAGATGATGGTGATGTGTCTCTTATCATCACTGAGAGTTCATGTGACTCTGATAGCTTGGTATTAGATTCTAGTGCTTCACAACACATTTGATCAAATACAGCGATGTTCAGTTCACTGGAGGTGATGACTGAGTTGGTTTTTCTGGGTGACGGCTCAGTATGTGAGGTCGCAGGGATAGAGATGATAGACTTCCAGATGCATGACGGAGCAATGCGTAGACTTGAGCAGGTAGATCTGGTACCCAACCTGCGCAGAAATTTGATATCGCTGGGCAGATTGGACTCCAGAGGATGCAGTTTTGCGGTGAGAGGTGAAGTTCTGACGATGACACGAGGTTGCACCGTGCTTATGCGAGCTATGCAGCTCGGTAGTTTGTACTTGCTGATGGGGACCACAATGCGAGGTGGTGCACCCATGTTTTCTGCGGACGACAGAGTGGATGGTCGAGGTGGTGCAGGAGATCGTCCTTCTGGTAGTCTGACTAGGCGAGTCAGATTCTGCAATCCAGTTGTGTCGACATTCAGAGGTTGAGCCTGAGCAGGGATTAGTCGATTGGAGCAGGCCGACCGACGTCTCAAGTTCTTGGGGCGGTGCTCAATGCAGTGTTGCTTCGCGCAGTTGATGCCACATGCAGTTCCCCTCATACTCCTTTATGCACTCCTCTTTGAAGACCTACCTTTGAAATTTTAGGGCCTTCATGAAGACGTGTATTTTCAATTTGGAACAATGAATGCGCGTATTCAGGTTGGTGTTTATTTTACATTTCTTCATATTTTTCTTTGTTTTATGCTGACAGGGTTCAGCAACTTAGCAGATACTTATGAGCTTTTAAAGCTGGGAGGATCAGATTACCATGGGAGAGAAACGGGGGATGAGTCTGACCTGGGCAGCGTCTATCTTCCAGTTTTGGATGTTTTCAAGTTTCTGAAACTTGCCTGCCCCATTTGGTGTGAAGCCAAAACAAACATTTTACGGAGATTCACGGAAGATCCGTCCCATGAGAGCATGGAGAAAATTATGGAGTTGCACAAAGTAGATTATCACCATGGCTGCCCCTCGATCGCATGCTGTGGCAAAGATTGCTTTGGTCTTTGCCTGCTATCTTCTTTGCGAACTAGTGAAGAAATTCAGAATGTTGAGCTTCAGAATATCAGGTTTAAACTTGCTGATACTGTTATCAGCAACCTAAACAGCAGATAGTGTATACTTAAATTTTCTCTGGATTAATTTGGGGTAGTGTTTGCTCTTTCTCTCTCTCTCTCTCTGCTCTTGAAAATATTTGAATGAGCATCATTATTTGCGGAAATAGAAAGATGAGGTGAAAGGAAATGTAATTTTTTGCTGTTGGCTTGCCTTATGTTTATTTATTTTCAGGTTTTTAGGATTATAGTAGACATTAGATAGCACAGGGGAAGATGTTGAAATAGATTAATTCTCGAGGTCAAAGAAAGTAATGAGAGAAGAATAGAGTGGATTATGAGAGAACAACATAGAATAAGAGAGGGGATTAAGGAGGAGAATAATGAGGATTATGAGTTAACTTAGAATGAGAAAGGATTAAGGAGGTGAGTAATGAGGATTATAAGAGAAGAACTTGGGATAAGAGAGAAGATTAAGGGTGAGAGTAATGACTATTAGGAGAGAAGAACTTGGGATAAGAGGACTCATAAGAGGGGACTAAAAAGGCATTATTCTTTTTATTACAGCACTTGAGCTTTTTTTTTAATATGCTGCTAAACTCTTATATTGTCAACTCTATTGCAATGATAAACTATCTCCATGTTACTTTTTAATGAGTAGTTAATGATTTAATAATCGCGGCCTCTGATCAACTGTTCTCTATCGTAGTCCCAACACCGCTATTGTGACTCCGCCGAAACTTCGGCCTTTGAACATGTGGCTCTTGCAGCCACTATCTTGCGGTTGTGGCATTCTCCACCACTGCATCCTAAGTCTGTTGTCGCCGTGCGCAACACATGCCCTCTCCTCTTACTATTGCGGGTCGACCTTCTCCGGTAACACCGCCGTCACTGAGCTTTCACCATTTGTTGCTTTAAGGCGAGGACCGTTTGTTTATCAGCCTTCCCCTGTCATTCTCAACTGCTATCCTCTACGAACAATGAAATACTCCCGCCCCCTACGAATGGTAAAATTCCGCCCCCTACGAACTGTCAAATACTTCTGCCCCCTACAAATGGTCAAATCCTGCCGCCCCAGCCTTTGCCCCTACCTCCAGTCAAATCCTTCCTATGTCTCTGTTTGGTGGGGTGTTTTTCGAGTTACACGCCGTGGATTTTTAATCCGCCCCGTCAAACAAGAAATTATGTCCCATTGTTCGAATCACCGCTGCTGTGAAATTGCAGAAATCTGGCGATTCAGAGTCGTGATATTTTCTCATGACTCCTGTCGCGGACAATCGCGGTTATTGTTATGCTCTAGAGCGCACGACTGGCCTTTGCGACATCCTCTTCTCTTCAAGCGGCTTTTGACGGCTAAATTCTCTCTTTCAGCGGCTATCGACGGCAACATCTCCCACCGCGAGCGATCTTCACAACTCCGACTTCCCTTCCAGCATTCCTGTCACCAACGACGAAGCAGACAAAGCTCTTAAAAGTATGTTTTCCTTCTCCCGTGGCCTATTTGGTCATTCTTCTCCCTTCTATACCCATCTCCCACAACTAAATTCTCACTGTGCCGTTCTTCTTCTTCAACAAACCTGTGATGTATCTGTGCCGATTACTCTTTTTTTTATTTTCAGAACAGTGTTTCTTTTCCAGATTTCATGTTTGCCGATAATGCTGATTCAAATAAATTAAACTCATGTAGATACTTTTATAGATGAAACTTATGTTGAAACCCAAATTTGTGTAGTTTCGTGTTGGTTTAAATGATGTTTGCCCTGATTTCTAGTTTCGTGTAGATAGTTCTTCGCCGATATGTTTTTTAGGGCGTATTGCTCTGTATTTTTTTTTGGATGTATGTTTTGCCCGTAGATTGACAAATCAAAAGATGATGAAATATCGACCAATTGGAAGTCATCCCCCGTTCATCTCTAAATTTAAAATTAATTGAATTCACATCGCACAACTAGTTTGCCAAATAGTTTAAACAGCTTCTTCGTTTGAAACAACGTGACAAATGTTATTTTTTCAAATAGTTTCACAGATTGTGTCACCACTGTACAAAATAGCTAATTCTTCTACCGTTGTTTTTCCAGTCGCTGCAACTGAATCAAAAAACTAATAATTTGTTGTTGCACATGTGCGGAAATGATCACGTGGAAAAGGTAAATATCATAATTTTATAAAGAAATAATTTTTCTCTATACACTTGTTGATAAAATCAGATTTTAGGGCCAGTGAAGCAAAATTTAAATCTATTATTATCCAACAAATTTCATATTTTATTTGAGATAAATATGTAAATATAATAAACAAAAAACAATATAATGTAAAAAAAAGGCAAAATCATGATTTCAGTCCCTAAGGTTTGGGAACTTTATGAAATCAGTCCCAAAACATTTAACTTTAGGTTTTTGGTCCCAAACATTTAATATATTGAAGATTTTAGTCCCTCACTCTTTTAAACCGTTCTCCCTAATAAAAATACATGTTTAAGTGAAAATTAAATGATGATTAGAAGAGATTCTTCCTAAAAATGATAGTTAATTTTTCAGTCAAAAGTAATCCTTTTGTTTCTCAGTTTCTGCTTCCTAGCTTCTTGAAGGGAAGCACTTCCATTCTGTTTCTACATAAAAATTTTTCTGGTTTGTTTCAAGTTTTATTTTGATATCTAGAATCTCTTGGATATTTTATAAACTTTGAGTAGCGGAAGCCATGGGAGCTTCTAGGTTCATAAACTCCATCTTTCAGAAAACTTCCAGCCCGAAGAAAACTCCTTTTTTCACCGGAGACCCACATCCTTCTCCAACGTAACCACCGACAGCTCCACGTGTGAAAGAGGGATCAACTACATCAGCATTGAGACGAATTGCATGCTCTGCTTCTCCACTTTCGCCTCTACCTGCCTTACCCGAAGTCACTTCCCGACCGCCATGCACGTACCATCCATCCCTAGAAGAAGTCTCGTGGGTATCTCCGCGAGCTGGTTTTTCGGTATTTTCAGATCTCCGATCAATTCAGAAAAATCCTCAACTGTAATTTAGCGAAACCATGAATGATTTGGTGGGTATGAAGCTTAACTGCATGTGGAGCTTTTTCGGAGGAATCTCGCCTAATCATCATTTAACTCCTACTTAAGCATTTATTTTCATTAGAGATAACAACTTAATAGAGTCAGGGACTAAAATCTTAAATGTATTAAATCTTTGGGACCAAAATCATAAAGTTTAAAGTTTTGGGACTGATTTCATAAAGGTCTCAAATCTTAGGGACTGAAATCATTATTTTGCCTAAAAAAATTTATAAATGTACATGAAAATAGACGTCCTATGATAGTTCACGCCCCCAATCCCCATGCCTTCGAGTTTGTGAGTCCATGACACTAGCTCGGCCATGACAGTGCCTGGTATGATGGCGCCCCCACCTCTCGAGGTCCCCCAGAGTGTTGTTGTGTGACACCCGTACGGCGGCCGAGAGAAGACGAGTGTGGATGAAAATACTGCCGTAGTTGGGTACCATCGCAGCTACATGGGGGACGTCCTGTTCTGCCACTCTTATATTGCATGACAATTTCTGGCATCAAATAGTATATACTAATACTACAATATTTAAGAAGTAAACAATATAATTTATGTAAATTTAAATTATAACAATAAGTTTGTTACTTAGTTAAATAGTCATCTCAGATGTATGTTACCGTGCAACCGTCTCTCTTCAAGTGATTCATCTAAATTGTGGCTTTTTGGTCCTCATATTGGACCTATAAGAAGGTCCCCACCAATGAAATGCAGGAAAAAGCAGAATTTTGTGGGGTCCGCAGTGCACAGCAAACCTGTGCACCGTGGGCCCCACTGATTTCTGGGTTTTCATTGATTCCGCAGATCCTCCTTTAGGTTTGATAGGCAGACCCAAAAAAAATTCGAGAAGAGGAGCAGCAGGTGTCCAAGGGATTGAGAGGTTAAAAATGACCTGGCAGTGCAGTTCTAGATGTTAGATATTGTGTGAATAGAGATCATTCAATCTTAATTCTATCACTAGATACAAAATATAGACTAGTATGATATACAATTGCTCACCTTTTATTCTAACACTCCCCCCTTCTGATGGAACGGGATTCAAGAATATCAGGTTTGAATTTCTCCGCTTGTTCTTGGACAATTAGTTCTTTGTTACGAAGAATTCAATACAACAGCATAGAAACAGGTCGATGATAAGTGATGAGCACCTGAGTTCGATGATGAGTGGAGCCTAAGACTCGCATTTGGTTTGCTACAAACACCTTATTTCGTACAATTAGTTCTATGATTACATCTTAAGCATGTTGTTCCAACTTACAATCACATTGTGTACATGGTGATTGAGCATGTAAGCAGTGATAGAGCCAGGAAATAATGTCAGCATGGACAGACTCCTTTCATAATATAGTAAAAAAAATTAACTTAAATGATTTAGATAATTGTATCAATACAAGAAACATAATACATGAATATTTAACGATATTCCAACTAATTTAAAATTAAAAAAAAACATAACATTACTTTTCATAGTTGACCACGTTGAATTTTCATATTTTGAAAGCGTTTGATGATAGTCTCATCATCAATATTTTTGAATATATCTCTTTCAATATATGTAACTAAACAATCATTCATCATTGAGTCTCCCATCTGATTGCGCAGACGGTTTTTAACAATATTCATCGCAGAAAATGTCCTCTCAACTATAGTTATTGCAACTGGTAAAACCAATGATAATTTCATCAGTAAATAAATCAAATGCTATAAAACATCCTTTTTTTTCTCAACCACCTTTGATTTATCACATTATAAATTATTCAGACTCAAACCAATGATAATGATGTAAATTTGTTATTTCTTGAACCTTTCTTCTTGATCGATCCTCGCAACATATAAAGTATTCATATCTAGAATACTAATTTTGTAAATATTACAGGAAAAAAACTTCATCAAATAAGTTTTTCCAACCTTTATCTTATTTATCTTGCAACATTTGTTTAGAAATTTTCACTAAATGCATGACATTACTAATATCTTGGTCTTTACGTTGTAATTGTTGTGATAGACTATTTGTTATTCTCAATATATCTCTCAGCAAAAATAAAACAATTATGAAATCAAATGATTGAAGTGAATCTAATAATAAAAAAGCTGTTGCTTTATGATCAGAACTTGAATGTAGATCTTTTTCAACAATCTCGAGAACATCGATAATGAAAGAAAACATCACAATTATGTTAAGCAATGAACCATATGTGATCCCCATCTAGTATCACTTGCTTTTTTTAAAGCTCTTTCTTGATTTAAACCAGTACCACTTAAAAGTTCACATTTTTGTAAACCTTCAATAATTTTAACAAATTGAGACTCGCGTAAAAGCTCTTGATGCTTATATGAGACATTGATTATATTGGTCGAAGTGGTAGCCAATTCAAAAGGCCAAGCAACTTGAACATGATTTTTTGCAATTGCTACTAATGTAAATTGAAGTTTGTGTGCAAAACAATGAACATAATATACATATGTGTTCTCTTTCATAATTAGAGTTTTAAGTTCATTAAATTTCCCTCGCATATTACTTGCATCGTCATATCTTTGTCTTCATAATTTTGAAATGTTGAATCCATGATATAAAAAGAATTCTTTAATGCTTCTTTAAAAAATGAGCTGATATATCTATTACATGCACAATTCCAAAAAAACGTTCAATTACCTGCCCTTCACTGTTAACATTGCGCAAAACTATAACCATTTGCTATTTAGTAGATATATCTCGTGACTCATCTATCAGTATAGAAAAAAAAGCATCTCAAATATCCCTTTTGATACAATTTATTGTCTCAACTGTTATTGCATTGATAATATCTTTTTGAATTTTATGAGCAGTTAACTTGTTATTTTCGGCGCATTATGCAAAATCACTTTTTTTCACCTCATCATTATGATCTCTAAGAAATCGTAAAAGCTCGAGAAAATTTCCTTGATTTGTTGAAGAATCTGATTCATCATTACCGTGTAATGCTAAACTCTGTTGTATTAAAAATCGATGCAATCAACTGATGCAGTTAGACGTGTTTTATATTCTTGTCTAGTGAGATCTATTTGTTTATGAAACCGGACCTCAATATACTGATTTGATTTCATTAAGTTAGTGCACGTCGCTGCAACTTGATTGTGAATACCATTGCCACCAACATGTTCTCGAAGTCTAGTTAAACCATCCTTCCAATTTCTAAATCCGTCAATAGTAAATGAATATTCTCCTGATTGTTGTCTCATTTCAGGCTTAAAAGGATAACAAAATATACAAAATGTCGTGTCTTTTGCTATGCTACATTCCAACCAAGAAAGAAATTGCTCAAACCATGGATAATTGAACCTTCTAAGTGTATTCCCAAACATTGACTGTGGAAACTAATGATGTCGTGGATGACATGGATCATTCAATAAATATTGTCTTCTAAATTCATCTCTGTCATTAACATTATAATTCTAGATTCTAACTCGTAATCCTGCATCGACTATTATGTTGTCTAGATTAGCATCAATCTGACCCCTCTTTGAATTTGATTCTAAATCATTTTCACAAATTCTTTTCTTCTTAAGAGATGATTCAGAAATCTGAAGTTTCTTAAAATATTTATCCATCTCTGTAAAAAACAATAAACCAAAAATATAAAATAATCAATTTATCAAAGAGATTTTAGTGAATAAAATTTCAATTTTCTTTTCAAAATCTTCAGATATTATCAAAACTTCATCACTAGACAAAAATGGATTAGAAGTTGTGGGCAGAAAGGAGGTTGAGCTCAAAACCTTTGATGATCCATTGATCCCCGGGCAATAATCTGCAAAGACACGAACCGCGAATGTCGGGGATCATCTCGCAGCTCCCGGGTGCCTCGTCACCGTGGTGTTCGACTCTCTGTGCGGCAACAACATGTGGGACAGATTTAGGGCGAGCTTCGAAAGGGGAGTAGAATTAGGATGAGAGGAATTGAGATCAAAAATAATAGGGTAAAAGGGCAGTTACTATATAAAAAAAATACTTGATGGATTGATAGTCATTAGATTACATCTAAAGGTTTAAAAAAATTAAAGCAAAAGTTTTATCTTGGATTCGAACTCAAATCATCATCAAAGCCGCCTAAAAGTTATACCACTGCACCGAATTTGAATTACTAAAAGTTTCTTTATATATATATATATATATATATATATATATATATATATATATATATATATTTAAAAATTTAAACTCATTAGTCATAATCTATTGAAAATTTTATAAAATTCAGGGTGTGCAGCTGCCCACCCTGGACTACACTTAGATCTGTCCTTGCCTGTAAGCTATTGTGACCATGAAAAGTCCGGTGTCATTCAATAACATGACTGTCGACATGATCAATGACATGGCTGTAGATATGAACACATGATTTTATCAATATTAATTCATCATTAAGCTTCTATAATCACCGTGACATTATTTCAATTGTTTATAACTCAACATTCATTCATAGCAAGCAGCATCCCTCATCCACTTTGGGGTTTTTGATTGAGCCAACGACGTAGAAATATCAAAAACTCTGTAGGAATCCTTGCATGCCGCCGACAACCTCTAGTGTCGTTAACTCTATCCGAAAATATAATGAATCGCTTTTAGCAATGACGGCAATCACGCGGCACGAAAATTAATCAAAGAATAATATGCAGTGTAGAGTCCATTAGAGATTGATTAATATCACTATTCAAGATGATGTCATAGTTTCATCACTCAAATCATTTGAATTAAAAATTAAGTAGAAATTGAATTCAAAAGTCTATTTTAATCAAACATTTCTCCCAAAGTGTACTTCCTGCATTCCTAGCAAGCAGCAACCCTCATCCACTTGTCAAAGGCCAGCTAAACTTTCACAAACATTTAAATTTTATAAATACATCTTTGTTTTTTTTAATTTAATGGCTTAATTTATATTATAATCTATTTGAAAAAAAAATTAAAACATAAAGTAATTACATCATGTCCCAAAATAAAAAATAATGATTGAAATTCATAAAATTCAAAAAATAAAAAATAATTGAGTTCTTACATGTACTATGATAGACTGTCATTAGGTATGTCAGCGGTCTTTTTGAGAAATATGGTCATTAAGCATGCCAACAATTTTTGAGAAGTTATCATTAAACTAATCAAATTTATTAAAGTTGATTTGACATGCATGATGTATGAGGATGGGAAATTTTTAACAAATGTTAAAAAAAATGATATGTAATTACTTTTTGCATTAATTAATTGATATTGTGTTTATTTTTAGTTGCATTAAATAATTGATAGGGGCGAAGTCCCGAACCTATCACGGTAGCGGAGGAGTCCCGTGCCTCACTCCTTTGTGTGTGTATATATTAAAAAATAAATCCCCATATATGGACAAAGCATTGCTCAACAAGTCTTCTCTCCTACGCTTTGTTTGGGGAGGCGGAGGCTGTGAAAAAAGCTTTATTCTCACAGCCACTACTCTTTTTAGGTTGTTTAGATGAGCTTTTACAAGAAATTTATTTTAGGGGTTTTTTAAGCTTTCAACTTCTCCACCCTTATTCAAAAAATTTCTTCTCCAACAATAACAACAACACTCAAGCCTTTATCCCACTATAGTGGGGTCGGCTATATGGATCATTTGTCGCCATTGTGCCCTATCTTGTGTCATAATCTCACTAATGACTAAGTACATCATGTCTTTCAATTCCTTACAGTTTCATTCCAAGTCTTTATTGGTCTACCCCTCCCTCGTTTAACATGCCTAGTGACTAGACTATCACAACACCTAAAAGGTGCCTCTAATGGTCTCTTTTGCACCCGTCCAAATCATCTTAGACGAGCTTCTTTGCAATTGGTGCTACTCATGTCTTATCACTGATACTTTCTTTTCTAATTTTATCCAATCCCATGTGTCCACACATCCACCTAAGCATTCTCATCTCCGCAACTCCCTTTTTTTTGCTCATGTACACAATTCACTGCTCAACACTCAGAACCATAGAGCATCACGGGTCTAATTGCAGTACGGTAAAACTTGCCCTTAAGTTTTAGTGTTATTTTACTATCACATAAGATCCCTGACGCGCCTCTCCACTTCAATCAACCCGCTTGGATTTTGTGTGTCACATCTTTATCAATACCTCCGTCTTTTTGAACTATTGATCCAAGATATTTAAAACATTCACTACAGGAAATATCTTAATAACCCTGGTACAAAAAATTTCTTCTCCCATTCATAAAAATCTTCACTCACTCATTGGAGAATGGAGACCTCCTTATTTAGGATTTCTATAATGTTTAATTATCTAGCAGCATAAGCATCTGGGAACTATTGGGGGCTATCCCTATGCTATATAAAAAAAGGAATCCCCACGAACAAAGCATTGCCCAACAAGTCTTCTCTCCTAGTCTACTCCGAACCACGCCGGTGGCAGCAACAGCTGTAGCCCTGCATCCAAAGCAGAGGGGGCATGGGTTCTAAGAGAATAGCTGAGCGAATGCTACATATAACGGCTTAAAGTATGCATAGTTTCCACAGTTACAGGCACTTGGGCTGCTTTTTCAATTTTCATATGTATTTTATTGTGTAGGGAGCATGCATGTGAGGGAACTGTAGGCCGGAGGGGTGACATGGAATCAAACAAGTGTTTGAGGGCATCAAAACCATGCTCCTTAATAAATATATATTCATGTTTCGATATATGCAGTAATACGTGGTCTGATGTTAGGCCGGGCCCGGCATTGTTTTATTTTAACGGTAAAATCTGAATTTGGGAGGCAGATTTGTATTCAATAGGCCTTCATTAATTAAATTGCTGCAGTAGTGATGTGGAGGCCAGCAACATTATTTATGGAAGCTTGGGGACTGGAGAAAGTCAGGATTCTGCTTTTAATATGTCTGGCTGCGCTTACCAGTGGAATCCAACTCTGTCATACCTAGATTCCCTATCCTATGCACCAAGTGGCCTGTGGCCCTCTCTCTCTCGAGCAGTTTTTAGGTACCCGCTTGCACGTACCTCTACGTGCAATACATTTTTGGGCGTTGGATGTGAGATCTGACTGCCAGCATTAAAGGGAGCAAAAAGTATTTAAAAATGGACGTAAGTTTTTGTTGATCGGATGACTCACAATGCATCACGGGCACCATCCTCCATATACCCACGTGTACCTAAAAATTTCTGCTCTCTCTCTCTATCACTCACCCTCTTTCTCTCTCCAAAGAAGAAATAATCAAATAATGGTGATTAGGCTGTTGATGTTGTTTATTTAATGATGCACAAAAGGTGATGCTCAGCTTGTCTCTACCATGTTGTGGTGTTCGTTTAATTTGGAGCTTCTTTGTCATGCAATTGTGCTTTTGGTGATCGATGGTGTGATCCTTAATTTCAGGGCCGCTATGTTACTTGAGTCACAATCCTTACTTGAGAATGAAGAGTGATGATACCCTAAACCATCACTAAGAGTGTATGATGGAGTAGAACTGAATATTGGTTCTACTGCATCACAATACATTTGCTCAAATGCTTCGATGTACTTTGGTTCTCTCGAGGTGGTAATTCGGCATGTCGTCTATTCGGGTGACGGCTAAGGATGTGAAATCACCGGTACATCATGAACAATGGATATTTAGAAGTATGATGGAGTAGTGCGCAAATTAAACTTGAGGGGGAATATCTAACCCAATTAAGCTGCACAAGAATCTAATCTTGTTATTGCTCCATATAGTGGACAGCTACCATTATGTCGGCGGTCTTCTTGACAACATGATTTTTGATATCGCAATTGGAAAATTGTAATTTTGAGTTATTACATTTATTTTTTTGTCTTTTTCATTTTTGGGCAGTTGCCCTAATGTTCTTTATGCAACAATGTTTACAAGGAGCAAACACATAATTAACAAAGATACGAGGGTGAGCAATCATGCATTTTATCCACTGTAAAGAAAATATTTAAGTGGGCAGATAAAAATAGCTTGGGGAAAACAATCTGCCTTTAACCTATGCAAACTCAATATATGTACCCACAAAAGGAACAGAGGATGGAACATTTAGGGTTTGTTTGAGTGGGTGATTGTGGTTAGAGATGGAGCAATTGGAGAGGAAGATAAAAGAGTATTCTTGAATGAAGCTCCCTCCTTGAGGCTGAAATTAGCTAGGTATAAAACGACGTTTTAGGAGATCCGTCATTCCAAATGAAGGTTATTCACAGGCAAAAGTTAGCATTTGCATTTTGTAAAAAGGAAATAGAGGAAAAAAAACGTCAAAACAAACAGAGCCTTAACTAGAACATGAAACTACCACCATAGAGTTAAGTCAAATTATCAATTCAAACGTCAATGAAATCCACAAAAAGATCTCTAGCATAATCATGCTTTTACATTAAGGCTCTGTTTGAGGGGACTTATTTTCAGCGGTCAAGCGGTTACGACCGCATGTACCGAGCCTTAATTACGATCCGGTACATGCGGTCGTAGCCGCTTGACCGCTGAAAATAAGTCCCCCCAAACGGAGCCTAAATAACACTACATGGTACTCTTTTTTATAAATTATAATGGAACTGATCTTATCTCCTCACCAGTGGACCAAGGCTAGTTCTGAAAATTTTCATATCTTCCTATAGCTGTAGATCTCTTTGCTATTATTTTCTGGGCAGGCCATGATATATTAGGCAGTTAATGGAGTAGTAGTAATTTCTCATAAAATAATGTAAAGATGAAGGTTTTTCAATGCAAGAAAGAGTGGCTTGATAAATATATTGTATTAGGGGATAAAAATCTCAAGGAAAAGCTCAATAGGCAAAAATATGAGTTCAGTTCCTAATCTTTGCTCTTTTTTTTAT
Source organism: Platanthera guangdongensis (assembly GCA_039583875.1). Classification (NCBI taxonomy): domain Eukaryota; kingdom Viridiplantae; phylum Streptophyta; class Magnoliopsida; order Asparagales; family Orchidaceae; genus Platanthera; species Platanthera guangdongensis. The sequence continues at coordinate 2,463,260 of CM077151.1, read as the reverse complement.
TTCAGTCCCTTAAATTTAATAGGTAAGATTTCACTCCTTTAATTTTATAAGGTGATGAATTTCAGTCCCTACCCGGATGCTTCCGTTAAAGCAAACTGAAAAGCAGAGTTTCTTTTAAAATAAGCAGAAAATTGCTTTCCCTTTTCTGTCTTTTCATTGAGAAGAACCTTCTCCATTAAACACGCCGGGATTCTTCCTATGCTCCAGTAAACCCTACTCCAGTCCCTTTTCCCAGTGGACCATCTCGTCGGAACCCTCACTGGCTCTCCCTCCTTCGCCCGCTGGAACCCTCGCTGGCTCTCCCTCCTTCGCTCGCTGCGTCGACCATCTCCAGTCCTGCGTTTTTTCCGGTAATGCCCTTCTCGCCGAAGCCCTTATTCAATTTCGGTACCCCCCTCCTTTGCCCACTAGATTTTCTTTCTATTTTATTTTTATTTGCAGTTTTCATGACAATTTTAATTTCAGTTTTACTGATTTCATGCTCCAGATTGCACATTTAACTGCAGTTTCCTGATCTCCTCTATTTTATAGGGAGAAGAAACTGTTTCTCTGTTTCTATAGTTGTCTAATATTATTTCTCTTCTAATCTTTTATAGTTTAAATGGATTTAAACTATGACTGTTTCTATAGTTGTCTACTATTATTTCTCTTCTAGTGAAGTTAGCGCCCTAGATATTCAGTTTGAGAATGAGGAAGATTTGTTTGATGATGGTGATACACAGTTTGGAATATCAGAACATGTAGAAAATGTGGATCAAAATGATATAATAATACAAGAGAACAACGATGAAGAATATGAATCAGATTCACTCAACTCAATCAATAGTGAAGACGAAGATGGGCCTTCTGATAGAAAAAAGCTCAAGCAACCTATTTTTACATTACTAAAAGACATGAAAGAAATGAAATGGGAGCCGGGATTGATTTTCAAGTCAAAGGAACATTTTAAAGACGCAATAAGAACATACGCTGTGCATCTCGGTGTCGGTTTAAAATTGATGAAGAATGACAACAAAAGAGTTAGAGTAAAATGCAAGACAGGATATGAATGGGAAATATACGCCGTGCCGATGAAAAATCGAGATACATGGGAAGTGAGAACTGTAAAAGATAAACACTCTTGTAGTAGAGAATTCAATAATAAACTCTTGAGTGCAAAGTGGTGAAGTCAATGAATAGAGTCAAAGGTGCGGGAAAATCCTAACATACCGATTAGACAAATTGTTGAGAAGGCGAAAGAGAAATGGGTTGTAGGAATATCTAAGGATAAGGCCATCAGAGCAAAGAGTCGAGTCAATGTATCACTCGAAGGCAGCATGGGAGAACAGTATAATTATCTCAAATTATATTGTGATGAACTTTTGAGATCCAATCATGGAAGTTCGGTCATCCTCAAGTTTACTTGGCCTCCTGAATTTTATAATGAAACCACAACACCTTCAAGAACCATTACTCCGCGCTTTGAAAGGTTGTATGTTTGTCTAGCTGGTTGTCGAGAATCTTTCAAATTTTGTAGGCTGATTGTTGGCTTGGATGGATGCTTTCTAAAAGGCTATTATGGTGGTCAACTTTTAACTGCAATTGGTAGAGACCCCAATGATCAAATGTTACACATAGCCTATGTTGTTGTCAAGGTGGAAAATAAAGATTCTTGGACGTGGTTTCTCTATAATCTTACAAGGGATATTAGAATTCATGGAATAACTTATATATCAGATCAACAAAAGGTTTGATTTACTTCAAATTCCAAACATCAAACATAATAATTTTTGTCATATTCTTATGTCGGTTGGTTTTACTAATTTGCAGGGACTGTTTCAAACATTTAAAGAATCATTGCCGGGTGTTGATCATCGATTTTGTGTGCGACATTTGTACAACAATTTTCGAAAAAAATATCCGAGCAAAAATTTGAAATACTTGTTATGGAAGGCTTCAAATGCAACGTATGAGGTGGAGTGGGTAAGAGCGATGAATGAGATTAAATTTATTTCTGACAAAGCTTAATTATGATCATCTTTTTGCTATAAATAAATCTTTATGGTGTAAGCATGCATTTAGTGAACAACCAATTTGTGATGTGGTAGTAAACAATATATCAGTGGCATTCAATCGTGTTATATTAGATATGCGAGACAAACCAATATTAACAATGCTTGAAGACATCCGAGTATATTTGATGGGTAGATGGGCTAACATAAGAAGTAGGGTGGAGAAACAAGTTAGTGATGTGAACCCAAAAATTGCAAAAAAGCTTGAAGAGGAGGCTAAACACAGTGGAATATGGATGCCCTTATGGTCAAAAGACAATATTTTGTAAGTGTATATTCAGACGAATAACGGGCTCGGGGGCTTTGCGCGAATAAACCCTAGGTTTAACTCTATATAATCCTAGCTGGGGCCAACGGGGATAGGGTTCCACCTAGACTCTCCTCCGGATGTTTCGAGCGCCTCTCACATTCTCGAAACGCTTCCCCGTCGCCCTGACTCTCGCTCGATCGCGGAATTAGGGTTCGCCGTCGCGCTCGCCTTTGCGAAAAAGGGCACGAGGAGCTCTCGCCGTTCGCGTCTTCCCAGAGCACTCGCCGTCGCGTCTTCCTCGTCGCGATTGACAGCGATTCGCGTCCTCCTCGACGCCACCGCAGCTGCGTGGTCTCGGAATAGGAGGAAGCCGCCTGCTCTCTCGGTTTCGCTGCTCTCTTAGGAGGCCGCCGCTGGGTTTTTCGCGATCCGCTTGGTCCTGGTGCCAGATCCGCCGCCTGCTAGGGCTCGCCGTTCGCTCTTCCCCGTCGCCGATCGAGAAAGAAGGAAACATCGTTACTGGGTTCGGAGTTCGTCCCCATCGCCGATCGGCCTCCTGCCGCTCTCTTCTGCGTCGGTGAAGTAGCAGAGGCCCGCCTCCTTCCGTCCTCTACTCCCCGGTTTTTTGGTTAGCCCTGCTGCCTTTCCTTTTCCGGCAAGGCTGTCGATCCAGAGCTGGGAAGGTGAAGCCGATCCAAGGTTGCTGAGCCCGTGAAGCCGTCCAGTGAAGCAGATCAGTGTAGCCGTCTCCTTTCCGCTCTCTCTTGTGTGCTGGGTTTCTTGGATCCTGTTAGGAATTGCAAAGCAAGTCAAGATGAGGAACTCCAGCTTCTCCTCTTCAGTGCCCATGAACAAATTGGAGAAGTTCACGGCCACAGAGTTCAACGACTGGAAGTTGAACACCCAGTTCGGGATGAAATACCTGAACGTCTTCTACACCATCAAGACTACTCGTGCTGAGATTGCTGGGACTGAAGACGAGGCACATTGGGTCGAAGATGAGGACTTCTGCAGGGATTACCTGCTGAATTGCCTCTCCTCCAGCCTGGCCAAGAACTACATCAAGATGCAGTCTGCTAAGGAGATCAGGGAAGCACTGGATGAGCACTTCAAGCAGGAGGAGGACCTCTCCAAGGCTCATCTGGTGGATAAATTCCACTCCTTCAGCTTCGACGAGGAGAAAGTCATTCTCCCTCAGGTATCAGAATTTGAAAATTTAGTTAATTCCTTTCATAGTGAGTCTATTAGTCTGCCAGATAGTTTTGTTGCGGACACGGTTGTGTATAAGTTGCCCTCCTCGTGGTACAATTTCAAAACGGAAATGTACCGCAAAAAGATGCAGGTTGGTCTGAATGACCTCAAGCGTTTCATACGTATTGAGGACGAGAACAGGACGAAGCACGCTCTGGAAGCTGTTGGCAAGTAGAAGGCTGCTGCCAACATGATTTCAAGCTCTAAGCATGCTCCTCCCCCTCACAAGACCAAAACGTCTCGTAGTAGTCCCCAGGTTGCAGGACTGAGTAGACCCTCTAAGAAATTTAAGAGTAAATGTTTTAACTGCAACAAGTGGGGACACTGCGCATCTGACTGCAAGTTACCGAGGAAGGAAAGAACTAATGCACCATAAGAGGGCAACCGGGCCCATCTGGTTAGTCAAGTTGAGCCATCCGACTTTGTTGCCATGGTCGGACACGAGCAGGCCAGCACAGAGTGGTTCCTGGATTCTGGGGCAATGTGTCACGTTTGCAATAATGCTAATCTTTTGACAGAGCTGAAGAATGCAAAGGAATCAGTGACTGTAGCAGATGGAGGAACAGCTGACGTATTAAAGGTGGGGAATGCAATTTTGATGTTCTCCTCAGGTAAGTCTTTAATTTTAAAGAACGTAAAATTTATTCCTTCTTTATCTGTTAACTTAGTGTTTATTAGTTTATTGTATGATGTTGGTATGTCAGTTAACTTCTGTAGCGGTAGAGTGACTCTGTCAGTTAACTCTCACTACTTTGGATGCACTTACGTCCAAAATAGGATGTACCGTCTGAGTCTAGCAAATGAAGTAGTGCAACAAGTTCAATTGAATTTAGTTAGCCGACTCTACATGAGAGACTAGGATACGTAAAATACAGGAAAATATTCCAAGTAGCTAGAAATCACAAGATCGCATTAGACACTAAGTCTCCTCTTGAAAAATGTGAAGTGTGTGCTCAGACTAAGATCACTAGGAAACCTTTTGGCACGGTTACTAGGAGCATAACACATCTTGAGCTTATACATTCCGATATTTGTGACTTTAAGAGTTTTGTCACTAGAGGTGGAAGGAAGTATATGATCACGTTCATAGATGACTGCACAAAGTTTTGTCATATTTCGTTGCTTAAAACTAAAGACGAAGCGTTTGAAAAATTTTGCATTTTCAAAATCAGGGTAGAAAACCAATTAAGCATGAAAATAAAGAGATTTATGAGTGATAGAGGAGAAGAATATATGTCCAGTGAGTTCAGATGATTCCTTGCTTCACAGGGCATCATAGCAGAAACCACTGCTCCTTACTACCCCCAATCTAACGGCATAGCCGAGCACAAGAATAGAACGTTAACAGAGATGTTGAACTCTATGCTGCTCACTGCAGGCATGCCTTCCGCTTATTGGGGAGAAGCAGTCTTGACTGCGAATCACATTCTGAATAAAGTTCCTCATGCTAAGTTAGAGGTTACACTCTACGAGCTTTGGTTTAAGTGACCCCCGTCTTTAACTAGACTTAAGACCTGGGGCTGTATAGCTTATGTCAGGGTTCCTGACTCTAGACGGTCTAAGGTTGGACCTAGGACCAATACATGTATCTACTTAGGTTGTGCTGAAGATAGTGCTGCAGATAGGTTCCTTGATATTTCTAATAATATCATAATGAAATCTAGGGATGCAGTGTTTTTCGAGGATAAATTACTCAAAGACAAGAACTTAACAATCCCATGTATGCAAGCAACTATTACCGAGAAAGATCCTGAATCAGTACCGAGCACCTCCTATTCCGTTCCGGTAGATAACTCTGGCCTAGAGTCTAGGAGCACTTCAGTGAGAGAGAGAACCCCCAGAACCTTCGATAGTGATTTTGTCACTTACCACGTTGAGGATGATTCATCTACCTTTAATGAAGCGATGAGATCAAGGGATTCCCTACTCTGGAAAGAAGTTATTGAGGATGAGATGAACTCTCTCCTTCAGAACGGCACCTGGACGTTAGTTGATAAGCCAAAAGGGACTAAAACTGTAGGGTGCAAGTGAGTTCCGAAAAAGAAGCTAAATCCCGATGATAGCGTAGCTAAGTATAAAGCACGCCTGTTGGCTAAAGGTTTCACACAAGTAAGCGGAGTAGACTATTTTGATGTATACTCACCCGTGTGTCACTTAGCAACCATTAGGGTTCTTCTTGCTAATTCGGTCATTGAGAACTTTGTTGTTCATCAAATGGATGTTAAAACTGCGTTCTTGAACGAAAATCTGACCGAAGAGATCTACATGAGTCAACTTGAAGGTTTCATTGTAGACGGTCACGAAAACAAGATCTGTAAGCTATTAAAATCGCTATACGGATTAAAACAAGCACCAAAATTATGACATGAGAAGTTTGACTATACTGTAAAGAACATGAGATTCCTGTCGAGTCTTTCGGACAAATGTATTTACATACTCATAGATCAGACAAAGTCGCTATAATATGCTTGTACGTGGATGATATGCTTATTCTTGGATCTGATCAATCCGAAGTGGATGACGTAAAGTCAGGTCTAATTAAAGAATTTAGCGTGACAGACATTGGTGTAGTTGACACTATACTAGGTATGCAAGTGAGCTTTGGGAAATATGACATTTCCCTAAGTCAAAACCACTACATCTAGTGGACACGTGGGTATACAGTGAACGTAAAGCGGCTGAGACACCATATGATTATTCTAACCGCTTAAAGCCCAATGATGGAGCTGCGGTTCGATAGTTAGATTATTCTAAACTGTTTGGTAGCCTCATGTACGCTATGGTTTGTACGAGACCTGACATAACCTTTACGGTCGGCATGTTAAGTAGGTTCACTAGCAATCCTGGCCAAGATCATTGAGATGCCCTTGATAGGCTGATGAGATACTTAAAGCACACCCGACAGTATGTTTTATGTTATAGTGGTCATTCTCCAGTTCTGGAAGGATATTCTGATGCATCTTGGTGCTCAGAAGTAAACAACAGCAAGTCCACTAGTGGATTCCTCTTCACACTAGGAGCAGCAGCTGTAGCCTGGAAGTCCAAGAGACAGTCGTGCATTGCACTCTCATCTATGGAATCCGAACTCTATGCTCTAGCTTCAGATGGTGAAGAGGCAGAGTGGATAAGAGATTTGGTGATGAACATTCCACTGTCGAGCCTGAAACTGAGTTCTGTTGCAGTTAACTGCGACAATCAGACTACTAAAACGATTGCTACGAACACGTTGTTCAATAGCAAAAGAAGGCAACTACGGATGAAACAAGCCTGGTTGACCTCCCTTACGAGTCAAGGGATTGTGAACCTCGTTGATGTGAGGTCAAAAGATAATGTTGCAGACGCCCTTACTAAAGGATTAAATAGAGCTCTCACAATCAAAATATCGGGGGAAATATGATTAAAGTTCATACAAATATGAAACTTTCCTCCAGCGTTTATGTTTTGATACGTACGAGCCTATAACTGTCAACATTCAAGCATTTAAATAGTAACAGACTGAAAACCCCAAATAATTTCTTGATGAAAACCCAAGATGGTTGAATGCTGGTTATTCCACTTTTGATAACCTAACCTCCTCCCATTGTAAGTTGATTCAAGAGTTATTCAACTGGGAATTGAAAGTCATTGTAAATGTTAATCTAAACATTATTGGTCACAACACATTATTCCACATTTGATAATGTTGCACGTGATGTGTGCCCACATGTGTTGGTGAGGCACATAGTGATCAGTAATGAGTAAGGTAACATGACTAGTCCTAGTTAGACTGGATGAGATGCTGACAGAGTTACTTCACCGTTGCTAGAAGTGCTAAGCTCATTTAGTAAGAACTAGTTTACTTTAAATGTTACTGCATATGTTTATGAATTCATAGAGTCTGACTCATGAAATTCCTTGCAGGCTACGATGAAGATTATGGAGGAGTTGTAGACCTGGATATGGATGACGATGATCTACTAGATGAGTAGAATCATCAAACGTTTAATTCATGTCTCTGTTTTGTTTTGTAATAATTATTCAGACTATGTTTTGGGATAGCATCTGAGTGGTGGTTTGTCATTTAGGCAAAACCTTTATTTTGATTTATTAGTATGATCTGTCCTGATTGTTTTGCTTAGTTTGGATTATTATCTTGTCTACACTCCAACACCCCGAAACGTCACCGTTATTTGTCACGAATATAGGAGGAGATTGTAAGTGTATATTCGGACGAATAACGGGCTCGGGGGCTTTGCGCGAATAAACCCTAGGTTTAACTCTATATAATCCTAGCTGGGGGCAACGGGGAGAGGGTTCCACTTACACTCTCCTCCGGATGTTTCGAGCGTCTCTCACATATTTGAGGTAGTGCGTGTACCTGAAAAGTTTGTAGTTTCTTTGGATAATAATTTTTGCTCGTGTGGAAAATGAAGAGTTAGTGGTATTCCTTGCTGTCAAGCAATAAGTTGCATGCATTACTTAAATATAGACATAAATGCATATGTACCGGCGTGCTTCAAAAAACAACATATATGTCTTGTTATAATCAAAGTATACTTTCAAGCAATGGGTCAAATTATTGGCCAACTATATCAACCACTCAAATTCTACCGCCTGCTCGACGGAGGGTGAGCAATCATGCATTTTATCCACTGTAAAGAAAATATTTAAGTGGCAGATAAAAATAGCTTGGGGAAAACAATTTGCCTTTAACCTATGCAAACTCAATCTATGTACCCACAAAAGGAACGAAGGATGGAACATTTAGGGTTTGTTTGAGTGGGTGATTGTGGTTAGAGATGGAGCAATTGGAGAGGAAGATAAAAGAGTATTCTTGAATGAAGCTCCCTCCCTGAGGCTGAAATTAGCTAGGTATAAAACGACGTTTTAGGAGATCCGTGATTCCAAATGAAGGTTATTCACAGGCAAAAGTTAGCATTTGCATTTTGTAAAAAGGAAATAGAGGAAAAAAAACGTCAAAACAAACAGAGCCTTAACTAGAACATGAAACTACCACCATAGAGTTAAGTCAAATTATCAATTCAAACGTCAATGAAATCCGCAAAAGATCTCTAACATAATCGTGCTTTTACATTAAGGCTCTGTTTGAGGGGACTTATTTTCAGCGGTCAAGCGGCTACGACCGCATGTACCGGGCCTTAATTAAGGTCCGGGACATGCGATCGTAGCCGCTTGACCGCTGAAAATAAGTCCCCCCAAAACGGAGCCTAAATAACACTACATGGTACTCTTTTTTATAAATTATAATGGAACTGATCTTATCTCCTCACCAGTGGACCAAGGCTAGTTCTGAAAATTTTCATATCTTCCTATAGCTGTAGATCTCTTTGCTATTATTTTCTGGGCAGGCCATGATATATTAGGCAGTTAACGGAGTAGTAGTAATTTCTCATAAAATAATGTAAAGATGAAGGTTTTTCAATGCAAGAAAGAGTGGCTTGATAAATATATTGTATTAGGGGATGGAAATGTCAAGGAAAAGCTCAATAATATGGAAGGCAGGTTGACTTGGTCCCGAGTGGAGTAAATTAGTGTTGCCATTTCAGTGGAGCCTAGGAAATAAATAAAGAAAAGGTAAAAGGAATCAGAGAACTTGACACATGGTCACGTGAAGTTAATAAATGCTTCCACTTGAGAGACGGTTTGGGAAAGGGGAAAAATTGGGGATGAGAGTTCACAGTGCTGATATTTCCGCGGGTTAAGGAAAGAAAGAAGATGAAGTCTGGGAACTCTCCTCTGTTCCTTCTGCGGGCCAGCTATAATTAATACCTCTACGTATGTATGATTTATTAAATGCTTTAAAACATAAGAGTGGATGGTATTGGTAGGAAGGAAGTACCTTATAATGAATGCATTAATGGCTTTCCAAGTCTTTGGGATGATCAAACACACCACCAACTCCTATGCCTCCAGACAGAGCATAATGGTCCATGAATGGATAATATAGTCCAGGTACAGCAGAATAACCCCTCCTTTGTTTCTGAAAAAAAAAGCATGACAAATTGATGCTTATTCAAAGCAAAACCACTATGAAAGAAGAAATATTCATTTAGAGGAAAGTCGATCAATAAAGGGCAAAATAAATCCAATTATGCTTTGGTGACAGGCTGTTTGATTTTCTGGAAGAGACGTGTAAAACAATTTACTGAAAATCTTGTAATCTGAGGAGCGAATAAGTCTTGCTTGCACTTCATCTAGTTTCTGCTTCCATTTTTCTTTGTCTTTTAACATGAAGGAAATAGTGTCACATTCATTTGAAGCGTACTTTGAATCTAGAATCACCTCATTTCAATCACAAAGAACTTAATTAAATTATACATAATAAACTTTATGAGAGTTAATTTATTCGAATAAAGCGGTGTCGTAGCAGAATGAACCGTAATTTATATGGAGATCTTGCAATGGTAGTGATTCATGGTGAAGATATAATATTAGTTTTGCGGCCAACCTAACCCTCCTGGTAGACTGGACTAATCTAGGCCGCCTTAGCCCGTGGAGCGGTCAAGTGCGCACGCAGTCACCGAATAAGTAGAGCAGAACACAAAGCGATTTTAACGTGAAAAAATCTCTCAACTGGGTAAAAACCACGTGACCAAAACAGTGTCGGTCAAAGTTCACTATTGCCTGTGATTTACAGGTTGTTGGTGGAATCGAGGGAGACAGGACGCTCCTCGTCACATCTTTGGGATGAGAGAGATTGCAAGTGTGCTTGGTGTGCGGCAGACCGCCTCACTCGAATCTCAGTTTCTGTCACTTTAGGGTGGAGACGGGCGTTCTCGAATGCTGCTTGCCTGACGAACTTCGCGGCCTGACACGTAGAGAAGCATTGACATGGACTTGAAGTGCGTGACCCATGTGGGAGACTTCAAAGACCGGCGAACAGAACGTTTTCTTCTCTGGAGTGTCGTGGACTTGGGCGAATATTTGGGTGGCTCGATGGAAGGAGGAGGCTCGTTGGAGGATTTTGGCAGAGCTCTGACCTGAGAAAGAAGAAAGCTGGAGGAGCAGAAGCTAGAAATAAAGTGGGTCTAGGGTTCCTTTTATAGGTTTCCAGCAGTGGTTACGGTAATTATTCCGCTATCTGCACACTGTAATCACCCAAATTACTAAATGCATGTTATATTTAATATAGTTTCCGACAAATAGTAATTAATATATTTTATAAGTGCACACCAATATTAATTTAATAAAAATGTTCCCCACCAGCCCCTGGTGGTTACGGGAGTGGTTATTCCTGTAGTGGACGGCGATGATCGAGGCGGGATGATCGGACGACATAGAGAGCTCCTCCTCACGGGCGGCCATCTTGGCAGCAATCGGCCACTGGAGAAGGAAGAGTCATGACCGGCGGGATGATCGGCTGCGGCGTGGAGGAAGAGTCGCGGTCGGAGGGACAACCGATCGCGGCGAGGAGGAGGGAGACCGGACCTAGCGCCGGTCGCGATCTCGCGGCCCGGGGAGGTGGTCGCATGGGGCGGTCGTGGGGCGTGGCCGCCCCTTGCGGGTGCAGCTGCGCGGCCTCCCCTTGCGGGTACAGCGGCGCGGCCGTGGGAGGCAGTCGTGGGTGGCAGCCGCCCCTTGCGGGCGCAGGGGGTGGCCGCGCTTTGCGACCGCGGGAGGCTGCCGCGGGGCGCGTCCGCGAGGGTCAGCCGTGGGGGGCGGCCGCCCCTGGCGGGTGCGGCCTCGCGGCCGCGGGAAGCGGCCTCCCCTTGCAGGCATGGCCTCACAACCGAGGGAGGCGGTGGAATCCACTAGTCGGGTCCCTCCCTGGCCCCTCAGCGGTCGGCTGCCGAGGGGTGGAGGCGGCGGCCGGTCATTTCGGCCGGCCGTGGGAGGTTTACCCGCGAGCTGAGCGGGGGATCCACGTGCAGATCGCGCGCATGGGATTTACCCCCATGATCCCCACCAAGTTAGTGGGAATCGTGGGTGATGGGCTATCCACACCTCAATTTTACTATATATTTTACATTGACCTCATCATATGCCCCCAAAATCCTTGGTGCTTAGAACCGAAGCGTGAGAAGAGCGAGGATTTTACGAAAGACTTTTTTCTATGGCGATCATGGTGGCGACGAACGAAGAGATACCAAAAAGGGCAGATGGTGGTGACATGCGTGTCAAGGTACGTTGTAAAGTGTCCGAGTGGGAAAGAGGTGTGCGGAGACGAGTGCGTTCATCCATTCGCGGAGGCGGGGGCACAGACCAATGCGCGTGCGGGGAGGAAGGGAGCACCTGCGCGCGGCCTCACATGGGTGCCCTCGCGCGCGCGTGCGCCCGTGAGGAATCAGGCGCGGGTGGCGTGCACGCACCGGGGTGTGCGCGCCTCCGTGCGCATCCGGGTGCGCCCGTTCAGGCTGCGCGTGTATTTGGGCGCACTCGCACCTGAACGCGCGCGCTATCGGGTACGCGTGCACCTGCGCGCATACCTGGGCGTGCGCACGTGTGCGCTCTTGGGCGCCTGCGTACTGGCGTGCGAGTTCGTATATGTGTGTCTGCGTGCACTTGTACGTGTGTTTTCATACATGGCCTTGTGCGCTCTTGCGCGTTGGCGCTGCTTTTCATGTTACTAATTGAGTTGCAAGTGCTCCCGTGCGGGCAAGGTCGTGTTTTGAGCGCCAACAGTGCGGTTGTGTTTTTGGGGTGGCATTATTCCTGCCGTGAGTGACTATGATTTTTTGTCTCGTCTTATTTTTCAGGCTTCAAAGCATAACAGGCAAGGCCATCCGATGCGATTGCGCTCCCCACTTACCGCCGAGTAAATTACGGTTTGGAGAAAAAAATACGGAATACTTGTCGATCTTGAAGTAAGGATGCCCCATATTGAAGAAAAAGTTCAGAATCCGCAAAAGGGTTGACTGACAGTGTATGAGACGACACTGTGATCCAGATTCTGATTTTCGCCATGCGGAGAAGTGCTTGATCGGAATACTTGTCGATCAAGCAGTTTACTCCTCTTGAGATGACATGCATCATGGGGTTAGTTGCGTTCTTCAGAGAGCACGACTCGAGATTTTCCTTGAACTTGTTGAGAGATTGGTGTGAGATTCGGGTTGACGGCGGCGGGCGTGTTGAGATTCATATCAACAAAAGTTGACTTGATTTTGAGAGTCGGGCGGATCGTCGTCATAGAAACACTTTGTTTGGCTATGTTCGGAATTCCTAGGGTTTGCCAGAACTTTGGAACTCTCTACCTGATCGCTGTCGTCGTCAGAAGGGACGAGAACAGGACTTCACTCTGGTGTTGGAGTTTACAGAGCCTCGAGAGCTGGCAAATTGTTTGTTCAGTATTTCTTTATTTGTGGAGGAGAAACGCCTGTTGCAGTGTGGGCTATCAGCTGATTCCGAGCGTGCAGTGGTAGTGCATTTGGTTCGTGATTGGAAGAGAAAACTAGTGTTGAAGGGTAGTAGCGATGCGGATGTGGAGCCTCGAACTTCTTCAAGGCAGAGAGATTGTCAGGTTGAGAAGGTTCCCCGAGACGAGATTACACCGGCTGATCCTGATCTTGAGATGTTGGGGTCTTCTACCCCCAGAGTTCCCCATTTAGAGGTTCCTTCCTCCCGGGCGTCTTCTTCCATGAAAGCGATGAGCGAAGTGGTGAGTGAGCTCTTTTTTTCTGGTCTTTGGTTTGGTTACTTTTGTGCACTGCTGACCCTTTTCTTCTTGGTTGCAGATTGAAGCTCATGATTATATAGCGTTCATGAGGAACGATCGTTATGTAAGCTTGAAGGATGAATATTTGATTTTTCAGGAGAAGCTCCGGGTGGTGGAGGATTCACTTGCTGTCTCGAGAGAGGAACTCGATCGAGATAAATCTTGATTTCGGCGGATTGGGTCGGAGCTGAAGGCTGAGCTTGAGGAGGCCTGAGCGGCATTGCAGACAGAAAAATCCTTGGTGGAGAAGACTGCACGGTTGCTGAAGGCTACTCAGGAGGAGACTTCCCATTTAGAGACTGAGCTTGGGGCTTCGAAGGCTGAGGTAGAGCGACTTTCTTCAGAGGATCGAGCGTCACAGCTGAAGGCTGCTGAGCTTGCCGAATACATTAATTCATTGGACTATATGCACGGTCGTTGTTTACTTGGGGAAGAGATCCGTGAGGAAGTCTGGACCAGAGAGGTAGAACTCCAGATAGAAGATGTTCGCAAGGTTGCTCTTAGGCGCCGAGTGTCGAAGGCGATTCAGATGGTGGCCAGGAAGCTTGAGTATGATATCTCAGGTCTTGGTTTTGACAATATTTCTGATGATGATGTCGCGGGTTTTGACTCCGATATAGATGTAGTTGCCAAATAGTGGTCTTGTCGTTGCATGTTTGCTTTATTTAGTCGAGTTTGTATGATGTCGTTACTTTGTGATGTTTTTTGTATTCTTGTATTGCAATTTGTATCATCCTTTGACGATATGTATGCTGCTTTTATGTGCTTCTTTGAATTGCCTTTGCAACTTTCCCTCTAACGTTGAATCTTTCTTTGATGTTGAGCTTGTGCAGTATTGACACCGTTGCTTTAAGCGTGCTCACAATCCTCGTTCTCAGATGTTTGAAGCTGGAGGACGAGACTTGGTGACATCTTAACCTGATGGCCAAACAAAGATTAAGATATCTGGACCGAGGGGTGTCGCTGATTGTGATGGTGAAGTACCAACCTTCGAACCGAGATAGTCACGAGGGGGGGTGGGGGGCTGACAGTGCCGTGACCTACCGCGGGGGAGAAGGGTGTACCTTCGATCCGGGGTAGTGAGAGGTCACTTGGAGACGGCGAGGGGTAGACCCTACCAACCATTTGTTGATTGTGACGCTGAAATACCAACCTTGGAACAGAGGAAATCGCGAGGGGGGGGGGAGGGTAGGCCCTGAAGGCGTTGTGACCTACCGCGGGGGAGAAGGGCAAACCTTCAATTTGGTGCAGTGGGAGGCCACTTGGAGACGGCGAGGGGTAGACCCTAGTAGCCATTTAGTGTATGCGAGGGGGGCTTGCCCTGCCGTTACTGTGACCTACCGCGGGAGTGGGGTGGGGAGGGGGGAGGGCGTACCTTCGACCCGGGGCGGTGAGAGGTCATTCGGGGTATGGCCCTGCAGCGTATCCTTACCGCGGGGGAGAAGGGCTTACCTTCGATCCGGGGCAAATACGGGCTACCATGATGTTAACCGTTGGTGGTTGAGCAAATGAACTTCAAGCGTCCTTACGACAACAAGATCAGAAGCAAACAAAAGCATTAGATTAAACAAAATATAGTGTATGTGCACAGATATATAGTAGTATTTTTATTTTAATTATAGTAGGTAGTTAAGGATAGAAATTCATAGGTCAGAACATAGTAAGGTGTTTTTACCAGGTTCATGGCTCTTTTGTAGATAGTTCTCAAACGTTGATGGCTCCCAGGTATATGGTTGATCCCCGTCCAGGCCGAGTCTGTCGTAGATAGTATGCTCGTGCGGTCTCCTAATTTCCAAACTCGACTCCGATCCCCGTGGGGGTGATGAACTTTATTGTAAGATGGGGAATAAACGAAATTGGCTTGAAAAAAAATTGGAGAGGTCGACCAAAAATTGCTTCGGGAATTCTCCCAGGGTGACTGGGAGCACAATGGTGCCTTTTACTGGGTCGGGCCCGCCATCGAACCCATAGATAAGCCAAATGCTAGTTAGAGCTTACCCTCCAGGATTTTCATACTGCAAAGTGTGGTCATGAATATGACATTTACTGAGCTGCCATTATCAACTAGAATTCTTTTGACACAGAGATTGGGATCTCCGTTCTCAGCGCTAATGACAAGTGGATCCTGATGTGTTGTGAGCAATCCTTTTAGATCTTCTCCAAAACTTATTACCTCCTTGTCTTGGGTTTTTTGGCTTTCTTCCGGGGGCCGAGTGATGAAATTGGTAGTAGTCGGGTGGCTCCCAGAGATAGTCTATACTATTCTGACAGCTTGTCTGCCCCACTGATGTTCCTGGTGAGGCTGCAGTCGTTTTATTCTAGGTTGTGTCTAGTGACTGCGAGTCTGATCCTGAAGGAATCTTCCCAGGATTCCTTGGCGGATCAAGCGCTCGATCTCGTCCTTTCGTTTAACACATTCCTCAGTGGTGTGAACTGTTCCCTTGTGGAACTCGCAGTACTTCGTCTGATCTCCCTTTCCTTCTGGTATCTCTCGGGACTTTTGCAATGCTCGATTATCTTGAATTCCATATAACACGTTTGCACGTGTGGAATTTAGTAGTGTATACTCTTGGTAGGCTCTGGGGGGGGGGGGCGTCCTCGCGTTGCTCTTGTGATCGCGTGCTACTCTGGCGCTCCTCCTGTAGACGCGGGGCTGGTTCTTCTTGTTTCTTCTTTATTGCACCCTCAAATTGTCGGTGGTGTGCCTCTATAGTCTCATCTGGCGCAATTTGGGCCTCTACTCTCTGTACAAGGTTAGGATAGCTATGGACCGTCTCCCTCATTAATGCTGAGTAAAATCCACTGGGGCGAAGTCCTCCCAGAAAGACGCCTCTTAGCAGCTCGGGGTCTACCCCTGGTATCTGCCTTCCTTCAAACGTAAACCGACAAAAAAACTCTTTGAATATTTCCCCTTCATTTTGTCGGATGTCAGATATATTAGAAGGGTCTTTTAAAATCTTTCGATTAACAACAAACTAATTTAAAAACTGCTGAGTTAATTCTGCAAAGCTTCAGATTGCTCTTTTCCTAAGGGAGTGGAACCATGTTCTGGCATAGCCTTTTAGAGTAGCTGGAAAAACTTGACAAAAGAGCTGGTCAGGGGCATTGTAAATTCGTAGTACTGTGGTAAAGTGGTTGTTGTGTTCCAACGGGTCTTCAGTTCCGTCGTAGGACTTGATGTTAGGCAATTTGAACCCAGCTGGGACAGGATGTGCAAGAACTTTGGGTGCCAGCAGGGATCCGGCTTGGACTGGGCGATGTAGATACGTGGCCCTTCGGTCGATCGTGCTATACTCTTCTTTCATGAACTCTCTGATTTCTTCCCTGATGGGTCTTCCGGTGGGATTTCCAGGGGCGGCCGCTTGTTGGCGTTGCTGTTGTTGTCCGGCTTCGACATCCATAGCCAGACAGGCAGGGTGAAAAGTATTTGCTGCTTCTGAGTATTCCTCATAGTTATCTTCCAGGAGGTTCTTTGGAGTGGGGACTGCAGGCGGAGGAGCTTGGTTGACGGGTGCTGGAGGCGCTGCGGCTGCTTGGGCTATTCTCAAGTTTCTAAGGAGCATAAACACTTCGGCTTGTTGCTCTTCTACGCATGTGATTCGTCTGATGAGCACGTTGTCTGGTGTGGTGATAGTCTCCTCTTGCCAGAGGGTGTTAATCAGAGAATGAGAGGGCCCAGTATTATCAAGTCCTTGTCGGACAGATACCTGGGTTTGCGAGTACTTTTTCTTGTCATCATTTCCAGTCACGAGTACCGTTGTGCAGAGGGTACTGTCTTAAGAGTCTTTTTAAAGCTTTGGGGAACTTGCTTTCCACCGATGACGCCAAATTGTTGCGGCCAACTTAACCCTCCTGATAGATCAGACTAAACTAGGTCGTCTTAGCCCGTGGGGCAGTCAAGCACGTGCACAGTCACATAATAAGTAGAGCAGGACACAAAGTGATTTTCACGTGGAAAACCCCCTCAACTGGGTAAAAAATCACGTGACCTGAACAGTGTCGGTCAAACTTCACTATTGACTGCAGTTTACAGGTTGTTGGTGGAACGAGAGCAACTGACTACTGCTCGTTACAGCTTTGAGATGAGAGAGATTGCAAGTGCACTTGGTGAGCGACAGACCGCCTCATACGAAGCTCAGCTTCTGTCACTTTAGGGTGGAGACGGGCGTTCTCGGACGCTGCTTGGCTAGCGAACTTTGGGTCCTGACACGTAGAGAAGCGTTGGTGTGGACTTGAAGTGCGTCACGCACGTGGGAGACTTCACAGAGCGGTGAACATAACATCTTCTTCTATGGAGCGTCGTGGGCTTAAAGGCAAATTTTCGGGTGGCTCTTGTGGTCGCGTGCTATTCTGGCGCTCCTCCTGTAGACGCGGGGCTGGTTCTTCTCGTTTCTTCTTTATTGCACCCTCAAATTGTCGGTGGTGTGCCTCTATAGTCTCATCTGGCGCAATTTGGGCCTCTACTCTCTGTACAAGGTCAGGATATCTATGGACCGTCTCCCTCATTAATGCTGAGGAAAATCCACTGGGGCGAAGTCCTCCCAGAAAGACGCCTCTTAGCAGCTCGGGGTCTACCCCTGGTATCTGCCTTCCTTCAAACGTAAACCGACAAAAAAACTCTTTGAATATTTCCCCTTCATTTTGTCGGATGTCAGATAGATTAGAAGGGTCTTTTAAAATCTTTCGATTAACCACAAACTAATTTAAAAACTGCTGAGTTAATTCTGCAAAGCTTCAGATTGCTCTTTCCCTAAGGGAGTGAAACCATGTTCTGGCATAGCCTTTTAGAGTAGCTGGAAAAACTTGACAAAAGAGCTGGTCAGGGGCATTGTAAATTCGTAGTACTATGATAAAGTGGTTGTTGTGTTCCAACGGGTCTTCAGTTCCGTCGTAGGACTTGATGTTAGGCAATTTGAACCCAGCTGGGACAGGATGTGCCAGAACTTTGGGTGCCAGCAGGGATCCGGCTTGGACTGGGCGATGTAGATACGTGGCCCTTCGGTCGATCGTGCTATACTCTTCTTTCACGAACTCTCTGATTTCTTCCCTGATGGGTCTTCCGGTGGGATTTCCAGGGGCGGGCGCTTGTTGGCATTGCTGTTGTTGTCAGGCTTCGACATCCATAGCCAGACAGGCAGGGTGAAAAGTATTTGCTGCTTCCGAGTATTCCTCAGAGTTATCTTCCAGGAGGTTCTTTGGAGTGGGGACTGCAGGCGGAGGAGCTTGGTTGACGGTGCTGGAGGCGCTGCGGCTGCTTGGGCTATTTTCAAGTTTCTAAGGAGCATAAACACTTCGTCTTGTTGCTCTTCTACGCAGGTGATTCGTCCGATGAGCACGTTGTCTGGTGCGGTGATAGTCTCCTCTTGCCAGAGGGTGTTAATCAGAGAATGAGAGGGCCCAGTATTATCAAGTCCTTGTCGGACAGATACCTGCGTTTGTGAGTACTTTTTCTTGTCATCATTTCCAGTCACGAGTACCGTTGTGCAGAGGGTACTGTCTTAAGAGTCTTTTTAAAGCTTTGGGGAACTCGCTTTCCACAGATGACGCCAAATTGTTGCGGTCAACTTAACCCTCCTGGTAGATCGGATTAAACTAGGTCGTCTTAGCCCGTGGAGCAGTCAAGCACGTGCACAATCACAGAATAAGTAGAGCAGGACGCAAAGTGATTTTCACGTGGAAAACCCCCTCAACTGGGTAAAAAATCACGTGACCTGAACGGTGTCGGTCAAACTTCACTATTGACTGCAGTTTACAGGTTGTTGGTGGAATCGAGGGCGACTGACTACTGCTCGTTACAGCTTTGAGATGAGAGAGATTGCAAGTGCACTTGGTGGGCGACAGACCGCCTCATACGAAGCTCAGCTTCTGTCACTTTAGGGTGGAGACGGGCGTTCTCGGACGCTGTTTGGCTAGCGAACTTTGGGGCCTAACACGTAGAGAAGCGTTGGTGTGGACTTGAAGTGCGTCGCGCACGTGGGAGACTTCACAGAGCGGTGAACATAACGTCTTCTTCTCCGAAGCGTCGTGCACTTAAAGGCAAATTTTCGGGTGGCTCTTGTGGTCGCGTGCTATTCTGGCGCTCCTCCTGTAGACGCGAGGCTGGTTCTTCTCGTTTCTTCTTTATTGCACCCTCAAATTGTCGGTGGTGTGCCTCTATAGTCTCATCTGGCGCAATTTGGGCCTCTACTCTCTGTACAAGGTCAGGATAGCTATGGACCGTCTCCCTCATTAATGTTGAGTAAAATCCACTGGGGCGAAGTCCTCCCAGAAAGACGCCTCTTAGCAGCTCAGGGTCTACCCCTGGTATCTGCCTTCCTTTAAACGTAAACCGACAAAAGAACTCTTTGAATATTTCCCCTTCATTTTGTCGGATGTCAGATAGATTAGAAGGGTCTTTTAAAATCTTTCGATTAACCACAAACTAATTTAAAAACTGTCGAGTTAATTCTGCAAAGCTTCAGATTGCTCTTTCCCTAAGGGAGTGGAACCATGTTCTGGCATAACCTTTTAGAGTAGCTAGAAAAACTTGACAAAAGAGCTGGTCAGGGGCATTGTAAATTCGTAGTACTATGGTAAAGTGGTTGTTGTGTTCCAACGGATCTTCAGTTCCGTCGTAGGACTTGATGTTAGGCAATTTGAACCCAGCTGGGAAAGGATGTGCCAGAACTTTGGGTCCAGCAGGGATCCGGCTTGGACTGGGCGATGTAGATACATGGCCCTTCGGTCGATCGTGCTATACTCTTCTTTCATGAACTCTCTGATTTCTTCCCTGATGGGTCTTCCGGTGGGATTTCCAGGGGCGGACGCTTGTTGGCGTTGATGTTGTTGTCCGGCTTTGACATCCATAGCCAGACAGGCAGGGTGCAAAGTATTTGCTGCTTCTGAGTATTCCTCAGAGTTATCTTCCAGGAGGTTCTTTGGAGTGGGGACTGCAGGCGGAGGAGCTTGGTTGACGGGTGCTGGAGGCGCTGCTGCTGCTTGGGCTATTCTTAAGTTTCTAAGGATCATAAACACTTCGGCTTGTTGCTCTTCTATGCAGGTGATTCGTCTGATGAGCACGTTGTCTGGTGCGGTGATAGTCTCCTCTTGCCAGAGGGTGTTAATCAGAGAATGAGAGGGCCCAGTATTATCAAGTCCTTGTCGAACAGATACCTGGGTTTGCGAGTACTTTTTCTTGTCATCATTTCCAGTCACGAGTACCGTTGTGCAGAGGGTACTGTCTTAAGAGTCTTTTTAAAGCTTTGGGGAACTCGCTTTCCACAGATGACGCCAAATTGTTGCTGCCAACTTAACCCTCCTGGTAGATCGGACTAAACTAGGTCGTCTTAGCCCGTGGAGCAGTCAAACACGTGCACAGTCACAGAATAAGTAGAGCATGACACAAAGTGATTTTCACGTGGAAAACCCCCTCAACTGGGTAAAAAATCACGTGACGTGAACGGTGTCAGTCAAACTTCACTATTGACTGCGGTTTACAGGTTGTCGGTGGAATCGAGGGCGACTGACTACTGCTCGTTACAACTTTGAGATGAGAGAGATTGCAAGTGCACTTGGTGGGCAACAGACCGCCTCATACGAAGCTCAACTTCTGTCACTTTAGGGTGGAGACGGGCGTTCTCGGACGCTACTTGGCTAGCGAACTTTGGGGCCTGACACGTAGAGAAGCGTTGGTGTGGACTTGAAGTGCGTCACGCACGTGAGAGACTTCACAGAGCGGTGAACATAACGTCTTCTTCTCTGCAGCGTCGTGGACTTAAAGGCAAATTTTCGGGTGGCTAAACGGGAGGAGGAGGCTCGTAGGAGGATTTTGACAGAGCTTCGACCTGAGGAAGAAGAAAGATGGAGGAGCAGAAGTTAGAAATAAAGGGGGTCTAGGGTTCCGATACAATCCCGGGAAATCCTAGAGAGGAATCCGACACGGGAGAGGGCTAGGGGTGGAGAGAGAGAGAGGAAGGAGGGAGAATGAGAGCATAGGTTAGGGAGCAACCCTAATTCTCATACATCTAAGCATAATCCGAAAGAGTACAATACCACCCCTTATAAGTGCGGGGTGTAACAAAATAAGAAATACAACATAAGGGGAAAAAATAAATGTGTGCAACCCAATAGGAAATAACAAAATAGGAAATAAATAAAAACGTCTGGTTGGCACCGCGTCTTCGAACTCTCCTCCTGTCGGCGGCCCGACGTCATCTTCCTCTGCGTGCGGACCCGCCACAGTGTCTCCTCGACGTGTATGTCCCGTCAGTGTGCGCAATCGTAATAATACCGCTGTCTGGAAAACATGTCTTGTCCTTAAGGAAGTGGTCGGAGCGGTGTCGGCGGCAGTGATTCCGATACAGCCTCGTGGCTTCGATCTCCAGATGGTAAGACCCAGAAATCGGAACCTCCTGCGGGCCAGGGTCCCCATGAAGGTGATAGCAGCAACCAAGTAGCATGGTTGGGTAGTTCGGCGCCAACTGCCGTCTTTCTTCCGAAACAGATAAAATTGAACTGGTGGCAATCCCGGAGAGGGATACAGTTCCTTGCTGAGGGAGAGCGGACAGTGTAAAAGGGCAGAGTCACCGTTGAGGTGACAAGGTTGTCCCTCGTGTATGAACTGCATGGACATAGTCTCCCAGTTGACGCATACCTCGCCGAGCGTGCGGAGCCAAGCCACACCTAGCACGACGTCGAGGCCGCCTAAGCCAAATGTGTAGAAGTCCGCTGTTACAGAATAGCCCCCCATAGAGAGACGGTTGTGCAACAACCCTGAGTTGGGGGGTAGCGCCAGTCGCCCATCCAAACTGCAATGTCCGGGGAGGGAACTAAGGGAAGACGGAGCTGTTACACCAGGTGCTCAGAGATGAGATTGTGGCTTGCGCTGCTGTCCAACACGATGATGATCGGGCGATCCCGCAGTGTACTTGGAAGCTGCATGGTCTGCTGGCTGGAGATCCCGCCTGTCGAGGCGCCAGATAGCTCCAACCGGTGGAATGTAGATGCGGTGGGGTGGAGAGGTGTATCCTCCTGTGAGAGCTCCAGGGCCTCAAAGTCAGCCAAAGTAACCCCAGGGTCGACGTCGCCGATGATGGCGCAGAACTCCTTGACCGCGCAGACGTGGGTAGGAGAATAGGGCTGATGGCAGCGGAAGCACAACCCCTTGTGATGGAGGTCGTCCAACTCGTGATTGGAGAATCGCTGAGGAGGGCCCGGTCGGCCTGACAGAGCGGATGGAGGAGGCCGAGTAGCTGGTGTCTCTGGGGTAACGGTCAGCCACGATCAGCCCCTTGGCGGGGGTCCGCTTCACGACGACAATGGACGAGGAGACAAATCCGCACCCACGAGGCGGGCCATATCGAGGGCATCGGAAACCGTCCGATGGTGGTGAGTGCGGAGCCGGGAACGGATGAAGGGCAAGATGCCCTGCATGAAGAAGCCGAGATAATGATCCGGCGGTAAGCGGGTGGTTACGCGGGTGGTTATTCGTGTAGCGGACGGCGGTGATCGAGTGGGGATGATCGGACGGCAAAGAGAGCTCCTCCTCATGGGCGGCCATCTTGGCGGAGATCGGTCACCGAAGGAGGAAGAGTCACGGCCGGCAAGATGACTGGCTGCGCGAGGAGGAAGAGTTGCGGCCGGCGGGACAACCGGTCGCGGCGAGGAGGGAGGCTGGCCCTAGCGCTAACCGCGACCTCACCACCCGGGGACGCGACAGCGTGGGGCGGTCGCTGGTCGCGACCGCCCCATGCGGCTGTGGGGAGCGGTTGCGGGGGTGGGGGGGGGGGGGGCGCGGGGGGGGGGGGGGGGGGGGGGGCCTTGGGGGGCGGCCGAGGAGTGCAGCCGTCCTTGTGGGTGCGACTGCGTGGGGCGGCCGCCCCTTGCGGGTGCGGCCTCGCGTTTGCGAGAAGCGGCAGGATCCGCCGGCCGGGGCCCTCCCTGGCCCCTCGGCGGTCGGCCGCCGAGAGGGGTGGAGGAGGCAGTCAACTATTTTGGCCAGCCGTGGGCAGTTTGCGCGAGAGCCGCGCGCGGAATCCGGCGTGCCGATCGCGCGCACAGGAGTTACCCACATGATCCCCACCAAGTTAGTGGGAATCATGGGTGATGGGCTATCCGCACCCCAATTTTACTATATATTTTACCTTGGTCTCATCAATTAGCTATTGAAAGCTTTCTTTTCTGGAGAAAGTACCACCTATGGGAGTGATTCATGGTGAAGATGCGCACAAGAGAACAACCAGGCTTTCTCTTAATTGATGAATATTACCCCACACAATGGTTTGAGTCAAGGTACTTGAAGCAACTTCTGATTTTTTCCCTTATCAGAAGTATTGGAAACTAAAGGACCACCTGAAAATGCTGTGAAGCCTCCATGATTGATGAGACCCAGGCCTCTTATCTGCCATGTACATGTGTATGCTGGTAATGAAATTGTGCTTCACGAACTATCAAATTTATCAGTAAGATATCACACAAAAAATAAGAAGCATCAAATTAGAATCAGTACTAATTACAGAAAAACAATATGCTACTTGTTGTGAAAATGAACAATCCGATGCAGTCAAAGTAAAAAAAAACGGCAGAAAAGAAATGATCATAAATTTGTGTGCCCATATTAATCATGATGGTTCATTTATATGCCAGGATACACAAACTAAACCCACAATACAATCACTTATTCTTCTTTGTTGTCTATGGCTTCAAGGAGTACTATTTTCCCTCTGTTGTCGAAAGTTGCAAGAAAAACATAACATCGGAGCAACCCTTCTTGAGGTTGGACTGAGAAATTCAAGACAACCAATGCTTCTCTTTTTCTTGCAGGTGCGCCGAGAAACTAGAGAACCAGCCTGCTTCTCCTAGCTTCTGTCTTCAAGACTTCTCCGAATACCAGAGATCACGGCTGGGGATTCTGTGTGAACACTTCGAAGCTCTCCAGATATTAAACATTCTGACTAGGGTTTCGGATCGCGATATGCATGCTACTAATCTCTTGTTTCTCAAGTGAATCCAAAGCCAATAAAATTCCAATCATCCATTCGCTTAGTTTTCCATTGGGCTTCACAGCCGGGTCCAATAGTTTCCAGCAATAAATGTTTGAACCCCCATTGGAATAGATTTAGTTGCCATGTTTGTTGCTATAGCAATCTTCTGAGCCAAAATATTATCTTCCCTATTACCTTGCCTAATGAAGTGATACCAAACATAAATTAGTTCGTCCTGTCATGAAACATATATATTTTCTGTGAAATAAACCCGAGTATCACAGTAAACAAGTAATGATTGGTGTTGAACATCAAACCTGACCATAAAATCAAACAATCATAATAGCCTCTTTCATTGCCTCAAAAGGAGTCATAATCTTTGTTGCAGTAGTGGATAAGACAATACTGATCAGGAAAAAATAATCTTCCAACTAATAATACAACTAGAAGGTATAAAAGTACACGTCAAAGAACTCTTATCAGCATCACCACCAAAATAGATATCTGCCTGGCTCGTAACAAGTTTGCACATGTGCTATTCCTCAAATCTCTCAAAATGTATTTTACTGTGTGCCAGTATGTCATCCTTAAATCTTTTTAAAAATCTGCTAACCACACAAATAGCTTAAGAAATATCCTGTGCATAATACATTCCATGATAAAAATAAGACTGTCAAGTGCACAAACATAAAAAATATGACATATACTCGGCCTCCCCACAGTCTATGGAGAAAATGAAGATGATAATCTAAAATATCCAGTTAAAACAGTACTCAATGATTTGGACTTGCAAATTCAGAAGCGCTCAAGCACTTTCTAGATATGTTTCATTTGTGACAAGTACAATGTGCCCTCCCGCCTATCTTTATGTATCTTCATGCACAATATCCTCTTTGTTGCTTTCATATATTTTATCAAATTCATCATTCAATTGAGTCTTCAACCTATCAAATTCAGACTTATCCCTCTTTGCAATCATACATCATCAACATATAGCGAAGTAACAACTCCTCCAAGTAAACACAAATGTCGTATGTATTCCTTATACAACCATTCTATAGTATAAAAGAATCAAAATGACCACGTCATTGCTAGTATACTACCTAAGGCTATACAAAGAGTACTCTTAACATACACGTGTGATCTTCTTTATCTGGACTCACTCAACTTCTCGTGAAGAAAATTGTCTTAGTATCAAGCTACTCTAGCACAGAATCAAACGCAAAACCATATAAAACAACTCACGAGCAGTAGTATTTTTCCCATTCGGTGAGATCTCATGGAAATGAACACCCTCCATCCTAGGGAACCACTAACCGAGCTTTGAATATTGTTGCCTCAATATCCAGGATACCCCATTTAAATATGAACACTTGTTTGTAGCCTACCATCCATTTTCCCATTGGCAGTTTGACTATTTCCCAAGATTTATTCCTTTTGAAAGGTGGGCTAACCCACGTCTTGACTTTGACCCACCAGCCAGACTGCAACCCGAGCACCCCAACCAAAGAACCCAAGGCTAACCCTCGTCCGGACTTTGACCAATAGGTAGGTTGTTGAGGCCGGGATTCGATCCCGGAACCTCCTTTATCAGACTTTTAGAGGAGTTATTGATACCCAACTGAGCTGGATTTAGCCTTGGGTGCTTTGGTTGGGGTGCTCGGGCTGTAGCCTGGCTGGTGGGTCAAAGTCCTGACGAGAGTTAGCCCACCTTTCAACAGTTCCTCTCAAGAGATTTAATCTCTTCTCACATTGTAATAGCTCATTCTACATATTCTTTTCCCTTAATTTCTGCTTATATGTAGAAGGTTCACCACTCTCACTCATTCAATTGAGACTAAATCAAGATAAAAAATCATTTTTGAAGGGGATTTAATTAGCCTTGCATATCTACCTGCAGCTATACATTAAGGTTCATCCAGTATCGCAGCATCTTTCATATAAGATTACATCTCTGCATCCACATGTTAAACAAAAGTCATTTTCCACTCTCCATGAAACTTCAATATCCATATGTTTTCCACCACAATCTAATGATACCCCACAAACCATATTTCTTATAGAGCTTGCAAATCAATAGATGTTAAACAAAGGGCAATTGATAAGAGTAATTATTGCATTTACCACTTAAACTGAAATGTCCGGGGAAGTCCATCGTTTGAGAGCATACTTCGAGTTCTCTCCATTATTCTCCTTCATCCATTTTGCAGCGCATTATGTAGCGGTGTCTTTCACAATTTGTGGTACCGCACTATGCTGTCATTATAGCAAAACTAATCAATATTCCAACTCATTATCTAATTTGAAAATGTCTTTATAATACTTCTGATCTTCCTTTCAATGATGACTTTTCGATGTCTGAATTTGATAAAGACATTTTTTTGTTTCAAAAGGTATAAGAAAATAATATTTCATAAAAGTCACAATATTACACATCAAATATGTGAAACATGTGAAGAAGAGCCCAAAGATTAGAATATAAGTGACTCAGAACACCTTTGGTTGTATGAATATCAGCACTGAGCATCATTGCGAAATTTTGTTATAACCATAGTGTTCACAAAAATTCAGTATTTATGTCTTCACATACAAACAAATAAATTTTATTCTTGCAGAATTCCCATTCTCTCTCGCTCGTATGCCAATCCCTGAAGAAGAAATATTTCCTGTACCAGTAACTATAGATCCCAACAACTAATACAGTGAATCTATATTCTTGTCTTGATTGTAATCATAACACCCATAAGGATATTTATCACACTACTCTCACTATGAAACTTATACCAATAAAAATCTATAGTACCAAATGAGATAAAATTTGTCTTCAATTATGGAACATATTATGCCTTCATAGCAATAATAAAGTACCACTCATAAAGGGAGGACAATAATAAAGAATAGGTTTTCTATCCATTCACAATTGAACAATGGTAATACATATACATGTACAAGGGAGGGTGATCCTAACACCCGAGGTGAATATAAGATAACACTACCACTCATAAAATACATTATATAACACCCCCTCCCCACAAACTCACGGGGGATCATACACCGAGAGTTTGAACAATAGATATGCATGTTGGGTCCTCGTCTGCGGTTTGTCATCAAATCTGCAATCTGCTGCTCGGAAGGTATAAAGGAAGGATCAAGAGTGTCATGGTCATAGTGCTCACGTAGGAAAAAAGCATCCACCTCGATATGCTTGGAGAGAGAATGCTTCACCGGGCTTAGAGTGATCTGAATGACAACGGTGTTATCACAGTAGAGGATAGTGAGATCTAAAGAAGAGACGCTAAAGTCCTCAAGAAGCCAACGAAGCCAAATAATATCCACATCATTGGAAGTCATGGATCGAAGCTCAGTCTCAGTGCAGAAACGAGACACATCAGTTTGTTTCTTAGACTTCCATGCAATAAGTGAAGAACCCAAAAACAGACAAACCAACGACAGAATGACGGTCAACAGGATCACTGGCCCAGGTAGAATCCGAGTAAGCACGAAGCTGTAGAGAACTACTGCTACGGAAGAAGAGACCACGAGAAGTCATTGCTCGGAGATAGCGCAGGAGCCGTAGCAGATGACCATAATGCATAGAGGTGGGCGCACTAACAAACTGGCTCAACACATGAACAATATGAGCAATGTCGGGCCGAGTAATGGTGAGATAGACAAGGATCCCCACGAGGTGGCGGTATCGAGTAGGATCAGATAGTGGAACCTCAGCATCTGGACGTAGCTGAAGGTGGATCTCCATAGGGGTGTCCACTGTGCGAGAGTCAGAGAGAGCAGCCCAAGCTAGGAGATCTGATGTGTAACGCAGCTGAGAGAGCTGAAACCCGTGGTGTGTAGAGCTGATCTCAAGACCCATGAAGTAGCTCAGTTGTACAAGGTCAGTCATCTGGAACTGCTGCTGAAGGTGATGTTTGACGAAGGTCACGTGAGAAGGATCATCACTAGTAATAATCATATCATCCACGTAGAGTAGCAAAAGAGTCCGACCACGAAGGGAGCAGTGCACGAACAGGGCTGGATCATGTAGACACGGCCGGAAACCTGCAGCTATAATGATTGAAGTGAAATGTGCAAACCATGCATGAGGGGCCTGCTTGAGCCCATAAAGGGCTCACCTCAAGCGGCAGATAAGGCCTGGAGGGAAAGATAGACCAACAGGAGGAAGCATGTATACCTCCTGCTGAAGATCACCGTGAAGAAATGCATTCTTCATGTCGAGCTGTCACATGAACCGGTTGTGAACATCTGCAACTGAAATAAGATTCTGGACCGTAGTCATGTGAATGACTGGAGCAAAGGTCTCGTCATAGTCTCTCCCCTGCTCCTGTTGAAAACCACGAGCAACTAGTTGAGCATTATACCTCTCAACAGAACCATCAGAGCGAGTCTTGACCTTGAAGACCCACTTGCAAGTAATAGGAACCATACTAGGAGGAAGAGGAACAAGGTCCCATGTACGAGTGTGCTCGAGCGCCTCCAACTCAGCAGACATATCGACATGCCACTCAGATATCTGGGCAGCCTCACGATAGAAAGTCGACTCTGGAGTACTATAGGCAGTAGCAGGAAGGGCGGGTAAGTCCAGCGGTAGGGTAGCGAGGCTAAGGCGGTCGAGAGGACGCCTCTCACGAGTTGGGTTGCGGCGCACAGAAGGATCATCTACAGGACACTCACTGGAGCAGACAGACACTGAGTTGGAGGGCACTGGAGGTGAGGCAACAAAAGGGGGGCGACAAGTGATAGTGATATGGAAGGGGAATGACGAGCGTGTCAGAGGGATAGGTAGGTGGAAAAGTGGTGGAGTGAGAAGGTGACAGAGTAGACCGCAAAAAAAAGAGGAGGAGGTGACAGAGTAGACTGTGACATGGGAAGATGAGGTGGATATACCGGAGGAGAGTATACATGAGGCGGAGAGATAGAAAGTGTGAGAAAATGCACGTTAGAGGGAGTAACAGATGAGTGTGAGGTTGAGTGGACATAGGACACGAAGAAAGAGTGAGACTCATCAAAGTTAATATCACGTGAGATGTGAAGTCATCGAACAACAAGATCATAAAATCGATAGGTCTTATGCTCAGCACTGTATCCAAGAAAGACATAAGGAACAAACTGAGCTGAGAGTTTAGTACGCTCACGTGGAAGGAGTAGAACATAACACCGACGCCAAAAACACGAAGATGAGTGTAACGTGGGGGTAGAGAGTACAGACACTCATTAGGACACTGACCCTGAAGGAAAGTGGAGGGTTGCAAGTTAATAAGATAGACAATGGTTGAAACAGACTCAACTCAGAAATGAGAGGAACGTGAGAGAAGATAAGAAGGGTGCGAGCTGTCTCAATAATATGACAATGCTTTCTTTCAGCGATGTCATTCTGAGCGGGTGCATCGGGACAGACAAGCTGAGGGAGAGTGTCGAGGAATTTAGCAGATCTCAAAAAACATAAGAGAGAAACTCCCTCCAGAGTCATAACGAAAAATACGTATGGAAGCAGAAAACTGTGTGCGCACCATAACAGAAAAAGTACATAGATCTGAAAAAATTCAGATCGAGAATGCATAAGGTAGACCCAACAATAACGAGAATAGTCATCAACGAAAAGAACATAATACCGGTGTCCTCCCTTGGATACAAAAAGTGTGGGACCTCATACATTAGAATGAACTAAATAAAAAAGACGTTGAGACATGCACTTACTAGACGGATATGGGAGTTGTAGCTATTTACCGATTTTATAACCAGAACAAGAGTGAGATCGATCAATAGAAACACGACGAAGGAAGTCATGGCTAATGAGAGAAGCTAGACGTGAACCACCGAGATGACCAAGACGGTGATGTCACTGAGAGAAACCCACTGAAGGAAGACAAAGGAAGGAAGCAGCAGGTTACGATGTAGTGGATGGAAGGTGAAGACGATCAAGAACGTACACCCCGCTACGACGACGACCAGATCCAAGGAATGTCCCAGTCAGATGATCCTGGACACTGTATGTAAACTCATCAAAAATAACAAGATAACCGTGAGATGTGAGTTGTCTGGCGGATATAAGGTTCATGGATAACTTGGGTATGTAGGCAACATCGAGAACATGAAAATGACTAGTATGAAGGTCACGACTGGTAATGTGGTGAGTGGTGTTATCGACTACCATGATACTAAGGGCAGAGGAGACGGGTTGACATGATAAGAGGTGGGTGACATCATATGTCATGTGAAAGAAGGCTTCAGTATCAAACAACCATTCGGAGGGGGAGATACTTGTAGGGGCGGAGGAAGCAGACTGAGAGGAACAAGACAGTGAAGTCTGCTGGGAGAACTGCTGGACAATCAACTGAGTAAGCTCAAGTACAGAGAAAGACTGTGTCGTGGCCGAAAAGTGAGCGGAAAGAGTATCAGGAGCCCGCTGCTGATCGGACCGCTGAGCCCTCTGAAACTTGCGACACTCAGATTTGATGTGTTCAAGACATTGACAGTAGTGACAGCGGACCGGCTGGCGACGAGGAGCACCAGACTGAGCAGTCGAGAGTGTTGGATAACGAGGAATAGGGCGCACCGACAAACTATAACCCGGCGAAGGTAGTAGGTTGTTGCGAGAAAAGTGGGCTGCAGAGAGTAAAACGAGGCCATCGGGGCTACAAGATCAGCTGGAAGAGGAGTTGTGGCGGCAGGGAATCAGACACCGAAATGAAATGAATGAGTCACAGAAGAATCGGGGGAAACACCAGGGAACAACGACGGGAGACTGTCGCAAACACCTAAAGCTTAAGAAGCAGCTGATGCTCCGTGTGGCTGAGCAGGTCCCTCGCCATCTAGGAAGGGTGAAGAAGCAGGAATCTACAGCTTCATCGACTGCTCCCGGAACTTCAAAATCGGGAAAAACCACCAGGAAGCAATGGCGGGGGACAGCGACGGGAACAATGACGGAAGCAGCGAGTGGACGAGATCATGCGATCGACGGAAAGCAGCGACTGGGGCAGCGACGGGAACAATGGGATCAGCGGAAACATCGACTGAATTGATCGACTTGATCGGCGGAAGCATTGATGGGAACGGGTTCGATCGTGGAAGATGCGGCTAGGGTTTCCTTTCCTCTGATACCATGATAGGAAGAATAAGTTTTCTATCAATTCACAATTGAACAATGGTAATGCATATACATGTAGAAGGGTACTCCGCTCAAAGTATTCTACGATTGCCTCATCTAAATATGGAATGAGTATTTATAGTACTTCCAGCGTAGAGCAAGACCATAGAATGACACGAACCCATAAACCTATTCCTAGTCGGCCGAACACATGTACATACATATATATAAATACCTAACAATCTCCTCCTATGTCCGTCGTGAACCCAGACTTCGGATAGAGGGTGGTTTTTGCAAAGTTCAACCAATCGTGAATCATACACAACCGTGTCCAACACATGTTTCAAATAAAATTAGACTTAATCACAAAATAGAATGCACGCATAAGTAAACAAAACTCAGCTGCAACACAGAAATAATATCAGGTACAACAAGACACAAACTCTATATGTCTGGCGTCACAAATCAACAGAAAGCTAGTGTAGAAGTTTTGGAATTGATTAGGGTTATTCCTCTCATAGAGAGACCCCCTCCTTTATATAACTGCACATTTACAATAATGTCCTTACAACATTAACTAATTACAATATAATAGCTCAACACTCCCAGAGAGTAGTGTGATAAATATCCTTTGTTAGATATGATGTATTTTATGAGTGACAGTGTTAGCTTATAGTCATCTTGGGTGTTAGGATCATCTTGTCTTGCAAGGGATAAAATTCATTCTAAAATGAAATTCTCTGTTGAAATTGCAGGGGCTGCTGGGATAAGAGGAGCACAGGTTGACTGGGATCTAGATCAGGATGATCTTTTGGATGACGAGTTTTAGAGTGTTATTAGTTTATCTTTTGCTACTTCTGTTCAGAGCATTGTTTAGCTCTTCTTTTATGCACTGTTTGTTTGGACTTTCTAGCTGTTGAGCTATTATATTGTAATTAGTTAATGTTGTAAGGACATTATTGTAAATGTGCAGTTATATAAAGGAGGGGGTCTCTCTATGAGAGGAATAACCCTAATCAATTCCAAAACTTCTACATGGTATCAGAGGTAGGGGGCGTAAGCGTCCGGTCGTGAGCGGCACTGGTCCCGTCGACTGCCGGATTTGCGGCTTCTCCTTCGTCGACCGCAGGATCGACGTCTGCGGCTTCTCCTCCGTCGACAGCAGGATCGGCGTCTGCGGTGCTGTCCCTGCGTAAGCGTCCGGTCGTGAGCGGCACTGGTCCCGTCGACTGCCGGATCTGCGGCTTCTCCTTCGTCGACTGCAGGATCGGCCTCTGCGGCGGTTAGGATTGTCCTCAGCAGGCTTCGCTGATTTTTTTTCCAGCGCCGACGTCTGCGTCTGCGTGCTTTTCAGCGGCGTAAGATAAGATAAGGGCAGTCAACCTAACCGATGGGAACACCAGTGACTAGTCAAGATTTGAAAGAGATCCTGGAGGGAGTGGCCAGGGTTTTTCAGGCTAAACTAGAGGAGAATTCTAGTGGGTCAACTGGTGTTGCACCAGAGTCGGTGCAGATGATGCAGAAGGTAAAGTTGTTGCCTAATGATGTTAAGCTTGAGGGGACAAGAAATTATCTGAGTTGGTCTAGGAGGGCTTTGTTGAACCTTCGAATCAGCGGGTTAGAAGGGTTTGTGAAAGGGGAATGCACTGAGCCGGTGGAGAAGGCAAGTGCCGAGTGGAGAACGTGGAGCAACACTAATTCTCTAGTGATTTCTTGGTTTCTGACTTCTGTGTCTTCAACTATAGCGGGGATGGTGGAGTCTATCTCAAGTGCCGCTGATGTCTGGAAAACATTGGAGGGGATGTACTCTGGGGCCGGGAGTGTGATGATGATGATGGAAGTGGAGGAGAAGCTTGATGCCACCACACAGGGGGAGAGGACGGTTCATCAATATGCAGCGAAGCTACGTCATTTATGGGCTGATTTGGATCACTATGATCCCTTATCACTGCAAAGCCCAACTGATGTTCTACTTGGTAGGCAGTATCTTGAGCGCAGGCGGGTGACTCGTTTCCTCAAAGGCCTAAATCCAAAGTTTGAGGGAAGGAGATCCGCAATGTGTCACCTGTCATCTCTTCCCTCATTGGATGAGGCTATTGCATCGATGGAGCAAGAGGAGATCTGACAGAAAGTGATGACAGGCGAGACCTCACATGTTGTTCGCTCGGCATTGGTGGTACCTGATGCTTACTTCAGAGATGATAGAGAGTGCTACAATTGTGGAAAGAAAGGGCACCTCAGCTACAATTGTCCTCAACCCCGCAATACTGGTGGTAGCCGAGGAGGTAGAGGACAAAGAGGTGGTCGTTCAGGTCGAGGAGGTAGGGGACGTGGAGGCCAAGGAATTGCTCACCTAGCTGTGGCAGAGGAGTCCCAGACTACTGCGGCGGTGATTGAACAGACTGAGAGTTCCAAGGGCAAGGTGCAAGTCACTAGGGATCTGGATACCACTACCTGTTTTGGTAACTTTGCTGGTTATGCTCAATCATTTACAGGTACTCAGGTTCAGGCACTTGCATCTACTAAAACTCATATTGATTGGATCATAGACTCAGGTGCATCTAGACATGTTACAGGAGCATCGAGTGAGTTTGCATTATATTATCCAAGTAAGCATATACATCCTTGAGACAGTTCAAACTGCTGATGGGACATCCCAACCCATCAGGGGTACTGGCTCGGTCCATTGCACTTCATCTGTTATCCTATCATCTGTATTGCATGTTCCTTCGTTTCCTGTTAACTTACTCTCTGTTAGCTCACTAATTGATCAGTTGAATTGCACTGTTTTGTTTGATCGGGATATGTGTGTCTTTCAGGAGAAGAAAACAGGGAGGAGGATTGGGACTGTCATCAGGCGTGATGGGCTTTGGTACTTGGACAGAGAGACTGCAATGATTGCTGCTGCTGTTAGTGGAGGACCAGAGGGAGAAGCAATGCTTCAACACTGCCGATTAGGGCATTTATCTTTTGACAGCTTGAATAGGCTTGAACCTGAGATGATGAAGAAAGTTAATAGAAAAGATTTATTTTGTAATGCATGTGAACTTGGAAAACATACTCGTTCTACTTATAAAATGATTGGTCTTCGAAGTCTTGAGCCATTTGCTCTTGTTCATTCTGATGTTTGGGGACCATGTCCTGTTATTTCTGTCAGTGGTTTTAGATGGTTTGTAACCTTTATTGATTGTTATTCACGTATGACCTGGATATATATGATGACACAAAAATCTGAAGTTTATAAATGTTTTCAAGACTTCGTGGCATATGTGAGAACTCAGTTTGGAGTGCAGGTGAAGATTCTTCGAACAGATAATGGGACTGAGTATGTCAACAAGGAGTTTGCGGCTCTCATTTCTAGTCAGGGAATTCTACATCAAACCACCTGTCCAGACACTCCTGCTCAGAATGGACTGGCTGAACGCAAAAATAGACATCTATTGGAAGTGACACGCTCTTTGATGTTGACAATGAATGTGCCAAAGTTTTTGTGGAGTGAGGCGGTCATGACAGCATCTTATTTGATCAACAGGATGCCATCAAGAGTATTAGGGATGAAGACCCCATGTGAGATGCTCTTGGGCTCGAATGTGTTTGTTGTTCCACCTAAAGTGTTCGGGTGCACATGTTATGTGAGGGATCACAGAGTAATGACGAGTAAGTTGGACCCGCAAGCAGTTAAATGTATCTTCGTTGGCTACTCATCAAGTCAGAAAGGATACAAGTGTTGGTGTCCCACTGAAAGAAGGTTATTTGTCAGTATGGATGTGCTTTTTCGGGAATTTGAACCTTTTTATGGGGAGAAGACGGAGCTGGGCTCATTGTTTGGGGATGTCTCTACTGATGCTAGTAGAGAGGGGGAGAATGAGAATGACTCGACTAATGCTAGTAGAGAGGGGGAGAATGAGCACAAGAATGACATTGTGGTTGGAATGCTCCCATGTCCTATTGGTGATGGTGACTCGCCGCACAACCGTGGTGACTCAATAGTTGGCAAGCAAGATCCTATTGGTGATGGTGACTCGGCGAACAACCGTGGTGACTCAATAGTTGGCAAGCAAGGTCATGGGGAGTTGAGAGTATACACAAGAAGACAGAAACAGCAGCATGAGCAGGCTCCCGTGATCGTGCCAGTCCCCACGCATGCTGATGTCCCAAGTTCCTCCTCCCCTGTGTCATCTTCCCTTGAGTTGAGAGGTAACAATTCCTTTCCTGATACTTCTAATGATAATGCTTTGCCCCGCAGAACCTCTCGAGTCAATGCTGGAATACCTCCAGCTAGGCTTGGTAGTTGGGAGACTGACATTGGGACTTACATATCATATGCATTCCTTCCACCTGCATATAAGTCATTCATTGCATCATTGCATTATGTGCCTGTACCTAACACCTGGCAGGTAGCTAAACAAGATCCTAGGTGGTTGAGTGTCATGCTAGAGGAACTACAGGCCTTGAAGAAGAATGACACTTGGGAGTTGGTACCTTTGCCGGCTGGAAAACGTGCTGTCGGATGTAAATGGGTGTATACTGTTAAGCAAACTCCAGAGGGAAAAATTGACAGATACAAGGCCAGGTTGGTTGCTAAAGATTATAGTCAAACGTACGGCCTCGATTATGATGAGACATTTGCTCCAGTAACGAAAATGAGCACTGTTAGAATGTTGGTGTCGTGTGCTGCTAACTTTAATTGGCCACTACACCAACTAGATGTCAAGAATGCTTTTTTGCATGGCGATCTCCAAGAGGTGGTGTATATGGAGATTCCACCGGGTTTTGTTAATGCTCAAGCAGCTGGGAAGGTATGCAAGTTGAAGAAGTCCTTGTATGGACTAAAACAGTCCCCAAGGGCATGGTTCGATAGGTTTAGACTGACAGTTTGTGGTATGGGATACAAGTAGTGCAATGGAGACCATACAGTTTTTTACAAGCACTCCAAAACATGTATCACTATCCTGGCTGTTTATGTCGATGATATCGTAATCACCGAAGATGATGCCGAGGAAATCCTACGGTTGAAGAGGCAGCTAGGAGAGGCATTTGAAGTTAAGGATCTGGGGCAATTGAAGTACTTCCTTGGAATTGAAATTGCAAGGTCGCGAAAAGGTATAGTGCTTTCTCAGCGGAAGTATGCTCTGGATCTTCTCTCAGAGACAGGGATGTTGGGGTGCAGAGTCGCATCTACTCCTATCGAGCTGAATCATAAGATGTGTGCCGAGGGTGGTGACCCGGTATGCAAAGAGCAGTATCAGAGATTAGTTGGACGGCTTATATATCTATGTCATACAAGACCTGATATCACTCACGCAGTGAGTGTGGTGAGTAGATATATGCATGATCCCAGAGAGCAGCATATGGAGGCAGTTCAAAGAATTCTCAGGTATATTAAAGGAAGCCCAGGAAAGGGATTATGGTTTAGAAGTTCTGGCCATCTGAAAATTGAAGGCTATTGTGATGCTGATTGGGCGGGTTGTATGGATGATCGTAAGTCTCCTACAGGCTACTGTTTTTTTGTTGGAGGCAATCTCATATCTTGGCGTAGCAAAAAGCAAGATGTGGTGTTTAGGTCTACAGCTGAGGCCGAGTACAGGGCTATGGCTGCTCTCTGGGTCACAATTTTCGGAGCATTTTTGTTACTTAGCAGTAATTAGAAAAATCAACTCTTGGTAGACGTCATGTGGAATGAACTAAGAATTCATTATGTTTCCGGATTATTAACAGCAACTATCAAAATTATTTCAAAATCAATATCAGAATTTTCAAGAATAACACTAGCACGAACTTTTTTTAACATTCTTAGCATTGCCATCATACCCCTTATTTTCTCCTTTTTTATGTTTCCTCTATGGACAGACTTTCTTAATATGCCTTCTCTATGAAAATGGAACGTTAAAACCTTCCAAATTTCAACTTACATTTGCACTTACCCGCATGTCCTAGCTTTTCTCTATGTCCTTCCACTAATAACCAACTCATACCTTGACTTAATTTAAAGATAATTTTCATCAATTTTCATTTTTTTTATATAATTACAAGACATCCTTAACATTACCAACAAAGAAAATCGCTTTATTGCAAAGTATGATTTTGCTTCAAGTAAGCTTATCCATGAAAAACTTGGGGATTGTTCAAGGCAATTTTCTGAAAGGATACTTTCCTCATCCCCTCAAACATCCAGTACGGACGACGGTGTAGAGATCCTCGCACAGTCGAAAACGTCCTTAAAAGTCATTTATGCACTTAAAGAGACCATGAAATGATGCAAAGCACAGATCGCTCCCATGGAAAATTCACTCCGCCAAAGGGATGCCGACCCGATCAGATTCCAATCCAAACACAAGGTTGCCGAAAAGATCTCTCAACTATAGCCTTAGTAATATGTCAAATTCTAATGCCAGCTGCAGTAGTTTCTTTGTAAACTTCCCTAAGAGGCTCATTCGCTAAAGATAATTATATCAACATATGCAGGCATTTAACATATCCTTCTCAAAATCTTCCATGAACTCGAGTAATTATTTCCTGCTCCCACCGCCTTCAGTATGCCCTTTAAACTTGTTTGTGTAGAAGAGAAGAAAATCTATATATTAAAGTAAACAAAAAATAAATGACACATAAATCAGCATGCTGAGATTATTTAAGGTGATTAATCGACATACACAGCAGGAGATAAAACGATGAAGCTTCACTACATGACAATGAGATTACAAAACATTATAAAGTTGTCTCTGCCCACAACAAATCAAAGCCTCAATACGTCCAAGTATCATTTGTCCATGATGGCTGCAAGGACTCTTCCACATCTCTTTTAATGCCGAGAGTTGCACCGACAAACAGAACAATGAAGCAATCCTTCGCACGGCTGCACATAGGAAACAAAACAGCAAAGGAAACAAAGCAGCAAAGGTTTCTCCCTCTTGGTGTTGTACGGAGAAAAAAATTATCATGCTTCTCTTTTACTTCCAATCGCAAGACTTGTCTAAATATGCAGGCAGGGCTACCACACATCTGTTTTGACATCTTAGGCTATACACATTTCAGCTAAGGCTTCAAATCACTGAATACAGACCAGTAATCATTGGCTTCTCAAGCAAACCAAAAACAAGCAACATATACAAAGCTAAAATTGGTTCAGCTAAACCAACCGGCTCAACTCTAATGAAACCGTTTCAGCCCAAATTCAAGATAAGACTATAACAAAGCAATTAAGAAAATAAAATTGTGAGTTGCAACATAGATTCAATGATAATGGCACCTATCATAAACTATTGTCTTAGAATAAGGAAGAAGTGCAGTTTATTTCATAAATATACTAGTCAGCTATTTATCCAGTATAACTCCCCCGAACAAATCTACTATTTTTCTAAAGGAAAAAATGTCAGCTCACCATGATCAAGACCAATGACTGGTTCTTTTATCAATTATCATTAAACATAGGTGCTGCTGCTTGGTCAACCCTTTCTGAAGAGACAAAGAAGTACAGCTCATCTAGCAGTGAGCAATTGCATGGCATTAATGAGAGTAAACAATTAAATAAACTAGGATTCGCATACTCCCCTTTCCCGTCTTAGGGAAGCGGGGGTGTGCTGCACTGCACAGTGGAGTGTTGCACATCCAACGGCTGCGAATACATCAACACTTGCGCCGAGATGCGTGTGCGAGTGTTGATGCACTGACAGTCACTGGATGGTGCACTGCACAGTGCAGTACAACACCCTCCCCTTTCCCATGTCTTAGATGGAGATAAACAAAACAATCAAATGGAGTGTGGCCACAATGCCCTGGATTAAACAATACTCCAACTTTCACATGCAGACCTAGTGATTGCTTTTGACGTCCTAACATAGTAGTTTTTTTTTTAATTGTTATTAGCATCGCAGTTTTGGCTAGTCGCATCGCACTCTACTAATTTTTTCGCTCCTTTTGAAAATACGTCTTGTACATATATTTTTAGGAAAAGTGTTCGACACGAAATTTGTAGATCTCTACGAGATCTACAACTTTTGTGTTGAAAACTTTTCCTAAAAATGTATGTACAATATGTACTTTGGAAATACTTACAGATTTCACGTCTTTTGAAAATACGTTTTGTACGTGCATTTTAGGAAAAGTGTTCAACACGAAAGTTGTAGATCTCGTCGAGATCTACAACTTTTGTGTTGAACACTTTTCCTAAAAATGCACGTACAAGACGTATTTTCAGAAGACGCGAAAAATTAGGAGAAAGTGCGGTGCTACTAGCCAAAACTGCGGTGCTAATAACAATCACGTTATCTTAGTATCACCCAGCCTAAGAACATTCAAGAACGAAGAAGTACCAAGTAGTAGAGATTCCAGAACAAAAAAAACAATTGCTATTGCTTCCTTTTACATTTTTACACTGAAATAATTACATGTACTTAGATCCTTGAGGATGGGCAAGAAAGCCAGTTTACAATGCTTAGAAGCCCAACACAGATCAAAAAAGAGAGAAAGCAAGGAAGGAGTGATGGCGCCGACCAGGTTCCACTAGACGGCGCGCCGCGCGGCTAAACAAATACAAGAGAAAGCACTCAATTTTTTTCCTTCCTAAACAAATACTGGCATTTTCTACTAATCCCACACCTTGGGTTTCAAGGCTATGGATTGCACACATATTTTATCTAATTTACACCTTCGCACAAGACTTCAAGGTAAGCCTTCTCCACTCCACTAGCCGTTGCAAGAAGTCCATAACCTTTAAAAGAATCATTTCAAATAATCACAAATTAGCAATTTGGCATTCTCATGACAACACGGGAAAGTTTTTATAAGAGTAGCCATCATGTGTCCCTGGTGATGTAGTGAGCATAAACAAATATATCCAGAAGCACTAAAAAAGGGGAAAGACAGAAACTTGCCTCGGATGGCTCTCGGAGAGAATAAAAAGCGCTTGTTTTTTTGGGAACCTTAGAAACCAGTATACCGAAGCCTTGTCGTCTGTTTCTCAACACCTAATAGGAAATACAAGATATGGGAAAAAAATAGTTAAATATATTATAAAACATCCAAAGATAATAATGTTGTTATCCAAGTTGATTCCTAAAAACAAAACAATTATGTTCTTATCAAATTTCATAATAAAATTTAACATCCGCGTCATGACACTGATATAAATGAACACAAAAATCAACCTCATGCGATTACTATTGAATATACAATCCCAAACCATATCACACATGACATCATCAAAAATGCAGCTGGTTCTTGAGGATATTGACTCCGTTTGGAGGGACTTATTTTCACCGGTCAAGCGGTTACGACCGCACGAACCGGATGTAACCGCTTAACCGGTGAAAATAAGTCCCCCCAAACGGAGCCATAGTCTCACCTTCAGGAACTCATTTAGCATTTCCCACATAATGTAGATATTATGCGCCTCCACCTACAGTCAATTGATTTTGGTTGTGTTCATAAATTCTAACACGGTTATGTAAATCGGTCACTTCAACACAGTATTTCTAACAAATACACTTTGTTGTAATGCCATTAGCTCTTAAAACCAACAAGTGCGTGTGTTGGAAAATATGATTCATATTGATTAAAAAACAAAAATCTTGCATACCTTGAAAGCATCTTCATCGCTGAGATCATCGCCAATATACAAAGGCAACACCTCGTTGCAGTCAGCAAATCCTGCACAAGAAACATTATGACATTACTTTTACCAAGTTTACACAAAATGGGAATAGAGGCAACAAAACTGAAAAAAAAGACTTGCTTTAATGTGTATATAAATGACAACCACCAACATACCTAGAGACTCCAACAGGAACTCCATGGCCCTTCCTTTGTCCCATTTAATAATGGGGCGAATCTCTAACACCTGAAGTCAGATGCCAGAGAACTTGTCACATTTGCTCGTTAAACGTAAACAAATTAAACTGGTATCTATTGTGAAGTTTAGCAGGTGGCCTCAAGTTCAGATATATAATTATAAGCACCTTTCTTCCTGGAGTTAGCCTTAGCTTTGGGTACTCTTTCAGTACTGATTTAACTCGATCAGCCAAAGCCATCCATCTCTACAAAGAGAGAAGAAACACATATACTAAAAGATCCAAAATGGGGAAAAATTGAGTGCATAAATGTGGTATGATTCAGTACATTGTCATCAACACATCTGAAATGGACCGACACACAGAACTTGTTGTTCTCCACCTTGGCCCCTGGAGTAGATTTGGTCGCTTCCAGCAAGGTTTTGTAAACCTTTATAGTTATCATGAAGAAATTGCATTTTAAATGCACAAATTCCATGAAATATGTCTGGCTTCAATAATATGACAATAATAACATACCTTATCTATCATCGGGAGGAACTTACTAGCTGGTTGAAATAGAACTGCTTTGCCCTGAGCCATAAAAATTGAACATTCAGAATAGAAATTAAGTAGCAGTTATAGGGTCATGTTCTAGTTCTAATTTTTCTTGACAAGGAAGAAAGCACTAACACTGATTTTCTTGAAGCTGGATCCCTTAGCTGGGATTTTGATATCCATGCCATGGCTACCAGCGTAGTACAGCTCTGCTAATCTCACAAAGCTGTAGACCTGCTTACCAGTAAAAATCAACGATTCTCCGTCTGGTAAGACCAAATCAATATGCAGAAAGCAGGTGAAGAAGCCGTGAACCATGGCTCCTTAATGGCTCGAAGAAAGAGTAGAATGTACCTTATCCCGGCACCGGCCGCTCACAATTGCCGTCGGAAAATACCGTGCCACTTCCCTGACCACACCTCTCATCTGAAAAAAAAAGAGAAATCAAGTAGATACATCACAACGCAAGCATTTCAAAATTCATTAAAGCTTAAATTTTACTATCTGTTTGTTTCCGCCGTGAGAGAAACGTTTTGGAGCGGCGGTGGCGGTGGGAATTGTAGGGTTACCGGACAGATTTCTTAAGTATTGGCGTTTTCCCCCCAATGGAGATGGAGCAAAAACGCCCAAACAATGGAGATGGAGCAAAGACGCGGTGATGAAAACAACAGGTGACGAACCGCGTCGGACATGAAGGCGCGTTCGGGGTCGTTAACGATCGGCGAGAGGGTGCCGTCGTAGTCGAGGAACATCACGATCTGTTTCCCCGTGGACGCGCTCGTGATCTCATCGAACATGCTCAGCGCCGACGGATGCCTCACCTGCGCACATTACCCTAAAAACATAAGCCTCCAGAAATCTAAACCCGGCCACAAGCGCAAATGAAGAGGAGAACCTCTGCTTACCATCCACGAGAGATGCTCGTTCTGATCGGCAATACAGGGCGCGGCGGAGATCGCCGCCGCCGCTGCCTCCTTGGCACGGGTCGGCGAGGAGGCCTTCATAGTTTCGAGCCACACATTGATCCTTCCACTTCCTCCATTCCCGCCCAGCTCGAGCCGAGGCAGGCACTTCTCGGGAAGGCTGAACTCGTCGCCACCGCCGCCGCCGCCGCCCTTGGACAACAGCGGATAAGGAAATACAGGGGTCGGACTGTCGGCGATCTCCGCCGCCGCGACAGCAATCTCTCTGGCCTCCGGCACCACCACATTCTGCTGGTTCGTCATCTATTAAAAGGGTTTTTTTTTTGGTGGTTTTAAGAGAGGTAGAGCTAGGGAGAGAGAGAGAGGGCGAGAGAAGTGAAATTTGTTGAAGGTGGGAGCAGAGCGGGAATGGGGCGGGAGATGTG
This sequence comes from Platanthera guangdongensis, assembly GCA_039583875.1. NCBI lineage: Eukaryota > Viridiplantae > Streptophyta > Magnoliopsida > Asparagales > Orchidaceae > Platanthera > Platanthera guangdongensis. The sequence continues at coordinate 2,420,320 of CM077151.1, read as the reverse complement.
GTCTTATTATATAGTTGGTTAAGGACGAGAATCCACGTTAGCGGGTCCCAGCCGAAGCCCGAAATTCGCAGGGTCCCACCACTGGGGCAGGCGGGCAGGGGACCCAGACGCCGTCTTCCCCGTCGGAAAGGTCGGGGACTGGAGACTGGAGAGTATTATGCCAGCTGTAGCAGTCATACGTGCCGAGACCCGGGTCCGGGTGTGCTTTACACGTGTTGTGAGGAGTCTCAATGCCTCCATTATCACTCTTTTTGCCGCTTCTACCTTTTGATTTTTTATATTCAGAAGAAAGTGCGATTCTAAATGTATGTCATGGAGGTCGGGGATCGAGTGTTGCTTTAGACCTCAACAATCAGCCATTTGGTTTGGGATTGGATTTGGTTTCCCTCTTGCGGAGAAGGGTTGGGGTTGTTGGACTGTTGTCCGGTCGGGGCGGCCTGTGATACTCTCTTGAGTGGGCCGCTTGCCCCTCGAGATGAGTGGGCCGCACCCCGTTCAACAGTTCCTTAGATGAAATCAAGTGTTTATGAAACACAGCTCATAATTAACACATTCACAATCGTCACCGCCGTGTCAAGCGGACCATAAGTTGAATTTCTCCAAATGCCATAACAATTTGCATGATTTTATCATATTTATAACATTAGATGCGGTAAACATTTTAAGTATTAGGTTTCGTTTGACGCGGCTTATTTGCTCTAGTGAGCTTGGTCAAAACACCATTATAATAGAATGTACGTTTGGTAAGATAAAGATTATGATCGCTACAAAAAAATAAACTATTTTTGAGCATAAAATGCATGAATTTTTCTAGGTGAGATTAGACGTTCACGATAGTAATCACCGTGTCAAACAAAGCCTTAATTTACAAATAAAAAATGAAGACGATGGTCTTTTAGGATATTGGGTGTAGCCTTCAAAGTATGAGAGAATTTTATATACGGGCAACGCACCATCCTCATCATGCGGAAGGAAGGTGCACCGCCTAATTTTAGATCCAACAGTTGAGCGTGCCGGTGTTAAAAAAAACACAATTTGATGGACAAAGCAGATGCATCCCACGCACCCTACTCCATATATTATAAAATCTGGGACGTAAGGTGCACAATTATAATAAACACAGATAAGCAAAAACACAAAAAGATCACAATTCTACACTCAAAACACTCGATGAGGCACAACTACAAATAAAAATAAATGAGAACAAAGATGAAGAAGAGATTAGACCGTCCAACGAGTACGGTATGAATTCTCCAAACACACACGATTCACAACAAAGTTTGAGATCTAAACTGCAATCCACCTAGCGGACACACAAGGTTCATTGAAACCTTCGACGTTAAAGTCCAACTTCCAACAACACCACCAGAGGTCGCACCGTCATCGGAGAGGGAATCCAAGTCAGATCTAATGGCGCTTCTCCTCTCCACGACAAATATTCTCCTTCGGTCCACACGCTCTCCACCAATGCCGGCTGTTATATTCTCCAAGACCGGCGACCACACTCTCCACCAACGCCGGCGGCTCTGTCCACCAAGACCAGTGGTAACGCTCTCTACAAACGTCAACGACTATCTCCTCCAAGACCAGCGACAACGCTCCTCGTCCAACACAGATGGATATTCTCCAATGTCGGCGACAACCCCTCCAAGACGGTGATACTTCTTTAGGCCAACGACCTCCTAGATCTCGCGAGCAAAGAGAAACGAGGGAGGAAGAGAGAGAGAGAGAGAGAGAGAGAGAGAGAGAGAGAGAGAGAGAGAGAGAGAGAGAGAGAGAGAGCAAGGTTATCAGGATCGAGATCCTAGGTGAGATCATTTCGAGGTTGGATCGGATCAGATCGTAGGATCGCAAGATTCTACAACAATCATAAATTAAGATTAAAAATAAAAATTGAATTTTGTATTATTCAATTACATGCTCAATTAACAAAAAATCAATAACTTGAGAAATGTGTGAATATTTATATTAGAAAATTTTGAATAACTAAATCAAAAAAATAATATCATATTAAGTTCACTTTAAGTTTCAGGTAGGACGCCCAATGCCTACTAACAATGAAAACAAATATGGACTGATGGATTGGTGTAAGCCTAGAAGTAGAAAGACGAACCCAAACTGTTGATTGCTCGTACGCATGAAGTAGGAAACTTAAATTGATTGTATATTGGATTTCTAACCGCTAGATTGCTCGTACGCTAGAAAAGAACAGAAGACATCAACCTAAAAGTAAGAAGCAAGAAGCCACTCGATTACCAATCATTAGATTGCTTATATATATAAACATAAGATAAGACACTGACACCTCTAGTAGTCAATAATACACCACCTTGATTCGAGATTTGGATCCACTACCTTGACGATGCACCTCAATACAAAGAACCAACTGCACTAAAAATTATCTGCATATAACATCAAATGTGCAAGGAAACACTGCACTAAGCACCACCCCAAGAACCTGAGGCATCATCTGACCTGCTCCAATCGACTCATCTCTGTTCGGGCTCAACCTTTACCGACCTGTTTCAATCAACTCATTTATGTCTGGGCTCAACCTTTGAATGTTGACACAGTTAGATCGCTGAATCTAACTCGCCTAGTCAGTCTATTAGAAGGACGTGCCCATGCATCACCTCGACCATCCACTTTGTCATTCGAAGAAATCATGGGTGCATCATCTCGCATCATGATCCCCATCAACCTGTACAAACTACAGTGTTTTATAGTTAGTATAAGCACAGTGCGTCCTCGTATCATCGTCAAAACTTCACGTTTCGCTGCAAAACTGCATCCTCTAAAGTCCAGTCTCCCAACAATATCAAATTTCTATGTTGCTTAGGTACCAGGTGTATGGTAAATTCTCAAAAATAAGTTATATTGTGTGTCAATTCTTCCCCTTTTGGCAAATTTATTTGAAAAATATGGATAAAAAGTATATATAAATGAATACATTATTATTTGTGATTAAATTCAGGTATTATTAATGTTTTGCATGTTTTATGATATGAGTTATAAGAAAATTAACTTGAGCGATATATGTTAAGAATATAGAGTATTCATGATGATACTACAACATGATCTCATAGATTTCAGAACAGTTTTTGAAAAAAAAAACAACAGAAAAATATTTCTCGCAACAAATGAAAATTTGTTGCAACAAGTCGGCGGATTTGAATCTTTATTTAGGATATTTTCTCATTTTCAAATTCACCTCATTTGATTTCCTTGAATTTAAAGAAACGGTGTAACAAGTATTTGCAAGCTCTAGATTAAACACTTCTCCGTGTGAACGATCTTTATTTACACTTTATTACTTGATTCGGTACGTGCACTTGCATTAATACGTATATCTAATTCGGGGGTATCAAGTTTTTGGCGTCTTTGCTGCGGAGGTGCATTTAATTTATTATTTTATTTCGTGCAATATTGATGAATCCCAAATATTTACAGCTCAAGTTTATTTTGATTGATATTTTTATTTTTGTTATTTTGCGAATTATTACCGTTAAATTCTGAGATTGAACAAACGTGCAGGCAAAATAAAAAATCATTTCGTTGGAATACACCAGTCAACCTACAATGGATCTAATAATCAAAACAATGATGATGAAATTCATCAGGAAGGCCAAGATTTAGTAGGTCAGGTAGAACATAATGGACAGTCAATTAAACATAAAAGAACATGTCGTGACTATAATATGTCTTTTTCGGAAGAGTTACAATTTAGTATCACTAGACCCGCTATTGAATCTAACAACTTTAAAATTGATTCTACTGCTATACAACTTGTTCAAAATAATTAATTTGATGACCTCAATCACAAAGACCCCATTTCTTATTTAAGGACGGTCATGCAGATCTGTGATACATTCAAGATTAATGCTGCATCGAAAGAAGCTACTAAACTAAGTTTGTTTCCTTTCTCTTTGGAGGGAAGAGCAAATGATTGACTGAACTCTTTACCTAATGGATCCATTACCAATTGGGACCTATTGATCAAAAAAAAATTTAGTCAAGTATTTCTCTTCATTTAAAACTACTAAATTGATGCGAGATATTTCGATATTTATGCACGGGAATGGAGAGAAACTTTATGATGTTTGGGAACGCTTTAAAGAATTATTTTGGAACTGTCCTCACCATGACTTACCTATTCATCAACAAGTGTGAGCCTTCTACAATGGAATCCAGACATCTACTATGATCCAAGTAGATGGAGCCGCAAGAGGATCGCTTATGATCAAATTCCAGAAGATGTCTATGCAATATTAGATGATTTATCCTCTAATAATTATCATCTCATCGATCAATATGGATCTTCTTCTACGACTGAGATATATCAAGTAAATCAGTTAACCTCATTTGCGGCCCAAATGACATCTCAACTCAATTCAATAAATAAGAGGTTAGACGTTTTAACGTTACACCAAAATCAAATGACTCTATAAATTAATATCATAGTTACTCCTTCTGCCACTAGTCGTACCTTAATAATTAAGTAACATGTTAGTCATAATGAAGAAGCTAACTATATTGGTGGACAATATAAACAAAATCATAATGCTTATGCAAATAATTATAACCTTGAATGGAAAAACTATCCTAACTTTTCGTGGAAAAAATAGTTCTGGATCAACCCCTTCACATTTATTCAACTCAAATTCTAATTGTCTTTATCAAAACCACAACCCTAATCAAGCGGGTCCTTCTAGGAAATTATCCGATAAAGTCAACATAGAATTTGTGGAAAAGAATGAAGCCCGTTTTTCTAGTTTAGAGGGTTTTCAGTGAGCTTAATTGAATCTCAAATGGGACAAATTGCATCATCTTTAAACATTAGACCAGAAGGTACATTACCAACGGACACCGCACCCAATCCTAATGGTGATATTCAACAATGTAAGGCTGTCACATTGCGGAGTGGAAATGAGTTAGTAAGTGGTCATGTTAATAATCAAGTTGCAAATAATAACGTTCAAAATAAATGGGAAAGTAACAATCCTAGTAGGCCTAATGATGAAATTAGTCAAGAATGTAGTAACAATGATGAAGAATAATTAGAAATTATAAGAGAAGGTAAGAATGAAAAGAATGTGGAATTATTAAAAAAATGAAAATGCAATTATCCACCCACCACTACCCTTTCCCCAAAGGCTAAAAAAACTAAATTAGATTAACAATTTCAAAAATTTCTGGAAATACTTCAAAAACTACAAATTAATACTTCCTTTGCCGAAGTTTTAGAGCAAATGTCAAACTATGTTAAATTCATGAAAGATATTCTAACTAAGAAAAAAAAGTTTGGTGCGAATGAAACGGTAGCATTTACCTATGAGTGTAGTGCACTCTTGCAAAAGAAACTTCCACCAAAATTAAAAGACCCGGTATGTTTTACGATTCTATGCTCTATTGGATATCAATTTGAAGGTAAGGGTTTGTGCGATCTAGGGGCAAGTATCAATTTGATGTCTCTTTCTATTTACAAGAAATTAGGTTTGAGAGAAATTTATAAAACATCGCTAACATTATATTTGGCTGACAAATCACTTACTTTTCCAAAAGGAATTGTAGAAGATGTTTTAGTTAAGGTGGAAAAATTCATTTTTCTGGCGGATTTCATTGTGTTGGATATAGAAGAAGATAAGGAGGTGCCGATTATTGTAGGTAGACCCTTCTTGGCAACTAGAAGAACTCTAATCGATGTCCATAGAGGAGAATTAACCTTGAGGGTTAACGATGAACAAGTAACCTTAAATGTACTCAAAGCAATGAAATTTCGATATGAAAAAGAAGATGAAATGGAGGAGGTTAATAATATATCACTTTATGATTATGATATAAATTATGGGTGGGATAGTTCAGATGAAGATGTAACAAGTATATTAACTCATGATGAAGAATCTGATGAAGAAGAAGAGATTCAAGATTGTTTACAAATATTTAAACATTGACTGGTATTATCCTGTAAGTCGGAAGCACTTGATATGCCAGAAAAATCATTGGCGGATAAACCCTCAATTGTTAGTCCGCCCATTTTGGAGTTAAAATCACTCCCCAAGCATCCATCATATGCATATTTAGGAGAAAACGATACATTATCAGTCATTGTTAACTTTAAATTGCTGACGACAAAACAATAAAAATTACTAGATCTTTTAAGACAGTATAAATTAGTCATAGGTTGGACCGTAGTGAACATTCAGGGAATTAGCATTCTTTATGTATGCATAAAATCTTTTTAGGGGAATCTTAATTTTAAAGGATCTATAGAGCCTCAACGTCGTCTTAGTCCACCTATGAAAGAAGTTGTAAAAAAAAATATCGCATGGTTAGATGCAGGAATCATACATTCTATTTCAGATAGTTCGTGGATTTCCACAATCCAATGTGTTTCTAAGAAAGTAGGGATGACCGTAATAAAAAATGATAAGAATGAAATAATTTGCACAAGAGCAATTGCGAATTGGCGTATTTGCATGGATTACAACAAATTAAATAAAGCCTCTAGAAAAGACCATTTTTCGTTGCCATTTATAGATCAAGTCTTAGATAAACTATCCAGAAATGATTACTTTTACTTTTTAGATGGGTACTCTGGCTATAACCAGATAACAGTAAGTCTAGAAAACAAAGAAAAGACAACATTCACATGTCCTTACAGAAAGTTTGCATTTAGGAGATTGATATTTGGTTTGTGTAATGCAGCAGTCACTTTTCAACATTGTATGATAACTATATTTTCTGATATTATGGATCAGGGCATAGAAATCTTTATGGATGATTTTTATATCTTCGGTAAATCATTTGGTGAATGTTTGACGTGTTTAGAAAAAAGTGATTTCTCACTGTGTTGAAACTAACCTTGTTTTAAATTTGAAAAAATGCCACTTTATGATGCATTGCGGTATATTACTTGGGCATCATGTGTTTAAAAAGGGGTTAGGGGTAGATAAGGCCGAGATTGAGGTGATTGAAAAACTACTACCTCCTAAAAATGTAAAAACGTTGCGAATGTTAACCCAGAAATCGGCGATCCTTCCCAAGGTGGACAGCTGGCTAATCGCGACCCTTAGATTCTCCCCTTTTTATCGCGATGAGCCCCAGCGTAGGCGGACAGTTTCCCCTATCCGCCTAGGCCTCCTAGCAATCGCGTGCCCTACGGGACGGCGGGCTATTCCCATGGCTCACCCTCGCGGGACATGCGGTTGGGTCCGCTAATCGCGCAGTACTTTTCCTTGCAGGAGTCCGCCAACAGCATTGCTAGGAGCGGCCTCCTATTTCGCCCAAGGGGCGGTGGTCTCCAGCCGCCGTCCGCCGAGGCCGCCCACCAGGGGCGGCCTCCAAGCTGCCCGAGGGGCGGCGGCCTCCTGCCGCCGTCCGCCGAGGACGCCCACCCGGGGCGGCCTCTGCCCGCAAGCCGGGCGGACTCCCCCTGGAGTCCGCCCAGGCCGCCCGCAAGGGGGCGGCCAGGCCAGCCGGGCGGACTCCCCCTGTAGTCCGCCCAGGCCGCCCGCTAGGGGGCGGCCCTGGCACCCAGCCGGGCGGACTCCCCCTGGAGTCCGCCCAGGCCGCCCGCAAGGGGGCGGCCAGGCCAGCCGGGCGGACTCCCCCTGGAGTCCGCCCAGGCCGCCCGCAAGGGGGCGGCCAGGCCAGCCGGGCGGACTCCCCCTGGAGTCCGCCCAGGCCGCCCGCTAGGGGGCGGCCTCCGGCCTACCGGGCGGACTCCTCCCGGAGTCCGCCCAGGTCGCCCGCTAGGGGGCGACCTCCAGTTCTCTCCAGGGGCCTCCTTCCGCTTGCTTCATCAGTCAAAGTGGCGGATGCAAAATCTCAGTCCGCGGAGTCCGCGCAGGTCGTCATGCTGACGTCACCGGGCCCCGCTTCTAGAAGAATTCCCCTGGGCCTATAAATATCTCATGGTGCCTCTCATTCTGCATCGCTCTGGATCCTGGAGCTGAAGACAAGTCTTGCCAGCATCCCCTGCGGACTCCGTTTTCCAGTCCGTTATCACCTCTCCAGCAGACTCTGCAGACTCAGTTTCTCAGTCCTCCAGCTTGCCAGCAGACTCTTTTACTTAGTCTCTGGCAGCTTCTCCTCTCTGTTTTCTGGCACTTTCTTCTCCTTTAGCCGCCAGCTTCTCCTTGTACCCTTTAAGTGATTTTGTTGTAAAGGTGTACTTGTAAGCTTGTAATCTCTAGCTATTAATCAAAGGAAAGCCCGTCGCAGGAGTGGCATTTAGGCCGCGGCGGGCGAAGTGTGTTGTTGCCGCTGCTAGCGGCCCCTTCTTCTTGCTCCTCTGCTCAGCAAACTTCTTCTCAGCTCAGTTCTTCTCGGCAGCCAACCTGCAAGCACAACCGTCATCTTAGCCGTCTGCTCGACAGCTCCTGATCAACCTCCTTCTCCTCTCTTGATCAACTCGCTCTGTTGATCAAGCTTCTCTCCTCTATCCCCGCAACCCTCTTTGACAAGTCGTTTGCTCCACTCTCGAGCACTCAGAGGCTTCCTTCCTTCCCTCCTCTCCTCCTCTCCTAGCTTGTGAGACCGAACACCCCCTCCGTGTTAGCTGGCTGGTGCCCCGCGACGTTTCCGCGCATCAACAGTTAACACGCGGCCTTCAGATCCGGTCAGACGGTGAACAGCGACAGTTAGCCATGTCAGATCAATCAGCTGAGAACTTTGCTCCAAGTCCCAGTGAAGATCCTCTCTGGGAAGCCTTTGAGCAGTCGCGCCGTGAGAATGCTCAACAGTTCCAAGCAATCAACCAAGTCCTTGCTGCAATTACGCAACGGTTAGACTCTCATCCAGCAGCTGCTCCAGCCGCTCCAATCAATCCAACACCAACATCAGAGCATAAGCAAGCTTATTCTCAAGCTTGTCCGCCGTTCTATCCACCTTACACCCCAACCTTCCCGCAAGGTCCTGCTGCTCCTTTGCGAACTCAAGATGAAGAGTTTGCCGCTCGCCAAAACTTCTTCTGGCAAGCAGCCCGGGGAAGTCCTGCTAGATTTCTTAACTTTCAAGGAAGTCATCCTTGCCCCCAGCTCCTGTCTCTGCTCCTGCAGCAACCTTTCCTTTCTACCCCCTGCTTCTTTTGCAGTTGCAACCTATGCTCCCTTTAATCCCTATGTTGTGGGAGAGCAGGAAGAGCCATCGCCCTTTATTGAGAGCGTTCGCCTTGAACCTACTCCAGCAAACTTCAGAGAGCCTCGACTTCCAACCTACACTGGAGAGACCGGTCCGGTCAAGCATCTTCAAGCCTTTGAATCAGCCGTTGCTCTCAAGACTCTGTCAGATGCAACCAAGTGCAAGCTCCTTGTGACAACCTTTGATGGGCAAGTGAGGGATTGGTTCTATGGCCTCCGTCCTCACTCCATCACTTCCTTCCTTGATCTTCGTAGAGAGTTCCTTCTCAGATTCTCTACCTCCTCCAAGAGAAAGGGCGGTCCTGAAGCCCTCTTTGAGATCAGACAGCGCAGTGATGAAACTTGGTCTCAATTTGTTGATCGATTCCAGAGAGAGATTCTAGACATCGAAATCGTTGATCAAGAAATGTACCGAGTGGCTCTTATCCACGGTCTTCGCGAAGGGCCTCTCAAATTTGAAGCTAATGTCCGTGCTCCAAGGACATACCAAGAGCTGATCGCTCTAGCCAACTCATACATCCGAGGCGAGAAGAGCAATCCAGGCTTCGTCTCCAAGCTCGTATCAGAGAAAGATCCGTTTCGCAAGCAACCTCCAAGGTCTCCTTGCAATCGTTTCCCAGCTCACTCAAGGAAGGAGAGAAGGCTTCATCGCCAGCGATACTCCTTCCCGAGCCGCGATACTCAAGATCCATTGCTACCACTAGCTCCTTCTCAAACAGCAGCTGTCCAACAGCAGCATGACGATGACTTGCATGAGTCTGATCTCGACGACGTCATGCAAGAAGTGAGCCAAATCTTGAAAGACAGGGCCAACTACAAGAAGCCCTACCGGCCGACCGATCAGAGGTCTACAAACTCAGAGCCTTATTGTGAATTCCACAAAGAGTCAGGTCATCGAACAGAAAACTGCCGGGCATTCTGCCAGCTTGTGCAAAGGATGCTCCGGCAGGGCAAGATGCACGACTTGCTTCCTAAAGAAGATCGCTCTGACCCGTCAACTTCAAAGGGCAAAGAAATTGCGGATGTTCCTTGCTCCTCAAGGGGAGTGAACCACATCGAAGAGCCTCCTCTCCTCGTTGTTAACCCAACCGTCGAATGTTTCGATGCCGATGACGAGGGCGTGCTGGGAAGGCTATTCTAAACTAGCAAGGACTTCACAGTCCTCCAAAGCGATGGACTTCACAGTCCTCCAAAGCGATGGACTTCACAGTCCTCCGAAGCTCCTTGCAACCTTCAGGGGTTACCTCAACCCTTTCTCTCTCCCTCTTTCAAACATTTTCATTTCAACACTTCTCAGTGTTATTTTCTAGCTTTTCTGCAAAGCTTTTATTCAGGGATCCCGTACTGACACAATTCCCTTTTTGTTGCTCCTTCCTCTTTCTCTCTCTCTCTCTCTGGGATCAGTACTCCAATGAGATTTCGCCGAGTCTGAAACGTTCCGTCTGTAGTTTGTTCTCGCACTACCGCTTCGACCACATATGGCGGGAGTATACCCATGTGTGTAGTGGGAGCAGTTCATCTACGATTATGGGCTTCAGGCTTAGGATCCTAGCCGGCATCTGACACAGAGTGTGTGCTAGGGGAGCCCCATGTGTTAGCTCTGCTGTGCGTCTTATAGGAAACACTACGGTTAGGATGATCTTCGCTGGACAAGCAATGACGATCAAGCGTAGCCTTGTCTCTTTGATCACCCTTCAACTGTGGTGGCCGAAGCACTCTTCGGTACCCTCGATCCATACCTCTCGGGTTCTCACAACTCCACTGATCAATACACAGACAATATAGGCCTCTTGACGCAACCTGTCTCGTTGATCAGTGATGCTTGTGCCCAGGATAAGAGAGCAGAGTTTCTAGCGATCCTTCTCAGGATCTTCCTTGCGATCCTTCTCAGGATCTTTAGTGTTTCTAGCGATCCTTCTCAGGATCTTCCTTGCTTTCAGCGGTCCTTCTCAGGACCTTCCCTTGCTTTTCTCTTTTGTGCCCTCCTTGAGGATGCGCGGCCAGCCCGCTTTGAGCAGGACCATACTCGGGATGATTTTCTCAGGCCAGTGATGCATAAGGCCCACGGGGAACACCTGTGGCAGCATTCAACCCTCTTTAGTCATTCCGAATATGGACCTCTTTTTCCTTTTCCCCCTCCTTGAGGATGCGCGGCCAGCCGCTTTGAGTAGGACTATACTCGGGATGATTTTTCGGGCAAGTGATGCATAAGGCCCACGGGGAACACCTGTGGCAGCATTCAACCCACTTTAATCATTCCGGGTGTAGGCCTCCTTTTCTCTCTTCCCTCCTTTCACAGGTGAACAGGTTAATCCCACCTATCAAAAGGATTCTGGAATTCATTTTGATCATGTCCATCCAGTCATGTCAACAGCTAGCGCTCGATTCATTAATCTGGATTTCGCGGTAATGATCATCGGCATTTCTTCTTGCTACTTGGTCATATCGACCCTATCTCATCAACCTTCATGGGTTATCCCAAAAGGATTTCCAGCAATCACTTTGCTCATGCTCATCCTATATGAATTGCTTATTCAAAGCTCTATCGGATGATGACTCGCACTCTACCTATATAAGCTCTATTGCTCTTGTCTTCTATATATTGTTTGCTCAAGCGCTACCAGCCATGCTATCGCAATCCAGTCATATCTGTCAGCAGTTAACACAGTTTATTGATCTGGGCTTCATAATAGTATCCATCAGACATTCTTCTTGCTAATTGGTCATATCGGCCTTATCTTGTCGACAGTTAACAGTCAACAGTTAACACTTGCAAGCCTTCTCTTCACAGGTACTTGCAAGTTATTTTCATGTCTTATTTGCTTCTAACACCTCTTCTTGCAGAGATTAGCAAACACCTGCAAGCCTCATCCAGGTACTTGCAGCTTATTTTTATACAATACCTGCTCCTAACTCTCTTTTTGCAGAGATCAGCAAACCCTTGCAAGTTTCTTCACAGGTACTTGCAAGTTACTCTCATATATTGTGCATACTCCTAACTCTTCCTTTGCAGAAACCAGCAAAGACTTGCAAGTCCCTTCCAGGTACTTGCGAGTTGTTTTGTCCTTCTGTTTTCCTCACTTTTGTTTTGCAGAACGTTTACAGAAGACATGCCTTCTTCGTTTTGCAAAAGCAAATCTAGGTACACACTTGATGTGCCACCCATACGTGCTTACCCTAACTTTCCTCTTGCAGGAAAATAGACAGGAAGCACCAAGCTTGTAAGGAGAGTCTTCAGGTTCTGTCTCTCCTTGCTCCTCTTCTTCCGTTGGGGTGGATCACGATTTTCGTGGGTCTCCAACTTTTTCGAAGTTCTTTTCAGAACTTGAAAAAGTGCGGGGATTATGTTAACCCAGAAATCGGCGATCCTTCCCAAGGTGGACAGCTGGCTAATCGCGACCCTTAGATTCTCCCCTTTTGATCGCGATGAGCCCCAGCGTAGGCGGACAGTTTCCCCTATCCGCCTAGGTCTCCTAGCAATCGCGTGCCCTACGGGACGGCGGGCTATTCCCATGGCTCACCCTCGCGGGACATGCGGTTGGGTCCGCTAATCGCGCAGTACTTTTCCTTGAAGGAGTCCGCCAACAGCATTGCCAGGAGCGGCCTCCTATTTTGCCCAAGGGGCGGTGGTCTCCAGCCGCCGTCCGCCGAGGCCGCCCACGAGGGGCGGCCTCCAAGCTGCCCGAGGGGCGGCGGCCTCCTGCCGCCGTCCGCCGAGGCCGCCCACCCGGGGCGGCCTCTGCCCGCAAGCCGGGCGGACTCCCCCTGGAGTCCGCCCAGGCCGCCCGCAAGGGGGCGGCCAGGCCAGCCGGGCGGACTCCCCCTGGAGTCCGCCCAGGCCGCCCGCTAGGGGGCGGCCCCGGCACCCAGCCGGGCGGACTCCCCCTGGAGTCCGCCCAGGCCGCCCGCAAGGGGGCGGCCAGGCCAGCCGGGCGGACTCCCCCTGGAGTCCGCCCGGGCCGCCCGCAAGGGGGCGGCCAGGCTAGCCGGGCGGACTCCCCTGGAGAGGGGAGTCCGCCCAGGCCGCCCGCAAGAGGGCGGCCAGGCCAGCCGGGCGGACTCCCCCTGGAGTCCGCCCAGGCCGCCCGCTAGGGGGCGGCCTCCGGCCTGCCGGGCGGACTCCTCCCGGAGTCCGCCCAGGTCGCCCGCTAGGGGGCGACCTCCAGTTCTCTCCAGGGGCCTCCTTCCGCTTGCTTCATCAGTCAAAGTGGCGGACGCAAATCTCAGTCCGCGGAGTCCGCGCAGGTCGTCATGCTGACGTCACCGGGCCCGCTTCTAGAAGAATTCCCCTGGGCCTATAAATAGCCATGGTGCCTCTCATTCTGCATCGCTCTGGATCCTGGAGCTGAAGACAAGTCTTGCCAGCAGCCCCTGCGGACTCCGTTTTCCAGTCCGTCATCACCTCTCCAGCAGACTCTGCAGACTCAGTTTCTCAGTCCTCCAGCTTGCCAGCAGACTCTTTTACTTAGTCTCTGGCAGCTTCTCCTCTCTGTTTTCTGGCACTTTCTTCTCCTTTAGCCGCCAGCTTCTCCTTGTACCCTTTAAGTGATTTTGTTGTAAAGGTGTACTTGTAAGCTTGTAATCTCTAGCTATTAATCAAAGGAAAGCCTGTCGCAGGAGTGACATTTAGGCCGCGACGGGCGAAGTGTGTTGTTGCCGCTGCTAGCGGCCCATTCTTCTTGCTCCTCTGCTCAGCAAACTTCTTCTCAGCTCAGTTCTTCTCGGCAGCCAACCTGCAAGCACAACCGTCATCTTAGCCGTCTGCTCGACAGCTCCTGATCAACCTCCTTCTTCTCCCTTGATCAACCCGCTCTGTTGATCAAGCTTCTCTCCTCTATCCCCGCAACCCTCTTTGACAAGCCGTTTGCTCCACTCTCGAGCACTCAGAGGCTTCCTTCCTTCCCTCCTCTCCTCCTCTCCTAGCTTGTGAGACCGAACACCCCCTCCGTGTTAGCTGGCTGGTGCCCCGCGACGTTTCCGCGCATCAACAGCGAAGTTTCTTAGGTCGCACGGGATTCTACAGAAGGTTTATCAAGGATTTTACAAAAATTGCCAAGCTTCTAAGTGGATTGTTAGAAAAAGATGTAAAGTTTATTTTTGATGATGATTGTTTAAGTGTGTTCAATCAAGTTAAGACCCATTTAACTACGACACCCATTGTAATGGCTCCCGATTGGGGAGAGTCCTTTGTACTAATGTGTGATGCTAGTGATTACGTCGTTGACATTGTCTTAGGGCAAGTGCGGGAGAAATTCTTCCACACCATAACATATGCTAGCAAAACTATAATTGAGGCTTAAGTCAATTATACCACTATCGAAAAAATTACTAGCGGTCGTGTTAGTTTTTGAAAAGTTTAGATCTTATCTTTTGTGCACCAAGTCAAAGTATATACAGATCATGTGGCTATCTGTTACCTTATGGAAAAAAAAAGATGACAATTCTCGACTAATTCGTTGGGTTTTACTGCTAAAGAATTTGACTTAGAAAATAAGGATATAAAATATGTTGATAACCCGGTCGCAGATCATCCCTCGAGGATTGAGTGTTTGAATTTTTTGTTACGTTCTAAAATTGATGAAAGGTTTCCTGATGAATGGATCTTGACTATTTCTGAAAAAACATTGTCATGGTATGCTAATTATGTTAATTATATAGTTAGTAAAAAAATTTCACCTGATTTGGTATATCAACAAAAGAAGAGATTTCTGTATCAAGTGCTCTTATCTTTAGGGTGATCCTTTTTTGTTTAAAATCAGAGCAGATGGTGTAGCATGACAATGAATACCGGAAGGATAAATTAAATCTATCTTGGACAAATGTCACAGCTCTCTGTATAGAGGACATTTTAGCGGGAATAGGACAACAATGAAAGTATTACTAGCAGAGTTCTATTGACCCACTTTATTCAGAGACTCTAAAGAATTTATTAGTCAATGTGATCGATGTCAAAAAATGAAAACTATAAAAAATGACTCTATGTCAATGAACGTGATTTTAGAAGTTGAACTCTTTGATGTTTGAGGTATAGACTTTATGAGACCATTTATGAACTCGAATGATAATCTGTTTATTCTTCCAGCCGTGGATTATATTTCTAAATGGGTGGAAGCCATGACTACTATAAAGAATGATGCTGAATTTGTTTTGCCTTTCTTAAAGAATTATATATTTGATCGATTTGACACACCAAGAACTATTATAAGTGATGGTGAGAGTCACTTCTACAACAATCAATTAGTAACATTACTAAGAAAATATGAAGTTACTCATAAAGTAGCATTAGCATATCATCCTCAAACGAATGGTTTAGCAGAGGTCTCGAACCGTAAAATCAAGAAAATTCTTGCAAAGACTGCTAGTATCAACTGTAAAGATTGGTCCCAAAGGCTCAATAGCGCTTTATGGGCTTATAGGACAGCTTATAAGACACCAATTGGCTTAACTCCCTATCAGTTAGTTTACGAAAAACATGTCATCTATCTCTAGAGTTAGACAACCGAGCATATTGAGTCATAAAGATTTTTTTTTGATTTTATGGCTGCAAGTAGGTGCAAAATTTTGTAATTAAATGAGCTGGAAGAAATAAAGATGAATGTGTACGAGAGCTCAAGAATTTACAAAGAGCAAACAAAGAAGTGGCACGACTTACGCTTGAATAAAAAAATTTCGAACCAGGACAATTAGTTCTATTATTCAACTCTCGTCTAAAAATATTCCCCGGAAAGCTTAAGTCTCATTGGTCGGGACCATTTCATGTAAAAGAAGTACAACTGTATGGCGCAATCATCATCTTAAATGAGAAGGATAATTCAGAATTTAAAGTGAATGAAGAGCGACTTAAAATCTATATGAGCGATGACAATGAACGATTGGTGTCGCTCATTCAGCTAAAATAACAAAATAAAGAATTAATGTCCTGCCGGGACATAAAAATAAGTGCTTTTTTGGAGGCACTTGAAATCCTCGGCAGCATACTCGCGGGCTTCATTTTCGAGATACTAGCTGGGTCTTTGGATTCCTTTTCCTTAGAGAGCAACTCGCGACCCTGCGACTTTGCCAGTTAGCTTCCCCCGTACCCAGTTCGACCATCTTTAGTCGAGAAGGGGCTGCTTCTTTCGAGCATCCGGGTACGCGGTGGGACCTTACTGCCGCAACATCTGGGGTCCTATTTGACCCGATTCTTCGTTCTAGTCACCCTAGTCGTCTGATATAGATTCTCAGCCTTTAACCTTAGGCAGCTTTGGTCTGAATTCTGAGGTAGAGATTTTTTTGGCTTCAACACGCAAGAACTGTACTTGACTTCTATACATAGTCCACGCGCCTTTTGAAAATACAGTTGGTTCCGTTCATTTTTAGGAAAAATGTTCAACATGAAAGTTGTAGATCTCCATGAGATCTAAAACTTTCATGTTGAACATTTTTCCTAAAAATACACGGAAGCAGGTATATTATATATATTTCTCATCACTGCATATGTAGACTTTATACACAGCCTGTGTATATACAGTAATATATATATATATATATATATATATATATATATATATATATATATATATATATATATATATATATATATATATATATATATATATATATCTTATCCATACATACATACATACATACATACATATATATATGTATATCTTATTATATAAAGCAATATAGGTATTTGGAGGCACATCATAGATAAAATTAGAGTCATTGGATCATGAGAGAGAGCATAAGATGGGGGGGGGAGTTTGGAAGAGAGAGGAGGGAGAGAGAGAAAGAGAGAGAGAGAGGGAGAGAGAAAGAGAGAGAGATAGGGGAAGAGAAAGATTGCATGAAAATAATGTTTTTACGACAAAACGTAATTTTTTTATAAAATAAAAATTGTAATATTGATTTATATTTTTACGGTCATTTTGAGTACTCATATGTATACATTGTGGGCATTATCCGTCTTGATGTGGGTGCAACCCGCTTTGATGCGGGAGCATCCCGCTTTGATGCGGGCGCAGCCCGCAATGACAGATCGAGTACAGGAGAAGCTCATTCGAAAGCGGCCGAAGCCCGCCTGGATGCGGCCGAAAGCCGCCTGAGAGAATCGAGCACGGGCGTAGCCCGTGCGAAGATGCTCGTATATATGTATATATATATACACACACACACACACTAGCATCTTCGAACGGGCTTCGCCCGTTCTCGATGCGTCATTGCGGGCTTCGCCCGCCCCCCGGCGGGGTTCGCCCGTTCTCGATGCGTCGTTGCGGGCTTCGCCAGCAATCAAGCGGGTTTCGCCCGCTTGGCATTCAGGCGGGCTTTGCCCCCCCCTCAGCTTTTAATAAAAATTTTAATAAAAATTTAATAAATTTCTAAATTATAAATAAATTACTTAATTATATATTATAATTTAATAAATTATATAATTAATAAAAATGAAAAAAAACGCTAGAATCCCCCATCCGCTTCCGCCTGCTCACGCGTCGGCATTCTCGGCCGCAAGCGGCGGAGCCGTCGGCGGCCTGCCCGGCGCCCACCAGCGGGTTCGCTGGCCTCCGGCGAACCCTACGGGGGTTGTCCAGCGGAGAGCGGGCAGGGCCACCACCGCGTGAGCAGTGAAGAGGCAGAATGAGAGTCCAGGTATCAGGTTTTTTCGGGGATGAACAGTGCACTCCAGTTATCCTGTTTTGAATCCAACGGCCCGAGTTTGATGGAGCTTGATCAGACGGTCCAGATGCGTTTCATGGTGTGTTCCAAATATGCATATTGTATTATATAATAAAGATATATATCTTTCACTATTATAAGAGAAAAGTTGTCTTTGGTGAAACATTCAAAAATACTAATTATGCCCTCATTTTTATATTTTAATGACTTACATATATTATGATCTATTTCAAAAAAAATCAAAATACAATGTTCATTCAAGTAATTACACTATCAAAAAATTAGAAGTAATGATGAAAATCCATTTAAATTCAAAAAAAAGTTTAGTAGAGCTCCTACACCTACTATGATAGGTTGTCATTAGGCATGTCGGCGGTCTATTCAAAGAAGGTTGTCATTAGGCATATCATTGATATTTTCGAGATGATGACATCAAATCAATCAACTTTATTAAAATTAAAATTAATATTTTTAGGTCAAAACGAATATTGTTTTCCAAAATAAAAATTATAATATTTATGTATATTTTTTACGGTCATTTTGAGTACTCATATGTATATGTTGCGGGCAAAACCCGCCTTGATGGGGCGGGCGAAACCCGTCGTCGCCGGTCGGGTTTCGCCCCCATCCATTTCTTTGATGCGGCCGAAGGCCGCCCGAGAGCATCGAGCCGGGGCGAGCGAAGCCCGCCGTCGCCGATCGAGTATTGTCGCGCCTGGTTGTAGGGGCGGAGCCCCGTGTCGGGCACTCGTATATATATAAATAAATTATATTTTAATTTGAACGTGGCTATCTGGTTTCGAACCCAAGATCTCAAGGATAGGAGAAACAACTCAATCCAATGAAACAAGGAGGCAATTGTGATAATAGTTCAAATAATTTATACTTATATTGTTATAAAAAAATTATATAAATATAAGTATAATCTAATTCATTATTACACATAAATATACTATATATAATAATAATAATTATATATGCACATTTATAATTATAATTTTAAATTTTGTTATTTATAAAATTATATTTATATTTTTTTCTTAAATTATCGTCGTGGGCGGGCGAAGTTTGTCGGGGGCGGGCCAGGTACAGTTACACGAGGTTGTAGTGACGGTCCGAGTACAGTCGCGCGGGGCTGTAGGGGCGGGTCGGGTACAGTTGCGCGAGGTCGTAGTGTTGGGCCGGGTACAGTCGCACGGGGCCGTCGGTGGGCCGGGTACTGTCGCGATTGGCAGTAGGGGTGGAGCCCCGTGTCGGGCACTCGTATCTATATGTAGATATACATCTTTATCATCATATATAAAGAGATATTGTGGTGTGCCGATATCATGAGTTCAAAATTTCATAAGCCGTTTGATCATGAGTTCATAATTTAACAACCGTCTAATTGTACTTAATAAAATCACAGACTCTCTCCACTTTTTAGTAGGTCTCCTAAACATACTACTAGAGTGCCTTAAACCTATGTGAAATTACGATTTTGCCCCTATAACTCTAAAAAATAAAGGCGGGTTGACCATGGAACGAGGCGGGTTGACCGGGGAATGACGAATCTGAGCGTGTTTTGGAAACCCGCCACCTGTTAAAATTCAACTCAACCCAAAGAGCCAATGAGACATCTATAATAATATTTCAAATAAGTTTTACTTATATTGTTAATAAGTATAAGTATAATAATTATATTACACAAACATTTTAACATATATATAACTATAATAATTATACTATACAAAAAAATACTTCACAATTAATTATTATGTATATTAACATATTATACCGTATATTCCAACACAGTACCTATAAACATTCCATGCCTGACATATGTTATTAGTTACATGCAAACTTTTGAAGAACTCCACAGTACCTATATATATATATATATATATATATATATATATATATATATATATATATATATATATATATATACTATATATTAAGCGAAGCCCTCACTCATGTCCGTAACTTTGGGACTGCCTGTTTTGCCCTCCGCATCACACCGTTTCTTCCCGGCCCTGACGCGTCCGCTCAGTCCTCGCGCCCGCGTGTCCTCACCGGGGATGATTCCTCCTCTGCTGCCCGCCACGCTGGTCGCCGCCGTTCTTCTCCACCGACTCCCCTCAGAGCGGCACGACGGCCTGCTGCTTCGAGTGAGAGCGCCACGGTGACTGCTACCCGCTACTTCTTAAACCCCCGACCGTCTCCCGTAGTCGTCCTCTACATCGCAGCGACTGCCCGCAAACGCTGCTGCTCGCCGCATCTCATCTCATCTCCCCCGTTGCACCATCGTCGCTCCGTTGCGTATCCACGCGTTCTCACGTCTTCGCTTCATCCGTATGGCATCCTTTCTTCAGTTCCCACATCTAGGGTTATTCTCCGCAGGGCATCTCATCTCCCCCGTTGCAGCAGCGCTGATTTCTGGAGGTTCGTAATCTACGATTTCTCTGCCTCTCCGTCTCCAGGTTCGCCTCTTTGTATTGCGATTTCCGCGATACTCTGAATTTCCCCTGTTTTGCCTCTTTACTGCTTCAAATTTCTGCATGTTCTGCTCATACCAGCGCCGCTCCGTTGCGTATCGAGGCGTTCTCACTGTACCGGCGTACCTTCAGCCGTATCACATCATTTCTGGAGGTTCAGCATCTACGGTTTCTCTGCCTCTCCGTCTCCAGGTTCGCTTCTGCGTAATTTTCCCTGTTTTCAATCTTCACTGCTTCCAATTCCTGCGCCTGCACCTTGCTGCATATTTGTAAAGCAACCTCAAACAGTACAAGTGCAGTTTTTTTTGTAAAGCAATCTGAAACAGTACAACTGCAATTCCCCCTCCATCTACACAACCAACCAACTATGTTAACATTGCCCAAATTCAGCACATCTCTCTTATCAAAACCCGTTCATAAACATGACATTGATATTTAAGTCACTCTTAAACATTACAACTGAAAACACATGTACCCCCTTAGCTTAGCTCTTAAACATTACAACTGAAACACCTGTACCACCGTAGCAGATTTACGCCACTCTTATACTCCTTACCCGAATGCATCAAAGTGCAGTGCACTGCATCACACTGCAGTGCACTGCTTCAAACTGCAACGCACTGCATCAAACCGCAGTGCGCTGCATGAACCTGCACTGCACTGCATCAAGTTGCAGTGCGCTTGCTAATAAAAAACATTGGGGAAATTAATTACATGTCGTAACTTCCTTCTATCAGTAAAATTGGGGGTAGAGCACATCCAACATAAAATTTCAATTTCAAATTCGTATCAGATTTTCAATATCTGATTTCAGATTTTATTTAAAATTGATTACACATCTATCAAATTCCAGTTTTCATTCGCTAAAAGGTTTAGGAAAATTATACATCAGTGGGTGTTGGTCTTCAATGGCAACGTTCCGCATCCGGATTTGGAAGCAATGGACGCCGAAAAAACTGGTTGTTTCGATGGCAATGTTCCTGCAACCTGCATCAATCTGCAGCGAAACAAAATGTGCTGCAGTGCACTAATTGTGGGAGAAGGAATTAGTGGACTCAATCGAATCAAGAGCTAAATGTCATTTTACCCAATTATTAAGAGCTAGAATCAAATCGATATTCAGCTAGACAAAAAAAACAATATAAACTAGCAATGAATTTTGCTCTTATTTTAAATTAATAATAAGCTTACATTCATGACAAAAAAAAGTTGTGTAGATCAACGTGCTTTGGGATTAGTTTGGTGATGCCACTGTCGTTGAATATACGTTTGGCAAGACAATAGTTATGACTTACCGTTACCAAAAAAAATATTAGTTTTAAGCATAAAAATGGATGCAGTGCACTAATTCTGGGAGAAGGAATTAGTGGACTCTAAAAAGAGAAGCATCTACAATATGGAAACACATAAAAATGCATTCTCTGTTGCATAAGAAGTTTGTAATAAACACTCATGCTCCGATAGGTTACATCTGTGGTTGTTCTGATGTTTACATTATAAGGCTCAATGTGTTAATCAAACCTTTAAACTGTTCTTTACTCTCACAGTTTGTAACTCAAATCAAAACAGCTTTTTTCGGTGCTAAAAAGTCTTAAAGCATTTGCACTGAAGTTGTTGTACACATCGAAAATAATCAGTGCTCGGTGCAATAGCTTTGTACCTAAATTGTGCTGTTAGAGTTAAACATCAAAATATTCATGTCCGAAAAACATGGGGAATAACATAGTCTCTATCTTACATTTTGCTACTTTGTGTTGATGTTGGGTTTCAGGTGAAGCTGCGAAAGACTGCTGGATTCTACTACAATGAAAAAAAACCCATCGAGAAAATTGGAGTCGTACAGGAAGGTCAGCACTCTTTCATTGTGATACTGCTCTTACTTTTACTACAACTCTCACCTTATAGTGTTATATATGTACATAAGTCGAGATTTCATGATATTTTCAAGCTATTTGCTTGCAACTTTAACTGATCATTTTGTATATCGTATATTATCTAAAATTGCACTGCTTTCATGGATACTCCATTAGTAAACTCCAATTTCAAGTCATATGCCAAAAGAATAATAGGGAAATGTATGCAGGGATTGAAATTCAAATTTGTCAATAGCCCGTTCTGTTAATGCCTCCAGTGAAGAATTTTTTTTTTCCCATTTGGGGATACTGAAGGAGTACAACATTAACAAAAAGTAATTCCAAATAACTTATTGAAGAATACAACATTAACAAAATTACTCCACATACCTTCTTGATGACTACCTATACTACAAAAAGATGAAACACTATCATAAATTAACCTTACTAATATTTGAAGAAAATAATTCATCTAAAGAGTAGCTATTTTGGATGCAAAAGCTAAATAATTTCTCGCGCACGTTAGCTTCAATTAACCTTGAACATTTTCACTGTTTTTCTTAATTGGATGACATGGGAGTACATGTATACAAAATTGTAAATATACGTTGGTACTGCATACAAAATTGCAAATTACATGTAAATTGTACTCTCCGGATCCGCTTGCACTATACTATGTGACTGTGTTCTGTATATCAGGCCCAATTGAAGCCTAGGTGCAAGCAAGCGAATACCGTGTGCAAGCGGGCGAAGCCCGCCTGATGCGGCCGAAGGCCGCCCGAGAGCATCGAGCACGGGCGTAGCCCGTGCGAAGATGCTCGTATATATAATATATATATATATATAATATATATATATATATATATATATATATTATACGCTTAAAAAGATTTTGTAGTCCGAAAATGGTCATGGAATTAGCTAGTAGTCCGCGTATATATGGAAGCAATTAAGGGAAGCTAGCTAGTCATTATTCCCTTCTCCTTCTCTCATGCTATGTTTGGCCGAGCAGCCATTGGAGAAATAGTGATGGTGCCGTGCATGTTCAAAATATCAGCAGGTGTCATTAAGATGGCATTGAAGCACAGTCAAGAAGACACCTGCATTTCTCGCTGCCTGTGCCTGCATTTCTCCATGCATGACTGCACTCTGCATCTCTCTTTCTTCCTGGAACCCTCTCTCTCTCTCTCTCTCTCTCTCTCTCTCTCTCGGAAGGTGTATTTAATAAGTTAGTGGTTTTCGTCTGTGTGGGATTAAAAGGGGGGATGGAGACCTGACCACTGCAGCCTTAAGAGCCCAATGCACTGTGAATGGAAAGTGGATGAAAAAGTCCCTTCAGCCAATAATTTCCCACCCACCTTTTATTTTATTTTCTTTTGAGTTTTTGTTTCTGGACTTGGCCATTTTCAGATATATGTTCGGGTTAGAAATAGGAGCCATCACATTCTGTGAAAATGAAATGCATTTTTGTGGAGAGATTCGAGTTGGCCATGTAGCCTCATAGGAGTGGATCCGGATCCCCTGGAGTTCATAGGTAAAACTTCAGGGTGGAGTTCGATCTAACAAGCAAGAGCGATTCGTCTCGTCTATCCTACGGCGAGATGAATACAGACGCTAAAAGGCAAAAAAATGAAACGTAAAAAATAATAAAATAGTTTTTAAAAAACGTGAAATCTCGCGCGTTGTATTGCGTTCGATTTCAATCCAACGCGCGAGATGGATCGAACTCCACCCTGGAGTTGTCCGTACGAACTCCAGGGGATCCAAATCCCATAGGAGTGACCCTGAATCTTCTCTTTTCTCGGGACTGAATAACTTTTCCCTTTTCTTCCAGTTTTTTGGGGACCCTTCCGTATCTTAGGAAGGAAGAGATCGAAATCAACGATGGAAAAACAAGAAAGCAACTCAAAAAGCACAGAGATTTACGTGGTTCGACAACTTTGTCTACATCAACGGCTGCACTAGGGTTTCTCTCGATTTTTATTTGATTTTTAATTTACAGAAACAAGAAGCAAGTGAAGCCCTTTATATTTAAATCTAGCTAAAGCTACCATCTCCAACACCTTTCAATGCAACTACTACAAGAAAAAAAAGGCATTAGAAGTAAAAGTGCTCTATACTCAAATAAAAGGAGAGGAAATTAAGAAAATTAAATTTTCAGATTGTGTTAGCTTTGTGCTAGAGACATTCGACAATGATGACTCTGTTTTCTCGGTATGCATGTGCATTAGTTGGCATTCAAGATTACTGCAGACTTGATTTCATATGTTCTTATCACATGACTTCAAATCAGGATTCTTTTCAACATATCATTCTGTTTATAGAGACTGTATTTATGGGTAATGGTATTGTGTACAAAATTGTTGGGTTTGAAACTGTAACATCCTTATTCTTTCTAAACCTCTTGATAATATTAGGGCATGACGGTGAGTTAGGGCAAGGAGGTAACCCTAGGTTACCCTGAACAAAGATATAATCACTAAGTGCACACCAAGGAGCACAAGTCAACCTAGGTCAATTCACCTCAAATTGGGTTCACCAACTCAAATTAATCTCACCAATACATCCTAATCCTAAGGAGGAGACAACTGATCAGTCATTTCATGAATTGGAAGGCCAATTACATAGATTTGACCAAAGTTAACTTTAGATCAACATAGGTTAATTCAACATTACTTGGCTCAATTATGCTTCACATGGTAAAATTGACCTCACCTCTAGCCTTATAATATCATTGGGCCCCAATGGACCTAAACGCCCTATCAAGTTGACATCAATTCCCCATTTGACCCAAGTCAAACCTAGGCCAAATTTTGGTCAAACCTACACCTTTTAGATAAATTGGCCCAATCAGGGTCCGACTATGGCCCAACCAGCATAGGGTGGTGTCATAGGAGTCAAGATCAACTCATGAGACCAGTCAATCCATCAGTTGACCAATTCAACACACCAAGTCAATCATGATCAACATTGAGCCTAAATGAGAGAAATGAAGGCTCAACCAATTCCAATGGGCTAAGGCCTTGAACCAAGGCCCATCCTGCAGCCCAAAAACATTATTTCACCCAAAGCCCTCTGATTTGGGAATCTCATAGCATTCAAGGGGGTAAATTGGAAAATTCCCCCAATTATTAATGGTTCAAAGAAAAATTAATGGAAGGAGGCCAAAAATCACTCCTCTCCACTTCCCAAAGCCATCATTGGACTCCCTAAGTGCTTTAGAACTGTTCTCCCATTACTCCCAGTCGTCTTCCATCAAGGGGAGTATTCAAAACTCATGGTCGAACCACCCCCTTAATGGCATTTCTATAACTAGGAAACTCCACTCCAATCCGACCCTTTCATCACCTTCCCCACCTATAGAGTAGTCAAGCCACACTTTTATTTTAGAGAATTAGCCTCAAGATCACTGGATTGTAGTAGCTCGCAGGAAATAACCACATCTATGGCCAACCGTTGCAGCTGTCGCCCCGAAGCCCGATTACAGGTTTGTTTCTCCTCATCTCCCCTTGTGCTAGCATCCTAGATCCTTTACAATAGACATCAGGATCATTTGAGCCGATACAATGTGAGAAAAATGGAGAATTTCGGAAAATAGAGTGGTGTCGGGTTCGCCGAAAACCGCAACCTCCGACGGCCAAACCACCGCCAATCGATAGCCACCACCTAAACGGAGGTGGTGGTGGTGGCCGACCAAGGAGGTGGCTGGATGGCCGAAAAATGGACTTAGAATTTGCTCTTGGTCGAGCTCATCCTAGTTGTTGGATAGAGGTTGAAGATGACTGAGAGTCATCTGATCTGTGCCAAGATTTGTATAGATATTAATATTTATACATTATAATTTGTATTATTTTGTCACACTTACACAACCATTTTCAAGTAGAAATTAAGTGCCCTTAAAAGCAGAATTAGGAAAAGTTGTTAGAGACAACATTTGTAGCCCTGCATGTATACTTTCTGTAGAAATTAAAAACTCATTTAGAGCCATGCAACTCCCTATAGGATAGTTTTTTTGAGGCTGGTCCTTATGAAGGGCAAAAATTTAAATGTGAATATCTTTCACATGATAGCTTGCATGAGGCTGAAATTCGGACCATGCATGCATGTACCCTAGTCACACCATGTGCACAAAAAATAGAATTTTTGGGGCACATTTTTCTATAGTTATGTTCAATATTTGATTTATTAAATTATTGGGATATAAGTGATTAACAACAAATATTGACCCAAATTTTTGGTAGGATGGTTATTAGGTCATTATAAGCCACCAAAAAAAAAATTTAAGTCATTTGGAGCTCTGCATGTGGGCATATTCCAATGCATGAGGCTATAGCTTAAGGTATGTGGTGTGCATTTAGCCAAAAAGTGAATCTTTATGAATTTTGCAAGTTTGGCTTTGTCAAATTCTGTGAAATTTTATACATGCACATAGTTAGTGATAATACACCACCTCTAGAAATTTTAGGACTTTCGAAGTTAATATTTCTTGAAAAATATTTTAAATACACTATGTTACCAATTTGTATTATTAAAATAAATGTGACAAATATAGTTGGGAAAAATATGAATTCCAGTTGATAGACATATTTTGTCACAATTCACCCATTAAAATTTAATTGGAATTTTGTAATGACATAAACTTAGGGTTACTTCAATAATTACCATTATGCCCCTTTGAGTATTTTGAATTATTTTGGTCATTGTACAACCCCGTATTCGCGAAGAGTGGACCCAAAATAAGGCAAACCCGTTTTTAAGCTTTTTGGAGATTTTGAACTCTCAGTGGCCAATTTTGGCTCTGGCTTGGAACATACTATTAGGGGGAGGAAGAATTGGCTCCCCCAATGGCCCCTCTGTTGGGAGGGCGGGTGCGGCAAGTTGGCTAGCACCCGCCCCGGCCGGTTGAGTCTGTGGCAGGGGCAGGCGAGGCGGCCGCGGCCTGGCGCTCGCCCGAGCGGCCTGCTCGCGGGCGAGGCGGCCAGCGGCCTGGCGCTCGCCCGAGCGGCCTGCTCGCGGGCGAGGCGGCCAGCGGCCGGTCTCGCCCGAGCGGCCTGCTCGCGGGCGAGGCGGCCGCGGCGTGGCCCTCGCCCGAGCGGCCTGCTCGCGCGGCGAGGCGGCCAGCGGCCGGTCTCGCCGAGCGGCCTGCTCGCAGGCGAGGCGGCCGCGGCCTGGCGCTCGCCCGAGCGGCCTGCTCGCGGGCGAGGCGGCCAGCGCCTGGCGCTCGCCCGAGCGGCCTGCTCGCAGGCGAAGCGGCCGCGGCCTGGCGCTCGCCCGAGCGGCCTGCTCGCAGGCGAAGCGGCCGCGGCCTGGCGCTCGCCCGAGCGGCCTGCTCGCGGGCGAGGCGGCCAGCGGCCGGTCTCGCCCGAGCGGCCTGCTCGCGGGCGAGGCGGCCAGCGGCCGGTCTCGCCCGAGCGGCCTGCTCGCGGGCGAGGCGGCCGCGGCCTGGCGCTCGCCCGGGCGGCCTGCTCGCGGCCTGACCGGCGGCCTGGGGCCGTCTCGGGTGTTTGGGGGCGGGGTGTTGGCGGCGTGCTTTTACCGCTGTGCCTTGGGGGCGTTTTACCACTCTGCCCCCCGGCGTGGGGCGTTTCCTATTGGCCCAAGGCTTTTTGGCGTAGGGGTATTTTGGTCATTTTTACCCCCAGGACTTGGAAAAACTATAAATAGACCCCCTTGGGTGCCTTGGAGGGGATCTTTTTTCTTAGTTTTCTCCTCCCCTAGCTTCTTCTTGGTAGAGTTGAGAGAGCTCTCCAAGGCACCCTAGCTCGAGCATTGGCTAGGGAGGGAAGTGCTCAGGTAGCCTTCCGGGTGTGAGGTGGGACCTCCGCGCTAGAGCCGAGGGTCTGTTCCTAGTTTCCCCAAGTCTTCGGTCTGTGACGTTCTCTTGAGTGTAGTAGGTGTGAGGTCACCCCTTCCCCAAGGGTCGAACTCCACAGAGACCAAGTTTTTTTTGGTTTCAACATTTTGGTGCGGTGAGCGTGGAGAGTGACCAGCACAGAAGATCTCGGGAGAGTGTCATGACGGGAGGTCAAGGAGGTAGTGACGATCTCGGCGAGCTCCCCACCCTAGGACCCTTTGTGGGGAGGCAAGAGTTCATGGCCTCCATCCAGGGCATCATGGAGATGCTGCGAAGCATCGCTCCTCAGGGTGGCAGCTCCACCCCGACCCCCCAGGAGCTAGCTCCCCCCCTCGACGAGTCGACTCCCAGGGTCTAGGCGAGATGACCCCAGCGGGGGGAGAAGGAAGTGCACCAGGAAGAAGGCCAGGGAAGGAGAGGATGGGCGATGGGGTCGAGCGAGACCTCACCGGCGGGAGCTGTTCTCCAGCCCGGCGAGTGCCAACCTTCAAGGCGAGCAGGTCGCGCGAGTGGAGGTGGCAAGACCACCCCTTAGGGGGTCACCCTTCAGCGAGCTGATCATCTCAGCTCCCGTTCCCGAGGGGTTCAGAGAGCCAGACATGGCTTACTATTCCGGGAAGGATGACCCTGTTCAGCATCTGCAGTGGTTCGAGGATGCCGTCTCCATCAGACCAATGACGGACGCCTTCAAGTGTCGCCTCTTTGCGATCACGTTGAAGGAGAAGGCAAGGGACTGGTTCCATCAACTCCCTCCAAGGTCGATCTATGCTTCGAGGACCTGAGCCGAAGCTTCCAGCTTCGCTTCTCCACCTCCAAGAAGCGGAAGAGGAGTCCTGAGTCCATCTTCTTGATAAGGCAGGGGGCTGAGGAGTCGCTGGCCCGCTGTGTAGACAGGTTCCAAGAGGAGATCTTGGAGGTCCAGGAGATGCCAGGGTATGCTCTCCAGATGGCCTTCACCGTTGGGCTGAAGGAGGGCTTCTTCAAGATGAGCTTGACCCGGAAGGCCCCCCTTTCCTTCGAGGAACTGATGGAAAGGGCGGCGGAGGAGATTGCCATGGAGGCAGCCAACCCGGCATTTGTCAAGAGGTTGGAAAAGTTGACGGAGGTGGAGTCAAAGGAGCAGGGTGGCTCAAGGCATCAGGAAGGAAGAAGAAGAGAGGAGCAGAGAGCTCAGGGGTTCCAAGGACAGGAGGGTCCGGAACCAGGCTGGAGGCAGCAGGGAGGACCTGCTCAAGGTCCGGGAAGAGCTCTCATCCAAGGAGGGGGGAACTTTCATGGGGGCCAAGGGAGGTATAACTTCCAGAGGCAGGCCCCAAGGCAACTCTTACCCCCGCCGCAGCAAGCCTTGGCAATAGGAGGGGGAAGAGGTAACAGGAGAGAGCGCGCAGCCCGCCGAAAGAGGGGAGAAAGAGCGCTGATGTACTGCGACTTCCACCAGGTGGAGGGGCACGCCACGGCTACCTGCCCCGAATTCTTGGAAGTGAGGAGGGCGAGAGGCCCTGCGCAGCCGCAGCCGCCGGTACGAGTAGAAGAGGTTCTACCCGGAGAAGGGGGTGATGATATATGCGAGGACCGGGTCGACGTGGGAACCCGAGGTAGCATAGGAGTGATCCACGGTGGAGTGGGGGTTGAGGCCACTCGGAAGGCTAGCCTCCATGTCATGTACCGGAGAAGCGTCGCCTCAACCTCCCAGACCCCGCCCCCAGAGGAGAAGATCACCTTCTCGGTGAAGGACCTGCCAGATCATGAGGATCCGTTCTGCGATGCGCTGGTCATCCAGACGGCCATCGAAGGCTACACCGTCTCCCGGATCTTGGTTGACAACGGAAGCTCCGTCAACGTCATTTTCAAGAAGGCGTTTGATGAGATGAAAGTAGAGCCAAGGAGGGTGTTGGCCTCGGATGGACCCCTGTTCGGATTCTCAGGGGAGAGGAAGGAGGTCGAGGGTGGAGTGGGCTCCAAGTAAAATTGGGAGGAGTCTCGAGGAACTGCCGGTTCGTCATTATTGACGCTCCAAGCAGCTACAGCGCCATCTTCGGAAGACCCCTCATCAGCGCCTTCCGTTGCGTGCCGTCTTCATTCCACCAATGCCTCAAGTTCAGCTCAGGGGGGATCCAGGTCAGAGTCAAGGGAGACTCAGGATGGCAAGGCAGTGCTACGTCACGGCCGTCAACACCATCTCTTGGATGGCCAAGGCAGAGGAGATGGAGAAGATCATGGAGAGCCTGAGCAGGATGGAAGTGTCCGGCGAGCAGGAAGCGGATGGCGACCACCGGGCCCAGACCCCCTGAAGAAGCCTCGTCCCGGTAGAGTCCGGTATTCTTCTTATGTTGTATTGAGTCCAGCCCCCGACCAGCTGAGTCGGGGGGGGTCGTGTAACTCATCTTTTTCCCCGTTTGAGGATGTAGGATTTGGTATGGTTTGATTGTGTAGCCCAAGTCCTTAGCTCCGATGACGATTCCGCCGCCAGGCTCCCACTAGCTGGCTGGGTAGGTTGATCTCTCGTGGTAGCCCAAGTCCTTTGCTCCGATGATGATTCCGCCGCCAGGCTCCCACTAGCTGGCTGGGTAGGTTGATCTCTCGTGGTAGCCCAAGTCCTTTGCTCCGATGATGATTCCGCCGCCAGGCTCCCACTAGCTGGCTGGGTAGGTTGATCTCTCGTGGTAGCCCAAGTCCTTTGCTCCGATGATGATTCCGCCGCCAGGCTCCCACTAGCTGGCTGGGTAGGTTGATCTCTCGTGGTAGCCCAAGTCCTTTGCTCCGATGATGATTCCGCTGCCAGGCTCCCACTAGCTGGCTGGGTAGGTTGATCTCTCGTGGTAGCCCAAGTCCTTTGCTCCGATGATGATTCCGCCGCCAGGCTCCCACTAGCTGGCTGGGTAGGTTGATCTCTCGTGGTAGCTCAAGTCCTTTGCTCCGATGATGATTCCGCCGCCAGGCTCCCACTAGCTGGCTGGGTAGGTTGATCTCTCGTGGTAGCCCAAGTCCTTAGCTCCGATGACGATTCCGCCGCCAGGCTCCCACTAGCTGGCTGGGTAGGTTGATCTCTCGTGGTAGCCCAAGTCCTTTGCTCCGATGATGATTCCGCCGCCAGGCTCCCACTAGCTGGCTGGGTAGGTTGATCTCTCGTGGTAGCCCAAGTCCTTTGCTCCGATGATGATTCCGCCGCCAGGCTCCCACTAGCTGGCTGGGTAGGTTGATCTCTCGTGGTAGCCCAAGTCCTTGCTCCGATGATGATTCCGCCGCCAGGCTCCCACTAGCTGGCTGGGTAGGTTGATCTCTCGTGGTAGCTCAAGTCCTGCTCTGATGATGATTCCGCCGCCAGGCTCCCACTAGCTGAGGTTGATCTCTCGTGGTAGCCCAAGTTCCGCCGCCAGGCTCCCACTAGCTGGCTGGGTAGGTTGATCTCTCGTGGTAGCCCAAGTCCTTTGCCCCGATGATGATTTCGCTGCCAGGATCCCACTAGCTGGCAGGGTCGGTGGTACCTCTCGTGGAGAGTAGGTGCTTGCACCCCGAGGTCGTCTCGTCACCCAGACTCCCATTAGCTGGCTTGACAGGTTGACCCCTCGGGGAGGCTAAGTGTTTTCACCCAGAGGAGGTCTCGCCACCCAGGCTCCCATAGCTGGCGTGGCAGGTTGACCCCAAGAGGAAGTTACACTCCGCGAATACGTTGGGTTGGATGTTTCTTTCCGAGCTTGTGCCAACCTCGAAAAGAGCGGGGATTGTGTACAACCCCGTATTCCGCGAAGAGTGGACCCAAAATAAGGCAAACCCGTTTTTAAGCTTTTTGGAGATTTTGAACTCTCGTGGCCAATTTTGGCTCTGGCTTGGAACATACTATTAGGGGGAGGAGAATTGGCTCCCCCCAATGGCCCCTCTGTTGGGAGGGCGGGTGCGGCAAGTTGGCTAGCACCCGCCCCGGCCGTTGAGTCTGTGGCAGGGGCAGGCGAGGCGGCCGCGGCCTGGCGCTCGCCCGAGCGGCCTGCTCGCGGGCGAGGCGGCCAGCGGCTGGCGCTCGCCCGAGCGGCCTGCTCGCGGGCGAGGCGGCCAGCGGCGGTCCGCCGTCGGCCCGAGCGGCCTGCTCGCGGGCGAGGCGGCCGCGGCGTGGCCCTCGCCCGAGCGGCCTGCTCGCGGGCGAGGCGGCCAGCGGCCGGTCTCGCGCCCGAGCGGCCTGCTCGCAGGCGAGGCGCCGCGCCCTGGCGCTCGCCCGAGCGGCCTGCTCGCGGGCGAGGCGGCAGCGGCCTGGCGCTCGCCGAGCGGCCTGCTCGCAGGCGAAGCGGCCGCGGCCTGGCGCTCGCCCGAGCGGCCTGCTCGCAGGCGAAGCGGCGCGGCCTGGCGCTCGCCCGAGCGGCCTGCTCGCGGGCGAGGCGGCCAGCGGCCGGTCCGCCCGAGCGGCCTGCTCGCGGGCGAGGCGGCCAGCGGCCGGTCTCGCCCGAGCGGCCTGCTCGCGGGCGAGGCGGCCGCGGCCTGGCGCTCGCCCGGGGCGGCCTGCTCGCGGCCTGACCGCGGCCTGGGGCCGTCTCGGTGTTTGGGGGCGGGGTGTTGGCGGCGTGCTTTTACCGTTGTGCCCTTGGGGGCGTTTTACCACTCTGCCCCCGGCGTGGGCGTTTCCTATTGGCCCAAGGCTTTTTGGGCGTAGGGGTATTTTGGTCATTTTTACCCCCAGGACTTGGAAAAACTATAAATAGACCCCCTTGGGTGCCTTGGAGGGGATCTTTTCTTAGTTTTCTCCTCCCCTAGCTTCTTCTTGGTAGAGTTGAGAGCTCTCTAAGGCACCCTAGCTCGAGCATTGGCTAGGGAGGGGAAGTGCTCAGGTAGCCTTCCGGGTGTGAGGTGGGACCTCCGCGCTAGAGCCGAGGGTGTTCCTAGTTTCCCCAAGTCTTCGGTCTGTGACGTTCTCTTGAGTGTAGTAGGTGTGAGGTCACCCCTTCCCCAAGGTCGAACTCCACAGAGACCAAGTTTTTTGGTTTCAACAGTCATAATAGTTTAGAAACTTATGAATCTCTAGTATGATGTTTTATTTAGCCTTTGTAACTTCTAAAAATTTTATTAGATTTATTTAATAAGTATTTATTTATTTTCTTTGAAAAGTGACTTAGTGTATCAAATATTGGAAAATGAGACTTAATTATTTTTTGTCACTATAAATTTATGATATTTTGCCCAGACTTATTTTCCATCAATATCAACTTAGGATAATTTAGTTGTACTAGTTAGATATTTGTATTTGGCACTTCATGTTCAAAACCAGTAGTGACATTTAGTGAAATTTTATTTGTGATCAATTAAAATAGAAAAATTATGAAACTCTGGATTTACCTCATATGTGGCTTGTTAGATCTCTGGAAATAATTTTAGGGCAATTGGTCAAGTATTTTGAAATTTTCATCCTTACACCTAATCTAGTTCATATGGTCTACATGTTGTAATTCAAGGAGAGTTAATTAGACTTGATAAGTATTTGAAAACTATAAATGATTGGAGTGTGGTTAGGACCGTGTTGCAATTCTGATTGGATTCCTAAGGCAGTCGCTAAGAGGGATGAGGGTTAGAGTTATGTGCGAACAAAAAAAGCAGATTGAAAATTTAGAGTAACAAAATTTTTATTATCCAAAAAGGTATCTATTACAGAGGTATGACCTCTCTTTTATAAAATGGAGGAGAGATGAGAGATTACAAATAAACAACGTGAGGCTAATAATTACAAGAACAAGCATCTATACAAGCTGCATAGATGAACCAAACATCTGTACCTCGGAGAAGATAGCCTCAGAGTCGCTTCCTCTACATGGAAAGACTGGGGGGACAGATGAACCAAACATCTGTACCTCGGGAGACGAACTGTCGCGGCCACCAGATGGACAGTCTTCACTCGGAGAATACAAACAAGGCGCCGAACTACCTCCACCACGAGAAACTACAACGACCTTCCGCTTCTGACTACAACCCAACGACGTCTCAGCAGTCCACCCAGAGACTGAAGAAATTCCACACCGCAACAAGCGTTTCTCTTCCATGAACGAATAAATACAGAACAAACGGTTAGCCAACTCACGATGCTCCGAAAATCCAAGTACTGGAGAGAACACCCGCTCCTTTCCCTTTTGGCGACGACAACGGTCAGGCAACACGTTCACAGCTCCGGCAAGCGCTAAGAATTCCTGACATAACCGAACAAAGTATTTATGTGGCGGCGGTCCGTCCGAAACTCAAAATCAAGTCATCTCTTGTTGCTACAAATCTCCACCTGCTCGCCACCGTCAGAGCAAACATCACACCAGTCCCGGAAGTAATCCAAAGAAAGTTTCCCACCAAGCTTTCGAAAGAAGACAACCAACCCCATAAGACATACCACTTTCAAGGGAGAAAACTGGGAAATCGGCACGCCACAGAACTTCAGAATCTCAATCACTTCCTCGTACGGGGGGAACCGAAATCCGGATCTCAAGGTAGTCTCACAGGTCGTCAACCAACCACGAGTAGGATTTTGTACCCTCTCTTCATCATGCGGTATCCTCACCTCAAAGTCAGCAGGATGGCCGAACAGCCTCCTCCAAATGTCAACCTGATCCTGGTAAGAGAAGAGCGAAGACGCATCGGCCAAATAGTACGTTTTGGGCCATGTTACAAAGAATAAAAGTTTAAGCTAAAAATCTGGCCAAAAACCATCCGCAACACGCCCGAAAGAATACATGTGCCAACCAACACGACCAGTCGTGCACGTTTCAGCGCGGGCGCAACCGCCCACACCTCCGCGGGGGAACCCACGTGCCCTCTGGCACGTGTCTGTGCATGTGTACTCACGATTGCCCATGTGCGACCCCGCGCACCATCACGACTAAGGCAGCAATAGCTTCCTTCCTCAGTCATGGTTATCACCACCACTATATTATAAAATAGTTATCAACATTTTTTAACCTAGTTTGCATGGCGCTACCACTCGTCGGCGCAAGTACGTCACCGTTCACCACCATCGCCGCCATGAAAATGAACAGAATAAGATTCTTATTTTTCTTTGTCTGAAGCGGCCTCGTGAAACAATGATCTGGGGGGAATTATTGGGGATGAACCCCATTTTATAGGTAAAGGGTATGCACATAGCCACCCCCATGATATCCACTAAAATTAGTGGGATCATGGGTTTGACCGCGCGCGTGATCACCTCGTCCGATCTCCCGCACGCCGATCCCACTACTCATGATGGGGAAACCACCACGCCTCGCCGACGGCGGGCGGCCGGCCTCCTCCCCGGACGTCGCCGCCCGCCCCCGTTCATGCGCCAAGGGGGGCGCCCGCTTGGGCCGCCACCTTCTTGGCCGCCCAAACGGCGAAGGGGGAGGCCGCCCCGGCCGCCCTTTGCTCGGCCCTGGTGTGTCCAAGAGGGGAGGCCGACCAGGCCTCCCCCCCGTCTTGGTCTTAGTGGCCAAAGGGTGGCTGTCCCTCGCCGGCGCCGCACGACGACCGAGATGGGCGGCCAACCGAGCCCCCCCCCCCCCCCCCCCCCCCGCCCCCCCCCGCTTTGTCCGCCCCCCCTCGCCCGGCTACATGTACTGCCGAGAGGGGCGACCAACCGAGGCGCCCCCTGCCTAGGCCGACGGTGGCCAAAGGGGCAGCCGCCCCGGCCGCCCCCTCGCCTTCGCCGCCGGCGCGCTGCCAAAGTGAGCGAGTACCTCTCCCCGGCCGTCGCCGACGACCTTCCCTCACCAGCGAACTTGGCGGAAAGTTCACCGGCCGCCCGTGTAGGCCCGCTCCCATCATCCGATCAAGGGGGAGTGTACTCGGTCGTTTGATCCATGCGTAACCAGCCACTAACCACCAGGTTAGTGGAGGGAATTTAATTAATATTTTATTATTTATTCATGTCGGTCTCCAAATAGCGGGATACAGGTCTAAAAACTATAGTAAAAGCATTTATGAAGGTGGTTACGATATGCGGATAGCCGTGTAACCACCACCCAGAGCCTATAAAAGCAGCCCCAGACCTCTTCATTTCTCATCTTTCTCTTCAGAGTCTTTTTCTTCCTCAGGCCAAAGCTCTGTCAATTTCCTCCTACGAGCCGCGCTCAAGCCACACCCGAGCCACAAGCGAGTCAAGTCACAACCACCCGACAAAGCCAAATTGTCCAAGTTCCAGGCGGCTCCTGCAACCACAAGATCAAGTGCTTCGCCTCCCACCCAAAACCAGCAAGTCATTATCTGAAGACCATCAGTGCGAAGCGCAATCTGTAACAGCTCTTGGCGCGACGACTTGTCGTCCGCCTCGTGTAAAGTGTTCTCTCACCCTATAATTGTAACGAGAGGTGGCCTGTCACCCTCGACTTCACAAACCAGCTGCAACCTCTAGGGAATAGTGGATTTTGACCGGCATAGATCCGGCCACGTGATTTTTTACCCAGTCGAGGGGTTTTTCCACGTTAAAACTGATTGTGTGAAATCAACCTACTCTTTTGATTGTGTGTGCGCTCGACCGTCCCGAGAGGTAAGACGGTCCAAAAATTCCGGCCCGACCGGGACGCCGAATTAGTCCGCAACAAGACTAAAGGATTTTTGATTGAATCCAAAGGAGTATTTTGTTTGCAAGGTAATGAAATCACTTTATGATCCGAAACAATCTTTAAGATAGTGGTACAACCGATTTCATCGGTTCATCACATCCATCTGATTCAGAAAGAGTTTGCCCGATCAATGCATCTATTTTAAGATAATTAAATTAAGATAGTTGTTGAATTTAACATATTATTTATGTTGATGACATGATCATGCATGGATTTCAATTCCATTGAGTTTAGGCAAAATCGTAACTCCGTCATAGAATGGATGTTTGATATAACAATTATGCTTGCCGACAATGAAATTGCATAGGTGAGATCGGGGTGGTTCAAGAATGACGATTAATTAATAACCTGCACCGCGTTCGACGAACGCGGCGCCAAACGGACCCTTGGATCCCTCCTGTTGGATTTAAAACAGCATGCAGGTAGCATTATTAATTAATTCAGGTTGCCGGATCGATCCTAACTTCCAATTACCCGGCCCGGCTTGATTTATATATACATATAATGCGTTACAGATGTATGCATGATCAGTCAACTCCGATTCTTCGGGTTGTGTGAAACTATGCGTGTGAAAATGCTGCATTGATGGGCGTGCAATATATTATATCTTGAGCCGGCCGGCGGCCGGCCGGCCGGCCGCATCGGTGGGCGGGCGCGTGTGCAGAAGAGTTTTACAGCGCAGAAGAGTTTTACAGCACGCATGCACTTTATAAATATTTTTCTTTTCAAAAGTGGCTTCACCGCCAGCAGCCAGCAGCCAGCAGCCAGCAGCCAGCAGCCTGCAGAAAAAATTATTAGGTACTGGTAGTATTTCTAGAGAAAGGAGCGGGTGGTGACATTTAAGTCGTTCAGGTTGAAATTCAACGTTTGCTGTCGGTCAAAATAAAAAATTTAAAAAAAACAATGCGCTATTTTTAAAGGCCCATCGGACGATTATTTTTCCGTCCGCATTACTTCCTATGAAAATGCTATGGGCGGAAAAAAATTGCTGGCTGCAGGAGTTTTGTCTAGGGGCTTCAAGTGGCTACGGCTCCGTTTGGGGGACTTATTTTCACCGGTCAAGCGGTTACGACCGCATGTACCGGACCTTAATTAAGGACCATCCATTAATTAATCACTCGCTTGTTTGTGTCCAGGTTCAGCCGGGTAAGGGGATGCTGTACTGCACCTGCAGTGTAGCATTCAACGGCTGCGAGTGCATCAGCATTCGTGCACACGTATCTTGGTGTGAGTGTCGATACACTCTCAATTATTTGATGTGCAGCACTGCAGCACAGCCCCCGCTTCCGGTTCAGCCACCTAGGCACAATTGCAAATTTACACGTGTGATCGTGCTCTCAGCCTCTCCCTCTCCCACCTAGAAACAATACGGAAAATTAAATTGAAAATCTACAAAGAAAAATATATTCAATGTTATGAACTTACGATCCCGGCCATGTCATGATGGTATTCTAGCTGCTGCGGAGGGCGATAATATTATATATATATAAGACTAATGGTCATTTTAGACCTCTCTCTCTTACACTCTAATTATTTTGTGCGTTGACAATGCTCTCTCTTTAATTAAGGTGTTTGTTATATGTACTATAGTTTTGGTTATTCACACATTATTTTGAGTGTTTTTTTCCTTTCAAAAGATGATAACCGCACTTGTCTAATCCGCACAAAGAGCTGTTCGAGCTCACCTTCGCTCGTTCTTGATCGGGAAAACCCTAGGTTGCAACCCGCCCCTTCCCGACGCCGTCGGGCCTCCGCCGCCCTGACAATCCCCCTCCCGGCACCAACGCAGGCCATCACCGGCAGATCCGTGTGCCCGCTTTGATAACGACGACGGGCCAAACCTAGGGTTTCGCCTACTTCTTTCTTAGAG
The DNA here is from genome assembly GCA_039583875.1 of Platanthera guangdongensis. NCBI lineage: Eukaryota > Viridiplantae > Streptophyta > Magnoliopsida > Asparagales > Orchidaceae > Platanthera > Platanthera guangdongensis. The sequence continues at coordinate 2,381,916 of CM077151.1, read as the reverse complement.
GCCGACCTTGTTGGAAACGTGAATGGGCTCCTGCTACCCCGAAAATCTTCTAAGTACTCGGCAGAGACAACTTGGCGAGACCGCAAGTCGCGCGAATACACCCGGCGAGACCGCTACAAACCGCGCGACCTCCCACTATAGGCGAGTACCACCACCGCGCGAGCGAGATCCCTCCTACTCGCGCGAATCAACCACGCGAGCTCGCCTACAACACCTCGCGCCTAGACCACCAGGCGGAGACTGCACCCCACTCGCTGCTTGACCGCCAACTCGCGTGGCGAGATCGGTCTATTCGCGACCAGCTCCTGCGCGAGCTCCACCTGCGAGAGCTTACACCAGCGCGAGCTCCTCCTGCCGAGATCACCAAGCGCGGGTCGCGCAAGCCGCGAGTTCTCTCTCGCTGCGAGCTCTCTAAGTCGCCCGGCTTCAACTCCTAACCGCCCGGACAGAAAAACACCCCAGCGCTGCTGCGCTCCTCTCTCTCTCACTAAAACAGGAATATGAGAGCTTCTCTCTCTATTTCATCAATCTTTGAAATGAGCTACAAAGGGCCTATTTATAGGCAAAATGAAAACTCTCCACTACCCCTACATAAAAGCAACTCTCTCTCCTATTTAACAAATTCCTCAACTATCCCATTAAATTAAATACAACTCCCTTTCCCATTATTTAAATAATTAAAATATTAACTCCAAGTGGGGCCCGGTCAAACATGTCAACCCCAACAAACTCCCCCTCAAACTTGGCAGATCATGCCGAGTTTGCCTTTGAGCTTCAGGAACGTGTCCACCTTCAACGCCTTGGTGAAGATGTCCGCGACTTGCTCTCGGTCGGGCATACTTCACTTCCACTGTCTTCAACTCTACTTGTTCACGGAGGAAATGATACCTCGTCTCGTGTGTGTTTGCTCCTCCCATGCAGCACCGGGTTCTTCGCGAGCTGGATGGCCGACATGTTGTCCACCAACATTGTTGTTGGCCCCATCCACTTCATGATGCAGACTCTCTAGAAGGTTCCTTAGCCAGATGGCTTGGCAGGTGCCAGCTGCTGCTGCAATATACTCAGCCTCGCAGGACGATTGAGCTATCGTTGCCTGCTTCTTCGAGCTCCAAGAGAACACCCCCGTTCCCATGCTGAAGGCATATCCGGAAGTGCTCTTCCGATCATTTACATCTCCTCTATAATCACTATCTGAGTAACCGACCAGTGTCAGTTCCTCTCCAGTGGAGTACTTCAGCCCATGACCTCTTGTCCCGTTGATGTACCTCAGGATCCTCTTTGCGGCTGTGAAGTGATCCTCCTTTGGCTCCTCCATGTGCCTGCTCACCACTCCGACCGCATACATGATGTCCGGTCGGGTGAAGGTTAGGTAACGTAGACTCCCTACCAAGCTTTTGAATAAGGTGGAGTCTATCGCTCCTTCCTTCGACTCCTTGCTCAACTTCAGTCCAGGGTCGGCAGGAGTGGAGATTGGTTTGCTGTTCTCCATCCTGAACTTCTTTAGGATCTCCTCCGCATACTTCTTTTGTGAGATGAAGATCCGTCTTCATTCTGCTTTACCTCCACCCCCAAAAAAATAGTTGAGCTCTCCCAGGTCCGTCATCTCGAACTCCTTTTTCATCATTCTCTTGAACTCCTCGTACATCGAAGGGTTGTTGCCTGTGAAGATCATATCATCCACATATAGACATACGATCATCATGTCGCCGTTCTTCTCAACCTTCGTGTAGAGGGCATATTCATGAGGGTTCTTCTTGTAACCATGCTTCTGCAGGTAAGCATCTATTCTCCCATTCCAGGCTCGAGCTCCTTGCTTCAGCCCGTACAAAGCCTTTTCTAGCTTGCAGACCTTCCTCTCCTGTCCTTTCACCACGTACCCTAGAGGCTGCTCGATGTACACATCTTCCTCCAGGTAGCCATTCAGGTAGGCAGATACCACATCCATCTGCATAATCTTCCATCCATGATGGGCAGCCAGAGTGATGATCAAACGGATAGTGTCTATCCGTGCCACTGGGGCGAAGACTTCACCATAGTCCACTCCTTGGACTTGTCGGTAGCCCTTCACGACTAGCCGCGCCTTGTGCTTCTCCACGCCCCTATCTTTGTTTTTCTTCACCTTATAGACCCATTTCACCCCGAGGGTTTTTGGCCTACAGGTGGATCCACCAGCTTCCAGGTGTCGTTCTTCTTAATGGAGGCTATCTCCACATCCATAGCACTCCTCCAAGTTTTCTCTTTGGCTGCTTCCTCATAAGAGTATGGCTCAACATCTGCTAAGAGACAATATAAAGAAAAATTGTTAGCAGTTGGTGCCGTCTCCTCGTAGATCTCCTCCAACCTCCTCATCCGAGGTTGAGGACGATCCTCCTTGCTCCCGCTGGTACTTGCTCCACTGGAACCACCTCTACTAATGCTTGCTCCACTAGAGTAAGGAGTGAGAGCTCCCCTGGACCTCCGCTTGGTGGTGATGGTGGCTCCGCTCCACCCATCTCCGCTTCAGCCTCTCCTCCACCTTCTTCTTCATCATCCTCGAAAAACATCCCTTGATGTTCTTCACCGCTTCATCCAGCTCCAGCAGCTTCCTTCTTCAAACACCACGTCCCTTGAGATGATAGCTTTCTCCGTCTCAGGATTGTATAACTTGTAAGCCTTGCTCTCAGGAGCGTAGCCCACAAAATACACTTCTCACTTCGGTCGTCCAGCTTCTTCCTCCTTTGGTCCGGGACGTGGGCATAGGCCACGCACCCGAAGACCCTCAGGTGCTTCACACTTGGCTTCCAGCCACTCCAAGCTTCAAACGGTGTCTTGAACTTCACACTCTTGGTAGGGCACCGATTCAGCACGTACACAGCCACCTGTACTGCTTCCGCCCAGAACTTCTTCGGTAGTCCCTTACCCTTCACCATGCTCCGTGCCATGTTCATGATTGTGAGATTCTTCCTTTCTGCCACGCCATTTTGCTGGGGCGAGTATGCCGCCGTCAGCTGATGAGAGATCCCTCATTGCTTACAGTACTCGTCAAATAGCCTAGAGGTGTACTCCCCACCCCTATCCGTTCTGAGCACCTTCAGCGGTTGACTACTCTCCTTCTCAGCCATCGCCCGGAACTCCTTGAACTTCTCCAGCGCCTCAGCCTTCTCCTTCAGAAAATACACCCAACACTTTCTGCTGAAGTCGTCGGTGAATGTAATGTAGTACTTGCTTCCACCTATTGAAGTTGTTTCAAATGGACCAGCGATGTCCGAGTGAACCAACTCCAATGGCCTCGTCGCCCTTCAGGACTTGCCACCCTCAAATGTTTCTCTTCTCTGCTTCCCCTTGGTGCATGCCTCACAGACCCTATGAGGAGGTGTGATCATAGGCAGCCCTTCCACCATCTTTGATCCAGACAGCAACTTCAGGCCTGTGAACCCCAGATGCCCCATCCAGTGGTGCCACAGCCAAGCTTCCTCCTCTTCTTCATTCCTCGCGAGACATGCCGTCTCCTTTACATCCATGCTCAAAGTGAAGAGACGGTTCGCCGTCATCTTTACCCTCACTACTTCTTTCCCATGACCGTCCTTCATGGCCAGGGTGCCATCCCGCAACAAGACCCGGTAGCCCTTCTCCACCAGCTGCCCAAGACTTAGGATGTTACTCCTTAAGCCCGACACATAAAAGACGTCATTGATGAGAACCTCCTTCCCGCTCAACACAACCGCCATAACTCCTCTTCCTTCCACTGCTATCTTTGAGGCGTCGCCGAAACTCACCTCACCACCATTTGGTTCAAGGCTCGTAAACAGCTCCCTCTCACCGCACATGTGGTTGCTGGCTCCGGTGTCCAAGTACCACACTCCATTCCTTCCGCCTCCTGCACCTTGGACCGTAAGGAACATCATCGGGTCGCCTCCCGTGTTGCTCGTCTCTGCATAGTGGTTGGCCTCCCCTCCCTTCCGAGGAGCCCAACAGTCATAGCTCATGTGCCCGAACTTGCCACAGTTGTAGCATTGAGTCTGGGACATGTCTCCTCTACCTCCTCTTCCTTGGCCTCTGCCTTGGTCCCTTCCTCCTCTACCTTGGCATCTGCCTTGGCCTCTTCTCTACCTCTGGCGTTCCAACCTTGGTTCTGCTCAAACTCCTTCTGGTGTGGTTGCCTTCTCCCTTGATCTCTATCACCTCTTCCTACTCTACCTCTTCCCTGGTAGCTGCGGCCATGCTGGCCACCACCTCTTCCTGAGCTCTCTCCGAAGTTCAGCTGGGTCTGGAGTGCTTTGCCCAAGCCACTCACTTCTTCATCATCTTGCGCCATTCTGTACTCATGGGCTTGCAGTGAGCCTATCAATTCATCCGCCGTCATCACCGTGAGGTCCTTCGATTCTTCGATGGCCACCACCATGTGTCGGAACTTCTTTGTCATAGAACGCAGGAGCTTCTCCATGAAACTAACCTCGTCTATGGTCTCCCCATTTCTCTTCATCTCATTTGTGAGCGTCCGTAGACGGGTCACATAGTTGCCAACCTTCTCCGACCCTTGCATTCTTATCATCTCATACTGGCCTCGGAGGGATTGCAACTTGACTTTCTTGGCCTTGTCAACTCCCTGCATAGAGCGCTGTAAGATCTCCATGCCTCCTTCGAAGTCTCGGCATCCGAGATCTTTTCGAATGTAGCTTCATCTACTCCTTGATACAAAATGAACAACGCCTTCTTATCCCTCTTCTTAGCTTCTCTCAGTGCTGTCCTTTGTGCGTTCGTCAACGCGGCTTCTGCTTCGGCAGTCAGCACCTCCACACCATCCTCTACCACCTCCCACAACTCCTTGGAGGCTAGTAGTACCCTCATCTGGATGCTCCAGTTCCCATAGTTGGTCTTCGTCAACTTGGGGACTTGCCCCGACATTCCACTTCCCATCTCCATCTCTTCTTATCACGAGACCTTCCGAGCAAACTCCCAGGGGATTCAACCTCGCTCTGATACCACTTGTTGGAAACGTGAATGAGCTCCTGCTACCCGAAAATCTTCTAAGTACTCGGCGAGACCAACTTGGCGAGACCGCCAAGTCGCGCGACTACACCCGGCGAGACCGCTACAAACCGCGCGACCTCCCACTATAGGCGAGTACCACCCCGCGCGAGCGAGCTCCCTCCTACTCGCGTGAATCAACCACGCGAGCTCGCCTACAACACCTCGCGCCTAGACCACCATGAAAGGGAAACTAGATCTGATATACTTTAGAGGGGGGTGAATAAAGTATATGGTGCTTTTAAAAACTTTTGAAAAACTTTTGCAAAGCTTTACAACAATTATTGTAATGAGTGTGAGCAGGGAAGCAGAAATAAACTAATCACAAAACTAAGCTATGCAGAAACTAAGCACAAGAAAATCTAGGCCAGAAACAAAAAGAAAACAAGCAGAACCAGAGGACACAAGGAAATATAGTGGTTCCCCAAACTTGGGTACATCCACTCTTCTACCACCCTAGGTAGGAATCCACTGCAGGATGAGTTGATCAGGTGTCCTGGGCACCAATGAGCTTTTGATAAGGTGCTCAAAAACCAAATCAGATTTTTTGATCAGGTGTCTTGCCACCAATGAGCTTTTGACAAGGTGCTCAAAAACCAGATTCAAACTTTTGAAGGGAGTTTGAAAAACCCTTTACAGAGTGGGGGTGAGAGAGTGATGACAGTCTTCTCTTTCTCAATCAACTGAGAAGACTAAGTGGATTGATGTCAAAGCTCCCCCTGAGTCCTAGAAAACTTCAGGAAGAAGAGCTTTGCTGAGGGTGATAGGCCTTCAAAGATAGATCTCCAGCAAAAGATGATTTCAGCAAGCTGAAATGTTGAGTGTCTGGAGTCTTGAAATGATGTTGGCCTTGAACACTTTGAGAGCTGAAGAGATCTGAAGATTTTTGAAAGCTTGATCTCTCTGATGAGTGTTCTTCTCAATTCTTCTTGACAGAAAATTTTGAAAGAGTCTCTGTATTCTGAGTTGTGTGTCCTGTTCTTGTCAATCTCTATCTTGATTCAAAAACATTCTATCTTTTGTTCTCTGTGCCAGAATAGAATATCACTCTGTCAAAGATAGCCGTTGGTCTGCATTGATTACAACCTTAATTGCATAATTTCTTCTGAAGGAAAGTCCACTGAATTATTCCTTGAAAAATCCCTTGAAACTTGGTCCAGAAGTAAATGAAAACGGCTAGCAGATCTTCTGAATTAAATGCAGAATAACTTCTGTCTGATTTAAATTTGAATTCTGAAAGATAACTGAAATCGTCGAACTGAGCTCTGCTATCGTCGAGCTGAGCTCAGCGAACTGGAAAATTCAAGCAGCAAAATAATCGTCGATCTGAGCTCAAAGATCGTCGAACTGAGCTCAGAGATAAAGATCCAGTGCAGAGTCAAAATCGTCGACCTGAGCTCAGCGATCGTCGAATGGAGTTCGACGATATTGCGAAGTTGAGCTCAGCGATCGTCGAGTGGAGCTCGACGATATTATGAGGTTGAGCTCAGCGATCGTCGAATGGAGCTCGACGATCTGAAGAAGTTGAGCTAGACGATCGTCGATCGGAGTTCGACGAAACGTCGTGCTGAGCTCGACGATCAGACTTAGTCACCAGTCAGAAAAACTTGGTCTTCAGGGCAGCTTCCAATCCTAGACTTCTAACCCTTAGACTCAATTCTAATTGACCTATTAAGCTATACAGAAGGTCAAACACAGATTCCTAGAGACATAGTGATCCTGACCCAAATTAGTAATAGGGTGTTCCAACACACCAGGCGAGACTGCACCCCACTCGCTGCTTGACTGCCAACTCGCGTGGCGAGATCGGTCTATTTGCGACCAGCTCCTGCGCGAGCTCCACCTGCGAGAGCTACACCAGCGCGAGCTCCTCCTGCCGAGATCACCAAGCGCGGGTCGCGCAAGCCGCGTGTTCTCTCTCGCTGCGAGCTCTCTAAGTCGCCCGGCTTCAACTCCTAACCGCCCGGATAGAAAAACACCCCAGCCCTGCTGCGCTCCTCTCTCTCTCACTAAAACAGGAATATGGGAGCTTCTCTCTCTATTTCATCAATCTTTGAAATGAGCTACAAAGGGCTTATTTATAGGCAAAATGAAAACTCTCCAACTACCCCTACATAAAAGCAACTCTCTCTCCTATTTAACACAATTCCTCAACTATCCCATTAAATTAAATACAACTCCTTTCCCATTATTTAAATAATTAAAATATTAACTCCAAGTGGGGCCCGGTCAAACATGTCAACCCCAACAAACCTAGGGTTTCGCCTCTAGGGTTTGCTGATGGCTCCGCTTAAGATAGTCCACTAAGGCTCATCAAGTGTGGAATGACCTTATATAGTATCTCCAGCGTAGAGTCGTTACACTCTAGTGACACGAAACCCAAAGGGTCGTTCCGAGTCGGTCCTGACACGGGCAGATATATAACCAAATATCCTAACAATCTCCTCCTATGTCCGAAGTGAGACCAACGTCGGAAAAGGGTTGGTGTGTGTAAAGTTCAACCAGAATTCGACTCAATACACAACCGTGTCTATAACATCTGTCAGAATAAATTGAATTTAAGAAAACAAAAGTTAGTATGTACGCATAAGAATAAAGCATAAACTCAGCAGCAACACATCAAAGTCAAAATTACAATCAGAAAATCAGGTACTAGCACACATAGTGTCTCATGATCAACTAAAGAGCAATAGAAATAGTCCAAATAACAGAGGAACAAAAAAGAGAGCTAAACAGTGCTCTAAACCTAAGACAAAAAACCAAACAAACACTCTAGAAATCAGCGTCCAGCAGATCATCCTCCTCTGGATCGCAACCGGCAAGTGCTCTTCCATCAGCAGCAGCTCTTGTAATTTCCAGCAGAGAAGTTCATTCAGAATGAATTTAACCTTGGAAAATGTACAAGTATCCAGTTCTACTTATATGAACGTAGTACAATATGAGGAAGCATGTGTAGAGTGTTTAGGTTATACCTCAGAATCCATTATCTATTTTCAAAGAAACGATGTTATGGACTTCTAGACACCACAGCTGTATCTGTGCTCCTATGTGGAATGTCATAGTTACTGTTCTTCTAAAGTCAATTAGAACTTATCAAATGTGGAATGGAACCAATAAACAGAAGAAGAGTCAAACCTAGTCAGATTGTGTTATCAAATGTGGAATAACACTCTCCTCCTAGATAAGGAAGACGAACCCAGTGGAAGTTGTTAACATCAAATATAGAATGAAACAACTCACCAGATTCGTACTCAGCAACCCCGAACATCAGCGGAGCACAACACGCTTTCTTTGACCAAGGAAAGTGGAAAAAATAAAAACATTTGGACTAAGGCTGAACTAAATCGTCTATCCTTGAACTAAGGTTGAACTTAAATCGCCTTGAGTCTCATTTCATGTTAAAATTTCTTGGACCTTGGAGTGAGCAGAGGTTATCTTAACTTAAGTCAGTCACAACCAGAAACACATGCAGCAACAAGAGTCTTTATTGATTAACAACAATCTTCTTTACAACGCGATAAATACATGGCGAGACATGATTCACCAAAATCACCATAGGGAAAGCAGAGACAATTACAAAGACAAGTCAATACAAGCCGCACGGACTCAAACACCAAGCTGTCGGTCTACTGCTATGGAGTCTGCACAATCCGCCAGGTCGCCAGACCGCAACCCAAGCCGCGCAGACTTCCCATTATTCCAATGTTAAGCTCTAACCGCCGATCTGCAAGCCGCCTAACCGCGAGGTCGCCTAGCCGTCAGACCGCACAAGCTGCAATGCCGAATAGAACAGTCCACCTGAAGCAAACGACTTATTGAACCCCGAACCAAGTTGCTAAAGGGAAGACCGTTTGGTCGCTGTTCGCGACCTGCTGTTTACCACCTATTGCTTAACCGTAGAGTCCACACTGTCCCTGACCGCAATCAGAGCCAAGTCCTAGCTTTCTAGCGCTATCCGCACAACCTACACAGCACAAACCGGTCAACTCTATTAAACCGCGCATACACCAAAAGTCAGTCCGCAACAATTGAACGCGGGCTCACTTACTATTCATTCACTCATTTTTGGTTCTCTTTTCCTGATGTGACATGGGTCCTATTTATAGGCACAATGAGGAGTGTGGTCACCGCCCTAGCCGATAGGATCACTGCCACATCCCGCAGCAAGAACACGTGTTCGCAAAACCCGCGGATACACATTAGTCCGCCGCTGCCTGAGCCGGATAGCCAGTCCGCCAATACTTCTCCAAGGCCTGACAGAAATACCAGTCCGCCTTGTCGCCAAAGGTCAAGCCAACACCAAAGCTTCACCAAGGCTGGACAGCAACACCAGTCCGCCTTGTCGCCAAAGGACAAGCCAAGACTTCCACAGCCGGACTCTGCAACAGTTGTCTGCCTATCCCGGACACAGCTCCAGTCCGCTTATTCTGAGCCCACAACCTCGCCACCAAGGCAACTGCCGGACTCAACGGACACAGCTCCAGTCTGCTTATACTGCGGATACCTCCAGTCCGCATATCCCGCATACTGCCCCAGTCCGAATATCCTACAGACTACTCCAGTCCGCATAACCTGAGTCCACGACCATTCCAGCAAGGCAGCTGTCGGATACAGCAGACCCAGCTCCAGTCTGCACGCAGTTGCGGACGCAATCTCTAGTCCGCTTACACCAAACTCGCAATCAAGGAACATGACACTTCTACCGAGCTCAGCGGACTAAGAAGCAATCCGCGCTCCACTACGCGATCTCCCCGGACTGAGCCAAACCTGGACTTGGTTCAGAACCAACCAAGTCCACACCACTGGCCACAAGGTCCAGTCCGCACTTACTAGCGGACACTGGATTTAGTCCGCCTGCACCGACGAACTCTAGTATCAGTCCGCACTGACTGACGATCTCCGCGGCTTCCACTTGCCGCTTCACCAAAGCAAGACCAAGGCTTCTGCTAAGCCGGTCTGTCAAGCTCCAGTCTTTCAGTCCGCTTCTTGCCAGACTCCGTGGATAGAGTCACTATCCGCCTGGTTACCTTCTGGGATCCAACTGCTTGCAGAGCATAAGCCGATCTGGCTAACCGCCGTTGTTGTTCGCTTAGTCCGCGCGAACAGACTGCCCAGGCCGCCACAAAACAAGTCATCTGCACCAGCCCCGCTGACCTGGCTGTCCGCCAACCTTGTCCGCGTAGTCTGTGCGGATAGGTTTCCCAAGTCCTCCATTCACCCACTTTCACTTCACAATTTTCAACACTCTCCCTTGAAGTGAGAAGTGGTGAATAACTCCAGCAGCTCCCGTAACCTTGCACATGGTCCCTCTGATAGCCCCTACGAGAAGATGTCCAAGACATAGTTCCCGCCCTGCATATCCTGGACCATGAGGGAGCCCTCCAACATCTCCCAAAAGGAGTCATGCTTCCCTCTGCCTTCTTATTCAGCTTCAACCTCCACTCGTGCATCACAGGAGTTTCACCAATAACCTTGGGCACAGGGGCCCAAGCCTCGTTACCTCTGAGAGTAGTCACCTCTTCATCTTTGGTGTCAACCACCTCCTTGATTCTAGTGGGGTCATCACAGCTAGAAGGTACTCAATCGACCTGAGGGCTTACAAGGAAACATGGGACTAAGCTCATTGTGTTCCCTTCGCTATATCGAGATGGTAGGTTACTGATCCTCTTTGATCTCCGAAGAACCTGATCATGGCTAACCACCTCTGCTGTTCCTTTTGTACTAGCTCCGTTCCCGGGCAAAACCGAAATAGTGTTCCCCTTGCTTCCTGAACAAGAAGCCACCGCACTGGAACTAGAAGTACCTGGAGCAACACTCCCCCTGCTACCTGAACCAGAAGCCTCTGCTCTCGAACAAGAACTACCTGGAACATCGCTTCCCCTACTTCTCAAACCAGAAGCCTCCATCTTCGAGCCAGAAGCACATGGAGCATCACTCCCCTTGCTTCCTGACCCTGTCGCCTTTGCCCCGAAGCTAGAACAACCTGGAGCTCCTGGTGACTCAGGCAGCTCCAACCGATCCTTAACATCAGCCTCCTTTAGCCCACCATCTGATCTGCTCATCTCAAGCTCCACATATGAGCTATCCCAATACGACGTCAGCTCATCGAAGACAGCGTCTCTCGATACGATGAACCTCTTCGTCGCAGGATCCATACACCCCCATTTTCTCCTCTGCTCATCATACCCAACAAAGACTAGCTTTGTCTTGAGAGCATCCGGAGTGTGTACGTCGCAGGTAGATCCAAACACCCGTAGGTACTTTACACTGGGCTTCGCCTCAAATGTCAGCTCACATGGAGTCTTCACATTGATCGGACTAAGAGGCATTCGATTGATGACATGAGCGGCACAGGCCATCCCTTCCGCCCAAAAGTCCTTAGGAATGCCTTTGCACTGAAGCCAACACTTGCATGTCTCCATCAACAGACGGATCATCCGAGCTGCAAAATCGCCTTGCTGTGAAGTATGTCCATAAGAACGCTACCTTCGGATCCCATGCTTTTTGCAAAAGTTCGAGAACTCGGTTGAGCCAAACTCACCACTGATGCTTGTCCTCAACTTCTTGATCCGCAGGCCAAGCCGGCCTTCCACAAGCTTCTTGAACTCCACAAAAACGTGTATCATGTTTGACTTCATAAAGTATACCCAAGTATACCTCGAATAGTCATCAAACAATATCAGCATGTACCTGCTGCCTCCAAGACTAGCAGTGACGGTCGGTCCAACATAGCACAATGGACAACCTCCAAAGGTGCTTTACATCTGGACTGCACCTTATCAACCGTAAAGCGATAAGCTTCACCATGCTGACATCCCGCGCATCCCTGACCATCGCCATAGGATGACAATCTAGGCAAGCCTCTTACGAGTTTTCTTTCCGCCATTGCTTTCAGCTTGTCCGTCCCTACATGCCCCAGTCTTTCATCCCAGATAGTTGCACTATCACTGGCCTTCATACGATCAGCACCTGAACTTGTTGATGACCCAATTAAGTTCTTCTCCTTACTCCCAACATGAGCTACGTTCGCCGAGAGCAAGACAACCTTACTGTAACGCCCCGAAAATTGTATTTGAGTCGGTCGCGAAAAAGGGATTTTTGGTGCCTATATAGGGGTACACGGCCTAGGACACAGGCGTGTCTAAGGCCGTGTCTGGCTGGTGTTTTTGGTCGTTTTCATCCCGAGAAGGACACGACCAGGAACACGGCTAGATGACACGGGCGTGTCATTTGACACGGGCGTGTGCCTACCCGTGTCAGTACCCGTGTCCCGTTGGGTCGTGTCCGTTGCCGTGGCGGTTATGCGTGACACGCCCCCGGACACGGGCGTGTCGAGAGACCCGACACTGGCGTGTCTGAGCCCGTGTGTCTTTTTTGTGTTCGATGATCGTGCCTGGATCGAGGCACACGGCCTGGGACACGGCCGTGTGCCAAGCCGTGTTCGGCCAAGGACTGGGAAATTTTGTGCAGATCTGAGCCGTTCATTTTCTTTAATTAAGATCCAACGGCCCAGATGATTTCCTGCTCTGTAAAGGCCGGGAATAGGGGAGTTAATCCCTCATTTCTCTCCAAGGCTTTCTCTTTCCAAGGTGTTAGAGAGAAGAGGAAGAAGAAGGAGGAATCCGGCCACCAGCGGAGCATCGGAGCACCGTTTCGAAATCTGAGAGCGGATCCGTGGAGGAAAGGTCATTGTGAAGAGTTCTGTCCGCGTAGTTTTTCGATGACACCAAAACGGACTACAAGGGTCATGATTCTCAACTTGAGCATGTGAAGCTCTTTCTTTCTACATAGGGAATCCCGCCCTCGCAAGTGTCCGGTGAGTGCGTGGTGTTCCTTGGGGTTGATCTGAATAGTCCCCCTTGTGTTGCATATAGAGTCCGGAATCGTAAGTACGAGCATAGGCATTGTGTGTGAAGCCTACCCGGACGTGTATCGTTTAGATCGGTGATGTTGCATTTGCTATGATTTTGCCGGAGAAGACTCTGTGCTTTGGGTTTTTCGGGTTTCTACGCGGTAGATTGCAGCAGGGATCCTTGGAGGTTAGCTTCAAAGCACACCAAGAAAATTGAGCGGAAACGTGTTCTGCTAACTTGGCGGTCCTTGGGAACCGGCCTTGATCATAATTGGGTTAACAATGAGATTGTTTGGAAAATTTTGGGATCCGAGAGAAGCTTGGCCCGCGCATAGGACTTAAATTGTATATGCGGCGTGAGCAACATGCAAGTGGAATTGGACCTATGCTATGTGGTACGGTGCGAGAAATCCGAAAAGGGCACTGGCCGGAGGCATAGTCGGGAGCCTTAGATGGTGGTCAAAAGGCTAAATGCTCACATGTTGTTGCCATCCTGGGGGTGGTGGTGAAGACGCTGATTGGTCAGGATTCACCATTAATATGCCCTGAGTGCACGGGGTGTTTGGCCGTGCGAGCCTGCACCTGTGGTGAAATATATAGTTGCACTTTATTGTTTAGCTGGGCTAATGTTATGCAGGGAAAGAGCACCGCCATCCCGAGTAAGAGGCGGGGTCGTTATAATTTGGTCGGCTTTTGGCTGACCGTTGCTTTGTTTGCCACCGTGCGGTCGAATTGTGCTTGCAGGTGCTGCGAAGCCGAGTACCAAATAGCAGGCTGGAGCCCATGTTGTTGTGCTGGCCCTAGAAGGCCGTAGAATAGTTGTTTTTTACTTTTATCATGTGTGGCCGGCCTGCGAGCCGATGTATGTAAGACATGTTTTATTAAGTGAACATTTGTAAGGCCATAAGGCCATGTACCTTTTCAGTGTATTTGGGTTTCATTCCTGTGGTTGTAGTTGTGGACATTCATATGTATTAGATTTATGATTACGTTCTTTCAACTTTAAAAACTTCCGCTAGAATGCTCTGTGTAGGGCGAGTAGTCTTAATTGGATGGTTTGAATATTCATTTGGTAACCCTTCCGACTGTCTGTGGTATATGCCGTCGGGTTCTAGTTGGACCTTCTGTTATATGCCATGTGACGTATGGGGGTGTTACAATTTGGTATCAGACTTCTGGTTACGGTCAGGCTTAAATGAATTCGTGGGCGAATTCTTTTAAGGGGTGGTGAGCACATGTGTGCGTCATCGTTATAACATCAAAAGAACCCATGAATGTCCACTTAGGAATGAAAAATACACTTGTTTTGTGGAATTTGAGTGTTCCAATGATTGCTTTTAGCAATTTGTTTGTCGTCTAATCGTGTATCTTTGCTGCTATAGGCTGCTAGGAGCGGTGCTGGTCAGTCAGAGCGTCCGCAGTCGGCAGAAAGTAGTGCACCAAGGGCTGTGCCTACTACACCTCCTTCAGCAGAAACCATCAGGATGGTGGCTGAAGCCGTGTTTGCAATGATAAATGCCCAACCTGCAGGGAAAATGCATCACACACCTCCTGCGAATGAGCAAGAACCGGTTAGGGCGGCAGAGCCGAGAGTGGTGGAGCGCGCAGCAGTTGATCTGGTAGAGCCGAGGAGAGCTACGGAGAAGCAGCTAAAGCATGTGATGGGCTTTAATCCTCCGAGGTTCGATGGGGTTGGAACGCCAGCTCAAGTTGAGGACTGGCTCTCTTTGATAAAGAGGGTATTGACAGCCACAATAACTGAGGAGTGGCAGAAGATCACCATAACGACTTTCTTTTGGTGGGTGAAGCGAGGCTGTGGTGGGATGAGTTGAAGTTTCATCTCTTAGTGGGAAGGCAGCTTGCGGATGTGCCGATAGAGGAATTTTCAAGATTGTTCCTAGCCAGATTTGTACCCTCTGCGCAGAAGTTGGAGATGGAGAATCAATTTCTTGGGTTGACTCAAGGATCCAGAAGCATGGACGAGTATCTGCAAGAGTTCACACGGTTGGGTCGGTATGCTGGTGCTACGTTTATGGAAGAAGAACGGAAGACCAACCGATTTTATGAGGGTCTACGCGGTGATCTAAAGTTACTACTTGCTGGGCCTAAGGCGCAAGGCTTCCTAGCCTTGGTCAATTCGGCCCGATCGTTGGAAAAGGTTGCGAAGAAAGTTTAATAAAAGAAGGACCCAGGAGAAAGGAAGTCTGAGTTCAAGGTGTCAAATAACAAGTCAAGTTTCCGCAGATGGAACAAGAAGCAGAGAACTTCGAACTCAGCCCCTTCGGCTGATGCGTCAGGGGCAACTACAAGTCGAGTCCCAGGAGCTTGCTACAACTGCGGGAAGATGGGGCATTTTGCTCGGGAGTGTTGGAGCGGACGTTCAAAGTCCGAGAGGAAGCCTGGAGCGACTTATGAGGAGAAAGGGAAGGCAGTGGAGTCAACCGCGTCCCATCATGCTCCAGCCCAGCCTAGAGTCTACAACCTTGGTCTTCAAGAGGCCATAAAGCAAGCAGACGTGGTGACATGTATGAGTTAAATTGCAGTAGTTTAACTTTCATAGTCGTTACCTCTTTTGTTGTTAGCTTACTTTTGTTGGTGCTAGGCTTTGTGTTAATCTTTGAGTTTCCGGCGAGAGCCCTGTTTGATACGGGAGCATCGCATTCCTTCTTGTTCGAAAAATTCATATCGCGCATCGGAGTTCCGTCCTCGATGGCAGAAAACAAGTTGGATGTGTTATTGCCCAATGGGTGCTCAATGTGTGCGTATAAGATCTGCGTAGTGAAGATTCGGTTTGGAGACTAGGAGTTTGATTTGCGAGCGTTGATTCTATCGTTAGTGGAGTTCTACGTAATATTCGGTATGGATTGGCTCTCGGAGCAGGGTGCATGCATCGATTGCAACCGTAAGGAAATTAAGTTGGGTCTGGACACTGATCGAGAGACGACTTTTGCGGGCATGAAGGGGTCAGGGAAAGTTTTGATGTCGGCCCTTCAGGTGATCAAGGTAGTTCGGTCTGGGGCAGAACTGTTTGTCACTCTAGTGCAGACTTCGATGCCTAAGCCAAGTCTTGACAATTTCCTAGTTGTGTCTAAATATCCCGATGTGTTTCCAGATGATCTCCCAGGAGCCCCTCCTCAGTGGGAGATTGATTTTACCATTGAGCTGGTACCGGGTGCCAAACCGGTGTCACGCTCCCCATATCGGATAGCGCTAGGAGAGATGGTAGAGTTGAAGGTGCAACTGCAAGAGTTGCTAGAGCAAGGTTATGTGCGTCCAAGTTCGTCGCCTTGGAGCGCACCAGTTCTGTTTGTTAAGAAGAAAGATGGGAGCTTGCGGCTTTGTATCGACTACCGGGAATTGAACAAGCTTACGGAAAAGAATAAGTATCCGATTCTGAGGATTGACGATCTGTTTAATCAGTTAGTTGGGTCAACAGTATATTCGAAGTTAGATCTGAAGTCCGGTTACTATCAGTTGAGTATAAGGGAGAGCGACATCCCAAAGACAGCATTCAGTACGCGGTTTGGGCATTACGAGTTCACGGTCATGCCGTTTAGTTTGACCAATGCGTCATCCGTGTTTATGGATCTGATGAATAGGACGTTCAGAGAGTACCTGGATCGTTTCATGATAGTATTTATAGATGATATCCTGGTGTACTCGCAGTGGGAAGAGGATCACTACAAGCATCTACACATGGTGTTGGAGATGTTGAGGAGGAATCAGTTGTATGCTAAGTTCTCCAAGTGTGAATTTTGGTTATCCTCGATAGCGTTCCTTGGTCATATTGTCAGTGGAGAAGGGATAGCGGTGGATCCGGCGAAGATAATGGCAATACGGGAGTGGCCTACTTTGACTACGGTGGCGGAAGTCCGGAGTTTTCTGGGACTTGCTGGCTACTATAGCGCTTCGTAGAGAACTTTTCACGGATAGCACTTTCACTCACGACGTTGAAAAGGAAGGATCAAAAATTTGTGTGGTCTCTAGATTGCGAGCAGGCTTTTGAAGAGTTGAAGAGGCAGTTGACCACGACGCCTATTTTATGTTCGCCAAGTGGAACCGAAGGGTTCGAGATTTATAGTGATGCTTCGGGTAATGGTTTGGGTTGTGTTCTGTTACAGAAAGGGAGAGTGATAGCCTATGGTTCACGACAACTGAAGGTTCATGAGAGGAATTATCCGGTCCATGACTTAGAGTTAGCGGCCGTGATATTTGCTCTAAAGATTTGGAGGCACTACCTGTACGGTGTGAAGGTCGATATTTACACCGATCATAAGAGTTTGAAGTACCTGTTGGACCAAAAGGATCTGAACATGAGGCAGCGGAGGTGGATGAAGTTCTTAGGGGACTACACCTTCAAGATTCATTATGTGCCTAGGAAGGGAAATGTAGTGGCAGATGCGTTGAGTCGCAGGACTCCAGCGCAGGCCAACTGGTTATCGGTACATGATGAGAGATTGGTCCATGAGTTGGAGGCTTTGGAGATATCTTGCGTCGACAAGCAGTCTAGTGCCGAGGCGAAATTATTTTGGACAGAGGTGCAGTGTGACCTAGCGAATAGAGTTCGGCGGGCTTTTGTTCAGGATAGCAGCATGAAGCAGATCTTAGATGAATCTTTGGATGGGTCAAATTCCCAATTTGTGGTTGAAGATGGGTTACTAAGGAAGGACGGTCGTCTATGCGTTCCTAGTGCGGATAATCTTCGGGAGGAATTGATGTATGAGGCTCATCATACCAAGTACTCAATCCACCCGGGAAGCACGAAGATGTATAGAGACATGAAGAAATTATTCTGGTGGTCGGGCTTGAAGAAAGATGTAGCACTTTATGTGGCCAAGTGTCGTACTTGCGTATTGGTGAAGGCG
This sequence comes from Platanthera guangdongensis, assembly GCA_039583875.1. Taxonomy (NCBI): domain Eukaryota; kingdom Viridiplantae; phylum Streptophyta; class Magnoliopsida; order Asparagales; family Orchidaceae; genus Platanthera; species Platanthera guangdongensis. The sequence continues at coordinate 2,364,192 of CM077151.1, read as the reverse complement.
GAATGCCAGAAGCCCGGAGGTTTCTTGAAGCCCCTACCTATCCCAGAATGGAAATTCGATGACATATCTATGGATTTTGTGCATGGTTTGCCGAGGTCACAGAAGGGAAACAACGCCATTTGGATGGTCGTAGATAGGTTGACAAAGGTGTCACACTTTATTCCGAATAAGAAGGAAGACCCGGTGGAAAAGTTAGTCAAACTCTACGTGGAGAATATTGTACGAGTGCATGGTGTGCCCCGCAGTATTGTTAGTGATCGAGATGGACGCTTCACGTCGAATGACTGGAGGTTGGTGCATAGTCTGTTGGGTACTAAGCTAAAGTTCAGCACAGCCTTTCACCCGCATACAGATGGTCAAACCGAGAGGGTCAACTGGATGATGGAAGACATGCTTCGCATGTGCGTCCTAGATTTTGGAAAGTAGTGGGAAGATCACCTGTACATGGTGGAGTTTGCGTACAACAACAGTTTTCATGCAAGTATTGGAATGACGCCTTTCGAAGCCTTATATGGGAGGAAGTGTCATACGTCGTTGTCTTGGTTGGAGGCAGGCGAATCGAAGTTGTACAAACGTCAAGCGGTGGAAGACGCCACTTCAATGATACGGACAATTCAGGAAAGATTGAAGATCGCTCAGGACAGGCAGACAAAGTATTACAACGCCAAGCATAGGAATGTGGAGTTTAATGTTTGCGACATAGTGTATCTAAAAATCAAGCCGTTCAAGGGTGTATCGCGGGTTCGACGATTGAAGAAGTTGAGTCCGAGATACCTTGGACCTTTTGAAATCCTGGAGCGTGTTGGCGAGGCGGCGTATAGATTGAAGCTGTAGGCGGAATTGAGTGGGCTGCATGACGTGTTCCACGTATCGGTGTTGCGTAAGGCGGTGTAAGAGCCTTCACAGATCATTGCGGATAATCAAGTACCAGTTGATTATGAGTTGACCACAAGGGTCAAGCCAGTACGTATTGAAGATGTTGCAGTCAAGCGACTCTGTAACAAGGATATCCGTATGGTTAAAGTCCGATGGGATAATTGCGGACGTGAGGAGCTTTCTTGGGAGCGAGAGCAAGCTATATTGGAGGAATACCCCGAGTTATTTCACTCAGGTATTATTTAGATTTGTGTACCTTTACTTAATTTCGGGACGAAATTCCTTATGTAGGGGAGATTTGTAACGCCCCAAAAATTGTATTTGAGTCGGTCGCGAAAAAGGGATTTTTGGTGCCTGTATAGGGGTACACGGCCTAGGACACGGGCGTGTCTAAGGCCATGTCTGGCTGGTATTTTTGGTCTTTTTCATCCCGAGAAGGACACGACCAGGAACACGGCTAGATGACACGGGCGTGTCATTTGACACGGGCGTGTGCCTACCCGTATCAGTACTCGTGTTCCGTTGGTTCGTGTCTGTTGCCGTAGCGGTTATGCGTGACACACCCCCGGACACGGGCGTGTCGAGAGACCCGACACGGGCGTGTCAGGTTGGACACGGGCATGTCTGAGCCCGTGTGTCTTTTCTGTATTCGACGATCGTGCCTGGATCGAGACACACGGCCTGGGACACGGCCGTGTGACAAGCCGTGTTCGGCCCAGGTCTGGGAAATTTTGTGTAGATCTGAGCCGTTCATTTTCTTTAATTAAGATCCAACGACCCAGATGATTTCCTGCTCTGTTAAGGCCGGGAATATGGGAGTTAATCCCTCATTTCTCTCCAAGGCTTTCTCTTTCCAAGGTGTTAGAGAGAAGAGGAAGAAGAAGGAGGTTTCCGGCCACCGGCGGAGCATCGGAGCACCGTTTCGAAATCTGAGAGCGGATCCGTGGAGGAAAGGTCGTTGCGAAGAGTTTTGTCCGCGTAGTTTTTCCATGGCGCCAAAACAGACTACAAGGGTAACGCTTCTCAACTTGAGCATGTGAAGCTCTTTATTTCTGCATAGGGAATCCCGCCCCCGCGAGTGTGCGGTGAGTGCGTGGTGTTCCTTGGGGTTGATGTGAATAGTCCCCCTTGTGTTGCATATAGAGTCCGGAATCGTAAGTACGAGCATAGGCATTGTGTGTGAAGCCTACCCGGACGTGTATCGTCTGGATTGGTGATGTTGCATTTGTTATGATTTTGCCGGAGAAGACTCCGTGCCTTGGGTTTTTTGGGTTTCTACACGGTAGATTGCAGCAGGGATCCTTGGAGGTTAGCTTCAAGGCGCACCCGGAAAATTGAGCGGAAACGTGTTCTGCTAACTTGGCGGTCTGGGAACCGGCCTTGATCATAACTAGGTTATGAGATTGTTTGGAAAATTTTGGGATCCAAGAGAAGCTTGGCCCGCACGTAGGACTTAAATTGTATATGCGGCGTGAGCAACGGGCAAGTGGAATTGGACCTAGGCTATGTGGTACAGTGCGAGAAACTCAAAAAGGGCACTGGCCGTAGGCATAGTCGGGAGCCTTAGACGGTGGTCAGAAAGGCTAAATGCTCACATGTTGTTGCCATCCTGGGGGTGGTGGTGAAGACGCTGATTGGTCAGGATTCACCGTTAATGTGCCATGAGTGCACGAGGTGTTTGGCCGTGCGAGCCTGCACCTATGGTGAAATATATAGTTGCACTTTATTGTTTAGCTGGGCTAATGTTATGCAGGGAAAGAGCACCGCCGTCCCGAGTAAGGGGCGGGGTCGTTATAATTTGGTCGGCTTTTGGCTGACCGTTGCTTTGTTTTCCACCGTGTGGTGGAATTGTGCTTGCAGGTGCTGCGGAGCCGAGTACCAAATAGCGGGCTGGAGCCCATGTTGCTGTGCTGGCCCTAGAAGGCCGTAGAATAGTTGTTTTTTTACTTTTATCATGTGTGGCCGACCTGCGAGCTGATGTATGTAGGACATGTTTTATTAAGTGAACATTTGTAAGGCCATAAGGCCATGTACCTTTTCAGTGTATTTGTGTTTCATTCCTGTGGTTGTAGTCGTGGACATTCATATGTATTGGATTTATGATTTGGGTTCTTTCAACTTTAAAAACTTCCGCTAGAATGCTCTGTGTAGGGCGAGTAGTCTTAATTGGATGGTTTGAATATTCATTTGAAAACCCTTCCGACTGTCTGTGGTATATGCCGTCGGGTTCCAGCTGGACCTTCTGTTATATGTCATGTGACGGATGGGGGTGTTACACTTGCACTCCTTCCTGAGGTGACCATGCTGTTTGCATCTATAACACCTTGGTCCTTCCTTCGTCTTCCCATCACGCCTAGGAGAAACACTCCTCTCTTGCTGATATGAAGTAGAAGGACCATCCTCCACAGCAACATTCACCTCCTTCCAGAACAACCCATCAAGGGAAGTCCAAACCTCCGCAGCTGACCGACTAGGGGTGCAAGTTGAGTTGAGCCGGCTCGAAAGCTCGATGAGCCGGCTCGAAAAAAGCTCGACTCGAGCTCGAGCATGTCGAGCTCGAGCTCGAGCTCGTCGAGCTCGAGCCTGATTTCGAGCCGAGCTCGAGCCTAATTAAACCTGTTCACGAGCTCGCGAGCCGGCTCGCGAGCTTTTTTTAATTAAATAATATATATTATTAGTATTAAATATTTTAATATATTATATTATTAACATAATATTAATATAATATTATTAAAATAATAGTTTTATATTATTAATAAAATATTAAATTCGAGCTGAGCTCGAGCTCGTCGAGCTGAGCTCGAGCTCGAGCTCGAGCTCGAACCATGCTCGTCGAGCTCGAGCCCGAGCCTTTTAAAATAGGCTCGTCGAGCTCGAGCTCGAGCTCGAGCTCGAAAAAAGAAGCTCGAGCTCGAGCTCGAGCCGGCTCTTTTTGATGAGCTCGACTCGTTTGCAGGCCTATGACCGACATCCACTGATATGGTCTAAGAGCTCCGATGAGATCACCTGCTTGAGAATAGACTCCGTTTTTGCATTTGTCTCCTTCTAAGCTCTCATCTCTTCAGCATTGCCAACAGTAGCTTCTTGTCTTTCTGCTCCGGATACTACCTCCCAAAGGTCCTCGCCAAGAAGAAATCTTTCCATACAAGACTTCCAACCATCAAAGTTCGTCTCTGTAAGGAGTTTAATTCCAAAACCACTTGCATCTTCCACTGCCATGGTTCAACTACTGGTTCCCTCTTCAGAAGAGCAACAACCACTTCAGTTGATCATTGCTTATCCACTCCAAACCAGCTCTGATACCATGTTAAAATTTCCCAGACCTTAGAGTGAGCAGGGGTTATCTCAACTTAAGTCAGTCACAACTAGAAACACATGAAGCAACAAGAGTCTTTATTGATTAACAACAATCTTCTTTACAATGCGAGACATACATGGCGAGACATGATTCACCAAAACCACCACCGGGAAAGCAGAGACAATTACAAAGACAAGTCAATACAAGCCACGCGGACTCAAACCCCAAGCTGCCGGTCTGCTGCTATGGAGTCCGCACAATCCGCCAGGTTGCAAGACTGCAACCCAAGCCGCGCGGACTGCCCGTTATTCCAATGCTAAGCTCTAGCCGCCGATCTGCAAGCCGCTTAACCGCGAGGTCGCCTAGCCGCCAGACCGCACAAGCTACGATGCCGAATAAAACATTCTGCCTGAAGTCGAACTAAGTTGCCAAAGAGAAGACCGTCTGGTCGCTGTCTGAGACCTGCTGTTTACCGCATGTTGCTTAACCGCAGAGTCCGCACTGTCCCTGACTGCAATCAGAGCCAAGTCCTAGCTTTTCAGCACTATCCGCACAACCTGCACAGCACAAACCGGTTAACTCTATCAAACCGCGCGGACACCAAAAATTAGTCCGCAACAACTGAACTCGGGCTCACTTACTGTTCATTCGCTCATTTTTTGTTCTCTTTTCCTGATGTCGCATGGGTCCTATTTATAGGCATGATGAGGAGTGTGGTCACCGCCCTAACCGAGAGGATCACCGTCACATCCCGCAGTAAGAACACGTGTTCGCAAAACCCGCGGATACACACCAGTCCGCTGCTGCCTGAGCAGGATAGCCAGTCCTCCAGTGCTTCTCCAAGGCCGGACAGAAATACCAGTCCGCCTTGTCGCCAAAGGCCAAGCCAACGCCAAAGCTTCACCAAGGCCGGACAACAACACCAGTCCGCCTTGTCGCCAAATGCTAAGCTAAGACTGCCATAGCCAGACTCTGCAATAGCTGTCCACCTATCCGCGGACACAGCTCAAGTCTGCTTATCCCGATCCCACAGCCTCGCCACCAAGGCAACTGTCGAACTTAGTGGACACAGCTCCAGTCTGCTTATACTGCGGATACCTCTAGTCCCCATATCCCACAGACTACCCCAGTCCGCATATCCTGCAGGCTGCTCCAGTCCGTATAACCTGAGTCCACGAACATGCCAGCAAGGAAGCTGTCAGACTCAGCGGACCCAGCTCCAGTCCGCACATAGTTACGGACGCAATCTCCAGTCCGCTTACACCAAGCTCACAATCAAGGCACATGACAGTTCTGCCGAGCTCAGCGGACTACGAAGCAGTCCGCGCTCCACTACGCGATCTCCCCGGATTGAGCCAAACCTGGACTTGGTTCAGAACCAACCAAGTCCACACCACTGGCCATAAGGGCCAGTCCGCACTTACTGGAGGACAATGGATTCAGTCTGCCTACACCGTCGAACTCTAATATCAGTCTGCACTGACTGGCGATCTCCGCGGCTTCCACTTGCCGCTTCACCAGAGCAAGACTAAGGCTTCCGCCAAGACGGTCTACTGAGTTCCAGTCTTTCAGTCTGCTTCTTACCGGACTCCGCGGATAGAGTCATTATCCGCCTGGTTACCTTCTGGGATCCAACTGCTTGCAAAGCATAAGCCGTCCTGGCTAACCGCCGTTGTTGTTCGCTTAGTCCGCGCGAACAGACCAACCAGGCCGCCACAGAACAAGCCGTCTGCACCAGCCCCGCCGACCTGGCTGTCCGCCAACCCTGTCCGTGTAGTCCGCACAGATAAGTTGCCCAAGTCCTCCATTCACCTACTTTCACTTCACAATTTTTAACATTTCCCCCACTGTTTTGATTGATTATTCTTTAGGCATTCCTTTAGTCAGTGGATCAACCAGATTATCCTTCGATCGCACATCAATCAAAGTGATAATGCCTTGTTCTTTCAGATAATACAGTAGAGCGTGTCTCAGTCATACATGTCACCTCTTAGTATTAAAAAGGACATTCTTCACAACTTGAACTGCTGCTTGATTATCACAATACAAACTCAAAGAATTGACTTGAAGTCTAGACAAGGGAATGTCTAGAATCAAATTTCTGATCCAATCTGCCTCTTCTCCAGCTGAGGCTAAGGAAAATAACTCGGCTTCCATTAACGACAAAGCTATACAAGTCTGTCTTTTGGATTTTCAAGTGACTGTAGTGCCACCCAAAGTGAAAATAAATTCACTTGTGGACTTGCTGTTCCCAACTTCTGAACACCAGGAGGCATTACAGTATCCTTCTAATGTTGGAGGGTAACCAGTACAGCACAGAGTGTGATCTTTAGTACCTTTCAGGTACCTCATTAGTCGATCTAAAGCATCCCAATGCTCTTTACCTTTACTACTAGTAAAACAACTCAGCATGATTACCAAGAAAGCAATGTCTGGTCTAGTGCAACTTGTGGCATACATGAGATTACCAATGATCTTTGAGTACTTTACTTGATCAATGCGGGTCCCTTCATTCAGAATCAACTTGATATTTGGATCGATTGGTGTTTCAACAAGCCTACAGTCTTTATAACCCCAAGTAGTGAGAATCTGCTCAATATAATGAGCTTGCCTTAGAGTGACACGTCCCTTGTCTACTCTAACTTTCATACCTAATAGGGTATCTACAGGACCAAGGTCCTTCATGTCAAATTCTTTCGCGAGAGCAGATTTAGAATCCCTCACTACGGCAAGATCTGACCCTAGAATCAACATGTCATCCATGTATAGGCATATGATGACTGTTTGATTTGACATCGAGCGGTAGTAAAGACACTTGTCTGAAAGACTGGACTAAAATCCAACACTCTTTACCATTTGATTAAATTTGATGTGCCACATCTTAGGTGCTTGTTTAAGCTCATAGATCGATTTATCGAGCTTGCACACTTTGTCTGTTTGATCCTTATATACATAACCTTTAGGTTGTGTCATGTATATCTCTTCATCAAGCTCTCCATTTAAGAACGCTGTCTTTACATCCATCTGATGAACTATAAAGTTCTAGATAGAAGCTATGACAAGAAGAATCCTTATAGTGGATAGGTGACATACAGATGAATAGACATCAAAATAGTTAATTCCCTCTTTGTTGCTTTATAACCCTTAGCTACTAGACGTGCTTCAACTTACATATTTAATTTATTTAACAAATTTTAACACAGTTTTTTTAGGTTCAAACGTTAAATTGAAGCCATTGATGCCAAAGAAGACAATATTGACATCTTCTTATTGTTAAAACGTATTTTCACAACTTTTGGATGACATTATGGACTGTTGGAATTTTTGTGAATTCAAAATTGTTGTTAAATTATTTTTTTAATATTGAATTTGCAGATATCAAAAAATGTAGTGCGAATAACAATATGTTTTGCGGATATAAATGTATCAAAAGTGATTTGCGGATATCAAAAATGTGCGAATAATCAAAACTGTAGCGCAGATAACAATCGCCTAAATTAATATCGCTCATAAAGTGATTGTGATATGTTTTTTTGGGTGGGGAGGAGATTATAAGCACATGCCAATATTGTTTGTCATTATAAATTTATTATGCATGAATAATGACTAAGGCTCAATTTGGTGAACTTATTTTTCACCGATCAAGTAGTTATGGGCGCATGAATCAGACCTTAAAGGCCGCCAATCTTATAAATTAATTTTAAAAGGAATGGGTTACCTCCTGGGAAGTCTCCGTAGGCCCGCTTAACCGGATCACTTCTCGTCAAAGGGAGGATTGCAGTCCGTGGGACCTGGGACTAAAAGCAGGTGCGTTGTGTGGTCAGGATCTTCATGCTGCGGTTTCCTACAACCCGTCGTGGCCGCTGGGGCGTGGAGAGGGGTTGGGGTGGCACAGATTGCAGTCCATGATGGGGGCCTAAGACGTATGCATCACTGGTGAGCTAGGCTCGTCAGGGTCCTCACAGTTTAGGAAATAAAATATAAGATATTGATGTTGTCTTCTCTGTCAACAATCTTTGAGAAGACTTTAGTGGATGTTGTTGAGGCAAAAAGCTCCCCCTGATTTGAGAATAGATTTGAGATCAGGAGGGGAGATTTTTCTTTATGGTGTAGGCATTCAAGTTGTTGATTAATTGAAGATTTTGCACTGGAAGACTGAAGCAGAAAATCTGTTAAAAATATGTTGATCTGTAAGAATGTATCCCTTAAACTCTAAGTCAGAAACCCATTTGAGGCAGCAATCTTCTAAATATATTTCTCTGAGAAGAATTCAAATATTTGAATTTAAAATCATTCTTTGAAACGTCCGAAAAATCTCTGAGATTTTGTAACTGTCCTAGTAATTAATTAGATTAATAACTCTGTGATAAATCCATATTTAATGTTGTCTGAAACGGCTATATTCATTAAGAATATTTAACATTAAATATCAGAGTGTTACTGTCTGTAATTAAGTCATTTAAAATTATTCTGCCTTCAGTAAATAACACTGCCTGAACACTGCAAAGAACTAGTCGAACCGAGCCTGGAAAACATCTAACTGCGCCTGGAGTTCATCGAATTGAGCCTAGTGTTCATCGAGCTGAGCTTGGAGTTTGTCGAGCTGAGCTGCTGAGTTGTGATCAGCGTTCGTCGAACGGAGCCCAAAGTTCATCGAGCTTAACTCAGAGGGAGAACTCTGAGTCACATGTGTAATCTAATAGTTGCCATAAGTTTTATATGTGCAGGTGTTCTTTGAACAATATTTAGACAGGTTGTCTAAGTGATTGTGACAGATGGTCACAAGGTAGAAAGGTGGAGAGATAGAAATCTGTCAAAAAATACTGAGTAAAGCTGGACAGTCAAAGCCTCAACATTGGCAAGGATGAAATGAAGCTAAGTTCATAGGCGTTGAGTGAGGCAGTTCACTCAACGCCATATAATAAGAAGCGTTGAGTCAAGCTAAAGAAGTCAAAGCTTTTGAAGATATGTCAAGAATTATGGCTAAGTCCAGAATCGTTGAGTGATGACAACTCACTCAACGCCCAAAGAACAAAGCATCGACAAGATAGTGTTCAGTCAAAGCTTAAGAAGATAGACAGAAAAATCTATCTAAGTTCAGAGGCATTGAGTGCGGACAACTCACTCAACGCAAGCTCATCAAGAAGATTGACTAAGTACAGAAGCGTTGAGTAAAGCCAATTCACTCAACGCCTCAGAAAGATGGCAGGGATTCATAAAAGCAGCTAAGTCCTGGGGCGTTGAGTGATGGAGGTTCACTTAACGCACTCAACGCCTAAACAGCAGAAAGATTGTCTAAGGACAAAAGCGTTAAGTGAAGGTTATTCACTCAACGCACTCAACGCTTGGAAGTGCAGAATAGTTGACTAAGGATTTTTGCGTTTTATGAAGGCCATTCACTCAACACACTCAACACCTGGGATGAAACTGAGAATTTGGCTAAGTCTACAGATGCTGATGTCAGCATGAGTCGGCAAAGTTTCAAATTGTTACGGGAAAGCTACAGTACGCGACAAACGGTGACGCAGGTCAACTATATGACTTTACTGATAAAGATAAGTTGCAGCAGTCAACTCTGAAGGGTCTCACTGCTCTAAGAGCCGTTGGACAGTGGAAGATAAAGGTCTTGAGATCGGAGGAGACAAATTAACTTTTGGAAAACAACCTTTAGGGTTTAATATTTCAAAAAGAGGCGGAACTTCATCGTCTTCTCCCTCGCCATTGTTGCTGAGCTTGAAGCTTGAAGTTTAAACCCACAGATCTAAGAGTTCACACAGTTAGCTGTAGCTATATTCACCTGCTACAACAAGTTCAGAAGAAATTTCTAAGAAAGAAGAAGAAGTAGAGCATTCTAATCTATGCAGTTAAAGTTAGATGTTTGAAGAATAAAAAGAACCATCTATTCCTCTGTCTTCAACAGCAAGATCAGAAACTTGTGTTTCTGAGTTACTTCCAGCATAAGCAGCAATTTCTTAAAGATCAACATTCTTGTTGCTGAGAAGAAGTTAGGGCTGAGATTTTCTCAACTCAGGAAGCAACAAGGCAAGCTGTAGTTACTTTACAGTTCCAACTGGTCATTTCTGAAGAACAATTCTGGTGTTGTGAAGAAGAAGATATGACTAAGTTTCTCTCTCAGTTTAGGAAGAAGCAGTTCTCTGCAAGATAATTCTCAATATAAGCCAAGTCATCCTGAATATCAGTTCCTTGTTACTGAGAAGAAGTTAGGGCTGAGTATTTCTTAGTCCAGGAAGGCAGACTTAGAGATCTTTTCTCTAGAGTCAAATCTACACCAACCAACCATTCTCTCCATAGGATCCAGTCTTGGATCTGAGCCGTAGGGCCTTTGTGCCTGAGACTGTTGGATCCCTATTGTGGATCTGAGGTAGGGCCTTTGTGCCTGAGTTGTAAGCCTATTTTATAAAGGCTGAGGTAGGATCCAGTTGTGAATCTGAGATAGGATTCTATGTAGATCTGAGGTAGGGTTATTTGCCTGAGGTAGGAGATTCATTCTCTCTGAGGTAGAGAGTTTGTACTTGAGTTATATGATGTAACGTCCCGATTCACACTAGGCCCCTCGTGCGCGTTTTTGAGTCAGGGGTGCTGACTTGGGTTCGGAGAAGTGCTGGCAGCTGGGTTGCACTTGTAAATGGGAGGAGAAATAAGTATAAAATAGGATACGGGTAGAGACACAGGCGTGTACCTACCCGTATGGGAGAGGCCAGCTCTCGAGTCGACGACTCGAGAATGTCTAGAGAAGGACACGGGTAGTGACACGGGCGTGTCACTACTCGTATGAAGTGACACGGGTAGAGACACGGGCGTGTCCCTACCCGTGTGTGTCGAGTTGAGCTTGACGAAACGTGTCGAGATCGACGAATCGTGTCGAGATGGACAATGTATATCCTGTGAAGTGACACGGGTAGAGACACGGGCGTGTCCCTACCCGCATGTGTTGAGTTGAGCTCGATGAAACGTGTCGAGATCGACGAAGTATATCCTGTAAAGTGACACGTGTAGAGACACGGGGGTGTCCCTACCCGTGTGTGTCGAGTTGAGTTCGTCGAGACGTGTTCGGAGAAGGACACGACCAGAGAACACGGTTGTATCATGTGGACACGGGTCGGGACACAGGCGTGTCCCTACCCATGTCGAGAATTGAACCAACACTAAAATCGTCGTTGACGCTTCGCCCGAGCTGGACACGGGTAAGGACACGGGCGTGTACCTACCCGTGTCACTTTTCATATATAAGGATTGTAAAAACCCTAGCTATTTTCACTCCTCATTCCAGCCATTTTTCCTGAGAGAAACTTCTGTAGATAGGGAGAGCTGCTGGAGCAAGTATTGGAGGAGAAGATCCTCCGCCGCCGTGAAAGAGAAGATGCCGCCGAGAAGAGTCACAAGATCCATGGCCGGAAATAATGGAAATGCCGGAAATGTGGTGAGCTTCCTCCCCTCTCCCTTAGTGCTAGATTTGTAGGTATCTATGTGAGATGTCGACTCAAAAGAGTCTTGACTAGCGAGATGATGATTTTTCTAGGAAGAGGCCGTTCTAGGGCTTGTGCTCTAAGGTTAGTGGTGTCTTCAACCTCTCCAACCTTCTATGCGAAGATGGGGGATGGTTTTGTGAAGAGTCATGGCCTCATGAAGGTGAATAAGGGAGGAGGAATTTCTGATGTGATTGTGGAAGATCGACTTGAGGAGGAAGGTGAACCAATGCCGTTCATTCCTCTTTAAGATGCGTGCAGAATCTGTGTTCTACGCGCAGCGAGTTTCTTGGCCATTTTTAGGTGTGATATGGCCAGATCCGGGCTATTGACTAAACATAAAAGTTGAATTCCTCGAAAATACTTTTCCAACGAGTGGTTGCACGACTTCAGGCGAAGTCTGTAGCCACCGGAATGTCTGAATGAAAATGACGTCCAATAAATTCTGCATGCAGAAACTGTGTTCTGTACGCAGTGGACTTCAAGGCTGATTTCAAGTATGATACTATTGAATATGGGTTGTGGACTGACCATAAAAGTTTTATCCCATGGAAATACCTTTCCATCGAGGGGTTACACGCCTTTACCGGATTCCTGTATCTTCAGGAATCTCCAGTCGAAGTTGCTGTCCAGATTTATTCTTCACTTAAATTCTGGGTTTGGTATAACATGAATTTGGATTCGGTGGATTCAATATTGCAATTAACTTGAGGTTTGGGTGAACTCTTTTATGTTAATCATCTTTGTTCTATAATTGATGAAGTTTAGTAATTGGATCCCATGAAATTGATTTGTGAAGCGAAGTATACTTAAACGAAATGATTTGATAGAAATTGGTAAACTAATATAAATGCGCATCATGCTTATAATGTATTAAAATCATTCAGAATGACATGTAGGAGGATAATCTATGGCCATGTGAATGTTTGATTAACAGAATGAATTTAGTATTCCAATGCTTAGAGTGTCGTCTCCCTACGGGTAGCATTGTGGAAGGGTGTAAGTGCGGTGTTGACCGTCACTAATTAGGATTGCGTTGAGATGAGTAAAAGTCGGACAATTGGGCTTGGTCCTCGGTGTTCATTTCCCGGGGCTCCTTCCGTGCCGAGTGGATGGTTGGGCTTGGTCCTCGTGATTTCTCTGAGGCTTCTTCCATGCCACAGTGATGTGGAATTACATGCAGTGTGAGTCGACACGCAGTGTCGTAATCTTGGGTTAAGGATAGTGTGGCAAGTCTACGGGCTCGCCGATCATCACACCGACGGGAGTTGACAGTTAGACTTTGGGCGGTTGGGCTTGGTCCTCGGTGTTCACGTCCCGGGGATCCTTCCGTGCCAAGTGAACGGTTGGGCTGTGTCCTCGTACTTACTTCTGAGGCCCCTTCCGGGTCACACAAGGACAGTTCGGGGCTGTGTTCTTGGTGCACATCTACCCGAGACCCCCGCTGGGCCATAGTACGCATGGGCTCCGCTGTTGTGTTCTTAGCATTGAGGCGTATAGAGGCCTAAGTGAAGTAGTGTGGATGCCCGATTAGTAGTAGAGATGTTCGCTCTACTGTCACCGCCTGACCACGATGGTTGATGCCTGAGAGGTTAGCTACCTGCTTGAATAGTGAGAACTATAGTCTGTGTCGACATAGTAATTGCATGTGCTTGAACATGGGTGAGTCATTTCATAACATACATACCATTTCATAACATTGCACAACAAGATCCTCATCGTACAAGTTTGTATGGGCACTCCTATACGATGAGTTACTTTATGTAAATAGATCCTTAACTTATAAGCTTATATGGGCATCCTTATAAGTTAAGTTATATTCTTGCTGTAGTTACTTGCTCTTGATGATTGATATATCTCTTGTAGAACTGCTAAATTAATTGTTGTTAATCTTATTGTACCATTATCACCTGCTTGTACCTGCTTGTACCTGCTTATACTATTTATTATACTTTGTACCCTTGCTCTTTTCTCCGCCCGGTGCCGAGGAGTCGCCGGGGGAGCGGATGTGAAGCAGATTAGTCTTTTCGACTAACAGTTGCTACGTCTTCCTTTTTAGGAGGTCACCCCGCAGGTAGAGCAGCCGCAGACTTTGCAGCAGGACAGCCAGACCAGGACGACAGGGCCCGAAGGGACGGTACCTTCACTACCGTCAGTTACTGATGTGAGTGTTGAGCGACTCTGATGTAGCCCTTTGGGCAATTAATAGTTGTACTCTGATATTTTAGAAGCATGTTTTAGCTTCTCTATTTTGATGTACTTTGGACTTATATACTTGGTGTGGATTTGACTTCTCTTTATTATATTTTGGTTGGGTTGGCATATGTATATTGATATTAATTGTAGTCGGCGGAATAGGCGTCTTGTGGTATAGGTTAGCTCGTGCGCTAATGCTACCGCAAGGCGGCTGTTCCAAGCATAAGACCCCCCCCCCCTTCGTGTCGTATTTTGGGATCCGGGAGGGGGGTCCTACATAGGATCCAGCCTTGGATCTAAGGTAGGGGGGCTTTGTGCCTGAGCTGTAGGTGAGTCATCCTCTCTGAGTTATAGGGCTATCCTCCTAGTCTGAGCTGTAAGACTATTAATTTAGTCTAAGGTAGGTGATCCTTGGATCACCGAGCTGTAGGAGCAAGCTTTCTCTGAGGTAGGTCCTTATGCCTGAGGTAGGTCTTGGAAAAGAGTGAGAGATCCCAAGGGATCTATGTTGTAAGATCTTAGGAGCCGAGATTTGGAGAATTGACTTGTCTAACACACTGTTAGAAAGGTGGGGGATAGTGGATGTACCCATAATCTGAGGAAAATCAAGCTAAGGACATCTCACTCAACGCTCAAAGAAGAAAGCATCGACATGACAGTGTTCAGTCAAATATTAAGAATATAGACAGAAAAATCTATCTAAGTTCAGAGGTGTTGAGTGAGGACAGCTCACTCAACGCAAGCTCATCAAGAAGATTGGCTAAGTATAGAAGCGTTGAGTGAAGTCAATTCACTCAACGCCTCAGAAAGATGGTAGGGATTCAGAGAAGCAACTAAGTCCAGAGGCGTTGAATGATGGAGGTTCACTCAACGCACTCAACGCCTAAACAGTAGAAAGATTGTCTAAGGACAAAAGCATTAAGTGAAAGTTATTCACTCAACGCACTCAACGTCTGGAAGTGCAGAATAATTGACTAACGGTTTTTGTGCTAAGTGAAGGTCATTCACTCAACGCACTCAACACCTGAGATGAAACTGAGAATTTGTCTAAGTCTACAGATGCTGACGTCAGCATGAGTCATCAAAGTTTCAAATTGTTGTGAGAAAGCTATAGTATGCAAAAAACGGCACCACAGGTCAACTGTATGACTTTTACTGATAAAGATAAGTTGCAGCAGTCAACTATGGCAGGTCTCACTGCTCTAAGAGTCGTTGGACGGTGGAAGATAAAGGGCTTGAGATCGGAGGTGACAAATTAACTTTTGGAAAACAACCTTTAGGGTTTAACATTTCAAAAAGAGGTGAAACTTCATCGTCTTCTCACTCGCCATTGTTGCTGAGCTTGAAGCTTGAAGTTCAAACCCACAGATCTAAGAGTTCACATAGTTAGTTGTAGCTATATTCACCTACTACAATAAGTTTAGAAGAAATTTCTGAGAAAGAAGAAGAAGCAGAGCATTCTAATCTATGTAGTTAAAGTTAGCTGTTTGAAGAATAAAAAGAACTATCTACTCCTTTGTCTTCAACAGCAAGATCAGAAACGTGTGTTTCTGAGTTACTTCCAGCACAAGCAGCAATTTCTTGAAGATCAACATTCTTGTTGCTGAGAAGAAGTTATGGCTGGGATTTTTTCAGCTCAGGAAGCAGCAAGGCAAGCTGCAGTTACTTTACAGTTCCAGCTGGTCATTTCTGAAAAACAATTATATTGTTGTGAAGAAGAATATAGGACTGAGTTTCTCTCTCAGTTTAGGAAGAAGCAGTTCTCTGTAAGATACTTCTCAATATGAGCCAAGTCATCCAGAAGATCAGTTCCTTGTTGTTGAGAAGAAGTTATGGCTGAGTATTTCTTAGTCCAGGAAGGCAGACTTGGAGAACTTTTCTCTGGAGTCAAATCTACACCAACCAACCATTCTCTCTGTAGGATACAATCATGGATCTGAGCTGTAGGGCCTTTGTGCCTGAGATTGTAGTATCCCTGTTGTGGATCTGAGGTAGGGCATTTGTGCCTAAGTTGTAAGCCCATTTTATAAAGGCTGAGGTAGGATCTAGTTGTGAATTTGAGATATGATCCTATGTGGATCTGAGGTAGGGCTGTTTGCCTGAGGTAGGAGAGTCATTCTCTCTGAGGTTGGGCCCTTGTACATGAGTTGTAGGATCCAGCCTTGGATCTAAGGTAGGGCCTTTGTGTCAGAGCTATAGGAGAGTCATCCTCTCTGAGTTATATGGTTATCCTCCTAGTCTGAGCTGTAAGACTATGAATTTAGTCTGAGGTAGGTGATCCTTGGATCATTGAGCTGTAGGAGCACGCTTGCTCTAAGGTAGGGCCTTGTGCCTGAGGTAGGTCTTGGAAAAGACTGAGAGATCCTGAGGGATCTGTGTTGTAAGCTCTTAGAAGTCGAGATTTGGAGAAGTGACTTATCTAACACACTGTTAGAAAGGTGGGAGGATAGTGGATGTACCCATAATATGAGGAACTACTATAAATCTTGTGTGTGTTGTTTGTGTTCTTGAAAGCAAGCTAATTAAGTTAACTCAACACACCTAAAACAAAAAGAAAGTTAAAGATAGTCACAAAAGACAAAGAAATTTATTCACCCCCCCCTCTAGGTGATTTAGCTATCCTTGAAACTAAAGACTTTCATGCTACAACTGCAATAAGTGGGGTCATGCTTCCGAGTGCAAGCAACCCAGTATGGGTGAATCCAGCACACCAAAGACTGATAACAAAGCAAACATGTTTTATCAGACTATGTCTGCCAAATTTGTTGCCATGGTTCAAAACGGGAAGGCCAGTACATAATGGTGGCTCGATTCAAGTGCTACATGTCACATTTGCAATAATTTTGTGCCTCTGAAGGATGTCACTGCAGCCAAAGAGATAGTTAGTGTTACTAATGATGACACTTCTTAGGTACTCCAGACTAGGACTGCAAATCTAGTAGTCTCTTTAGATAGACATTTAGCTTTGAAGAATGTTAAATCTATTCTTACATTAGCTGCTAATTTAGTTTCAATTAGTCGGTTATGCGATGCTGGTATGTAATTTAATATTAGTGGTGGTAGAGTAACTTTCATGGTTAACTCTCATTATTTTGGTTGTGCTTATATCATAAATGAGATGTATAAATATAGTCTAGCAAACGAAGTAGTAAATCTGGTTAGTTCAAATCTGATAGATCCTAAGACTTTACATGCAAGACTAGACACATGAACTATAAAAACTACTACTGCTAGCTAAAACTCACAATATTCTCTTAAACACAACAATCAAGTTTGATAAATATGAAATTTATTAGCAGACTAAAATAACTAGAACATCATTTAGTCACGTTTATGAGA
This sequence comes from Platanthera guangdongensis, assembly GCA_039583875.1. Lineage (NCBI taxonomy): Eukaryota > Viridiplantae > Streptophyta > Magnoliopsida > Asparagales > Orchidaceae > Platanthera > Platanthera guangdongensis. Next base: position 2,346,996 of record CM077151.1, on the reverse strand, counting down.
GCACACAATTGCTAGAGTTAATACATTCTGACATTTATGACTACAAAAGTTGTCATTAGATGAGGTCGGAAGTATTTGATAACTTTTATCGACGACTACTCTATATTTAGTCATATTTATTTTATTGAATCAAAAGATGAAGCTTTTTGAAAAAATGTGTATATTCAAAAATAGGGTTGAAAATCAACTTGACATAAAAATTAAGAGACTAAGAAGTGATAGAGTAGGAGAATATGTATCGGGGTGTTTAGAAACTTTCTTACCAGTAATGAGATAATCTCGAAAACCACTGCCCCGTACTCACCACAATCAAACGGTATCTCCGAGAGAAAAAATAGAACTTTAACAGAAATATTGAATTCTATATTGTTAAATGATGACATGTCTGCGACCTATTGGGGTGAAGCGGTCCTCACTTCTGATCATATTCTTAATAAAATTCCTCATGTAAAGTTGAAATTGACACCTTATGTGCTTTGATTTAAGAGACCTCCTAAATTTGATAATCGTAAGACTTTGGGCTGTATCACTTATGTTAGGATACTTGACTTTAGGAGATCAAAGATTGGACCTAGGACAAACACCTGCGTTTATCTAAGATGTACATAGGATAGCGTTGCAGATAGATTTTTAGATCTCTCAACTAATATTGTAATAAAATCTAACGATGTTGTTTTCTTTGAAAATAAGTTCCTTAAAGATAAAAATCTGATCCTTTTAGGTTTGCCAACCACTAGTACTAAGACTATTATTAAGCCAGAACCAAGGATCTCTGATACTGAGCTCATAGACACTAGTGGTTTAGACTCTAAAAGGTTATCTAGTAGAGAACGAGTGCCTAAAAGTTTCAGTATAGACTTTGTGACTTACCAAGTTGAAGCTGAACCATGTACCTATAAGGAAACGATGTGATCTAGGGTTTCTCTATTATGGAAAGAAGGCATAGATGATGAGATTAATTCTCTCTTACAAAACCATACTTGGACATTGGTTGACTTGCCCAAAGGGACTAGAACCATTGGAAGTAAGTGAATCCTGAAAAAGAAGCTCAATCCTGATGGGAGTATTGTCAAATACAAAACATGTCTAGTTGCCAAAGGATTCACTCAAGTGAGTGGTATAGACAACTTTGATTTATACTCGCATGTTTGTCACATTGTGATAATTAGGATTCTTCTTGCGTTAACATCTATTGAACATTTTACTGTTCATTAAATGAATGTCAAGTGTAACATCCCGACTTTTATTGGGCCACCAGAGCCCTAGTGGGCCCAATAAAAGTGGCCCAAACCTTACCCATGACCCGGTGGGAAATAACCCTAGGCGGGAAATTGAGCTAGAGAACTCTGAATTGAGTTCTGTCAGTTCATGTGGCCTTATATAGTCAATATGAGCACATCAGAGCTCGTCATGTCACAATCCGAGATTGTACGACAAAATTGGATACTTTGACCATTTTAACGCACTGCGACGCGCAAATATCGGACTTTCGCCAAACGGACTCTGATTCGACACCAGTTAGTGGCGTTGGACTCGTGTGGTCAATACGAAGTCAACGGAAGTCGTCCCGGTAAATTTCGACGACAATTGGTCAACCCGTGGTCAAATCAAGCATAGTCATGCACCGAAAAGCGTGCGCACACCAATTGTGACACGACACCCGAACTTTGACCCGACCCCGACGACTTGGACCCACTTTGACCAGCAATGGGGACCCACTCTCTGGTTGACTTAGTCAAACCCTTCTAAAAATCCACTTTTTGGATTTTTCTCCAAATGAGTGGCTCACCTCCTCTACAAAGGAGGATGACCCATACTTCCCCTCACTCTCCTTGGGCCCCCAACCAGCAATCTCCTAACCTAAAGCAATGGATATAACGGTCCAGGCCCATCAACATGGGACCCAGCTGGAACCGTCGGCCTACCAGAGTCCAGACCCGGGCCCACTCCTGGTAGTCAGCCTATCACATTCAAGCCTGCAAGCCATGCATCCCAACCCCTCTCCGGCCTATTTATCAGCACGGTAGGTTGTTGCCACTGGGTCTCGAACCCAGGACCTTGATAAGAAAGCTTTACGCCACTCCCTCATCACCAACTGAGCTGCAACTCAGTTGGTGATGAGGGAATGGCGTAAAGCTCTCTTATCAAGGTCCTGGGTTCGAGACCCAGTGGCAACAACCTACCGTGCTGATAAACAGGCCGGAGAGGGGTTGGGGTGTATGGCCTGCAGGCTTGAATGAGATAGGCTGACTACCAGGAGTGGGCCCGGGTCTGGACTTTGGTAGGCTGACGGTTCCAGCTGGGTCCCATGTTGATGGGCCTGGACCGTTATAAAAAGTGCACTTTTTGTAACAGTCCAGGCCCATCCCATGGGAACCCGCTGGACTGCCATCCTACCAGAGTCCAGACCCGGGCCCACTCATGGTAGTCAGCCTATCACATTCAAGCCTGCAGGCCATGCACCCCAACCCCTCTCCGGCTTGTTTATCAGCACGGTAGGTTGTTGCCACTGGGTCTCGAACCCAGGACCTTGATAAGAGAGCTTTCCACCACTCCCTCATCACCAACTGAGCTGCAGCTAAGTTGGTGATGAGGGAGTGGCGGAAAGCTCTCTTATCAAGGTCCTGGGTTCGAGACCCAGTGACAACAACCTACCACGCTGATAAACAGGCAGGAGAGGGGATGGGGTGCATGGCCTGCAGGCTTGAATGTGAAAGGCTTACTACCAGTGGTGGGCCCGGGTCTGGACCATGGTAGGCCGGCGGTGCCAGCGGGTTCCCATGGGATGGGCCTGGACCGTTACAATGGAGGCCCACATACTTCTTCTCCCACTCTCCCCCACTCTCTTCCCAAAATGCCCAAACCCATAATGGGCTTACCATCCATTTCCCCACATGGGGAAAAGAGTAGAGGGCCTCCAGCTGTCCAGCCTCCAGCTGTCCTTGTACAGCTGGAGGGTGGGGATTTAATCCCTCCATAAGGAGGGATTAATCCCACCTTTCCCAAAGGGAGGAAGCTCCCCCTCCCCCTCCCTATAAAAGGACCCCACCACCTCTCTTTCCCTCACAGCTCTCAGAGCATTCCCCTCCCCCTTCTCCCCCCTCTGCCGGAGTTCCGGTGGCCGGAAAAAGCCAAGCCGGAGCTCCTCCTCCCCTCCTCCACCACCTTGAGCCATGTCCGACCAAGTCGACCCCTCCTGAACCCGCCAAACACAGGTGGAAGCCTTCTCCCTCCTCCTTCTCCATTTTGGACGTCTTGCATGGCGCTCCCAGCGGCCGGAGCGCCGCCACCGTCATCCCCCTCCCCTCCCGTTTGAAAAAGAAGAAAACAGATCCGGCGGCGGCTGGCGGCGGCAGGTCGCCGGACCACCGCCGGAGGGAGAGCCCTCCACCGGCGGGTTGGCCGGTGGCGGAGTCACGGCCGGCCGGTGGCCGGCCGGCGGCGGAGGAGCCCTGTAAGGTGCGGCTGTTCGGTACAGGCGGAAGAAGGAGAAGCTGTACAGTAACTCCATTATATATATATATATAATATTATATATATTATTATAATATTATAATAATATAATAATAGTTTGATTTTCTTTGAGATTAAAATAGGCTCCTAGGGAAAACGTGTTGAACATAAAAAATGTTTCTCATGATGAGGGCTTCCTCTACAAAAATTTTGAGAATTTTTGGAGTTGATTTGGTATTTTGAAAAGCCCAAATAAAATTTATTTGGTCAAATTAAAGGCCCAAAACTCTTCGAAAAATTATGAAAATTTTGCTAAGCTCATTTTAGACCATTACAAGGGATGTATCAAAATTTGGGGTCATAGGGATAAGATTTGATATTTTTCCCAAATTATGGAAGCCTAGGGTCGCGCTCGGAATTTATTACTCTCATTTTCCTCGAAGGTGAAAATTGGAGCGCGCGACCACCCTTTCTAATTTAAATAATAAATTCAAATTGTCTTATCGACGAGAGTGGCCGAGGCAAGTATCCAAGCTCCGGGTGTTTTGAGATTTCATGAAAACCGTCGAGCGCCTCGACTCTCGGGTGATTTGGGCACGCTCGAAAGATGAGAGTATGAGTGGTGAGTTATGAATTATTCTAGATGAATAATGAGAGTGTAACTCCTGATAAGCCCCGATTCAATTAAGTCGTGGTTAATAAGACGCAACCAACTCATAATTGGATCTTAATAAAGGGTATAACCCAAGGAAACTTATTAAAAACTGAGATGGAACTGAATCTCTCCTGAGAACGGAGATGGAACTGAATCTCTCCTGAGAACGGAGATGGAACTGAATCTCTCCTGAGAACAGAGATGGAACTGAATGCGCCTCCTGGATGGAGATGGAATTGAATCTCTCCTGAGAACGGAGATGGAACTAAATGTGCCTCCTGGATGGAGATAGAATTGAATCTCTCCTGAGAACGGAGATGGAACTGAATGTGCCTCCTAGATGGAGATGAGACTGAATCTCTCCTGAGAACAGAGATGTAACTAAAGCCTCCTGAATGGAGTGATTGCACTACTAACCATTTTCTTTATGATTATTCCAGTCTTACACTGGTCCAGTTCTTTTATTCTTTTCAGTTCATTACTTTCAATTCAGTACTACTCCAGATTCGTACTGGTCAAGCTCATTTCAGTACTCTTATTTCAGTACTACTCCAGTCTTGTACTGGTCAAGCTTATTTCAGTACTTTCATTTCAGTACTACTCCATTCTTGTACTGGTCAAGCTTATTTCAGTACTTTCATTTCCGAACTACTCCAGTCTCGTACTGGTCAAGCTTATTTTAGTACTTTCATTTCAGTACTACTCTAGTCTCGTACTGGTCAATTTTATTTTAGTACTTTCATTTCAGTACTACTCCATTCTCGTACTGGTCAAGCTTATTTCAGTACTTTCTTCTCAGTACTACTCCAGTCTCGTATTGGTAACATTTCATTCCAGCACTTTAAATAAGCAGCATAATCACCACACTTGACCTTATCGCAATTTACTTTTATATTCTCGGGTCCTGCTCTGACGAGCAGTCATTGTTAAGGTTGAACCTTAGTTGGGGATAACTGGAGTTGATGTAGTCCTCCGGGTCTAGCCCCAAATAATGCGCTCCCACGCTCCTTATCGAAAGTAGAGCAGAGTGCCGACGACCGAAGTGTAAGCCTAGTAGAGCAGGCTGATGTAGACCTGATGTTATATTATTTGCATTATTTGATTGATTGTAAATTGCTTGCGGTGAAATAGTCGTGGGTCAGTCCCTTCCACAGACCGTTTATACCGGTGCGGGGAGGTTGACGACTCAAGGCGACAGGGAGATGAGTACCACGGGTGACCGGCCGTTTTATTCCCCGTCGGGTTTTCCTCCGCTGGTCAGCCAAAATGATTCGGCGGATGTTGCTTACATCCAAGAGTACACAAGGTTGTACGTTAGGGCCTCGGGTTGTACGGTACGATCACCCCCAGAAGTGACAGGACTGGCCACTGTCACCGACGGCCACATCGGTGAGGCCTGCGGGGCTCGCTACCCTGCTGGAACAGAAGCGGTTCAAACTATATCGACATATAGTTTGTGTGTGTGGCTATGAATACTTGCGGTGTGTGCACGGCTATGAATGCCTGTGGTGTGTGCGCGACTGTGAATGCCTGCGGTGTGTGCGCGGCTATTAATGCATACGGTATGTGCGCGGCTGTGAATGCATGTGATGGAATTCAGGATGTGAAAACTTGTTGTGCTGATGAGCTAGTAGAGCCTGGTTATAACCGTTATATACTATTGCTGCTTTTACCGGTTATACTGCACTCTTTTATAATTGCTCCTAGTTGTTCATATATGAAATTTTGTGCTAACCCTCTCTTGCTTCGACTATTTATTTTTGTTGGGTGGGTGCGTGCTCGTCCCCAGGATGTGGATCCGGGGAGGAGATTTGTTTCCACTTAGCTCTGTGACTAACGGTTATTTAATTAAACATTCATGGGAGGTGGAGCGCCGTAGTGACCCGCTGCCGCAGGAGATTACGCCAGCAGCTAGGTCTACTCGAGCAGATGCACCGCCGTCGTCCCCAGAGTTTAGAGACGTGAGTTCCGCCGAGCAATATAGAGAGAGTATATGAGGATTATATGTAGCACATGTATAGCCTACGGGCTTGTATAAGTACTTCGGCTTCGGCCCTTGAACCGCTGTGATTTTAATATGTGATATATAAATCTGCAATGATTTTCTGCTAATGCTTCCGCTATATTCTGATGGGTTGTGAATGTTATGATTCGAGCCGACCAAGACGACCATCTAGTGCTTAGATAGGGTGGATCGTTTCCCCTAAGAGCACTGGGTGGACGTCTTGGCCCCAAGTAGTACTCCTCCAGCCGACCCGGGCAAAGGTTGGGGAGGGGGTATTACATCAAGACTGTATTTCTGAATGGAGATCTAGATGAAGAGATCTATATGAACCAACCTGAAGGGTTTATCGTTGAAGGTCTAAAAAATAAGGTTTGTAAGTTGATTAAGTCACTATATAGATAAAAGCAAACACCGAAATTGTGGCACGAGAAATTTGACACTTGTGTTAAAACTATGAGTTTCAAATCCAGCTTATCAGATAAATATCTATACATAAGAATAAGTTCAAATAAAGTGGAAATTACATGCTTTACGTTTATGACATGTAATTCTGAGCACACTATGAAGGGTATTCTGACGCATTAGGATGTCTTAGAAAGGCTAATAGGATACTAAAAGTACAATATGAAGCATGATTTATGTTATAGTGGACATCCTCTAGTGCTTGATGGGTATTCTGACATATCCTGGTGCTTAGAAATTGGTTGATGGTAGATCCACTAGTGGTTTTGTGTTTATACTAGGAGGAGCTGTAGTAGCTTGGAAGTCAAAAAGGCATACGTGCATTGCACTATCCTCTATAAAATCAAAACTCTATGTTTTATCTTCAGCATAAGAAGAAGCAGAGTTAATAATAGATCTGATAATGGATATTCGAATGAAGAGTCTGAAAATGCACTATATTTCGATTTTTTGTGACAATCAAGCCACAACACCATTGCAACAAATACCTTGTTCAATGAAAAATGAATGCAACTAGGCTTGGTTGACCTATCTCACAAATTAGGGGATAATCTTCCTATCATACGTGACATCAAAAGATAATGTAGCGGATGTTCTTATCAATGACTTATATAAGATTTTTACATTTAAAATATCGAGGGAGGTGAGTTTAAAGTTTATTTAGTGGGACTTGATACTTATCTTATGTTTTAAATTTTATAATTGAAGTTTGCTTACATTCAAGCATCTAAAGTGATTACATTGAATTATTTTAGATGTTACCTGATGAATACTAGCGATGAATAATTGTCAGAAATTCTAAAATTGATGACTTACACAATTATTTTTATTCAAATGCTGATTTGGGTATCATTCCAAAAAAGAATACTGAAGTTATTGATATGTGTCTTGATATTATGATTATTAGTTATATCATTTCAAACCTGATTGTATAACCTGTAATTCATTGAGATCAGAAGTGACCGATGATGGCCTAGATGATCGCACCCACCTAAGGTGAATGCAGAAGATGTCACCTCTTAGGAGTGAGTGCAACCTCTTAGGGGCGAGTTATAGGCTCCCTGGGCGAGTGCAGCCCCCAGGTGGAAGTTCCAGGCTTCCAGGGCGAGTGCAGCCTCCCAGTGGCGGGTTCTAGGCTCCCTAGGTTAGTGAAGCCTCTTAGGGGTGAGTTTCACACTCCCTGGGTGAGTACAGCCCCCAAAGGAGAGTTCCAGGCTCCCTGGGCGAGTTCAGCCTCTTACGGGCAAGTTCTAGGCTCCCTGGGCGATTGCATCCTCTTAGGGGAGAGTTTCAGGCTCCCTGGGAGAGTGTAGCCCCTGGGGGCGAGTTTTAGGCTCCCTGGGCGAGTGCAGCCCCCCTAGGGGAGAAATCTAGGTTCAGGGCAAGTGGTGAGTCCCAGCTTTACTAGGCACTCACCAACCCCAGGATACCTATTTAGGTCTGCTAATATCCCCTCCATACGGTGGAGTTACGCTGTTAGCAGACCGTTTTGAGTTGCGTTTAGTAAAACCAAAAGGCAGGATTCTGCTATTTACAGAACAAACTTGGAAAAATAAAAATAGATTCTCATGGGCACCTTGGTGGGGGGGGGGGGGGGGTGGGTTGCTTCTTCTCCCCCCAAGGCTGAGTCCGGTTGGCGAGTGCTCTCAAGGCCTACCAAGGTGCCCAACTCATCAATGGTTAGGGAGGGGAAGCTCTCTTTGATCTTCTGGGTGTGTGGCGGGACCTCCTCGCCGTAGATCGGGGTCTGTCTCAAGGTTCCAAGCAGCTGGCAGGTGCTCTCGCTTGAGAAAAGCAGGTACAAACTATCCCATTGGATCCGAACTTTCGTTGAGACCAAGTTTTGGCTTCAATATTAATGATATAATGGTCATAGCTTGTTGTATCATTCCACACTTGATTGTGTAACACAATTTTGAATTTGTTAATAATAATCTTAATAATCGAAGGAACATGTTTTGATTTTATAAAATCAAATATTCTATTCTTTTATAAATTAGATAGAGATGCTGATTTGTAATTATTTCTTCCTGGTTAGAGTATTACGTTCTTTTACTGCTAGAACTAATCACTTTATATTTGATAGCAAATATTTGAATTCATAGAGATTGGTCTCATGACATTCTTATTGTAACTCTTTGCAGATCAAATGGAGAATGGAGGAGAGAAAGTTGATTTTGACCTGGATAATGATGATCAACTGTTTGCATAGATCAGAGATCAGTTATCTGTTTGAGATTTTAATTTTATTTACTATTTTGTTTGGAACTATAATTTGAGTTTAGGGCTCTATTTGGTTCTGCGTTTCGCTGCTCCGTTTGGGGCAAACGCCGCCGGAAGGCGGGTAAACAAATGAATCTCCGGCGGTGTTTGCTCCGTTTCCACCCGCCTGCCTTGAGAAACACCCCAAAAAACTCCGTTTGGAGCAGCCACCTCCCCCCTCGTTTCGAACACTCCGTTTCCACCCGCCAGATCGACCCGCCACCGCCGAACCAAATGAAGCCTAGATTTATCATGTGCTCTAAAACTCATATTTACGTTTCTGAAAAACTCATGTTTGTCATTATTAACTCTTGTTTAAGTAATCTGTTATGTGACACTTTTATATACAATGTAGGAAAAGATTGTTAAGGTATATTGATATAACGGGTTAACATGTTATTAACGGGTTTAGTTTGGATCCATTAGGCATCCAATAACCCGTCGTCGGAAATTTAGGGTTACGTCTATAAATATCCTCACTGGGGGCAACGTGGAGGTCGTTCCAAACTTGATGGCCACACGCGATGCTTCGAGCGCAGTAACAGTAGACATGTATGACAAGCATATGGCCCACTCATATATTGTCTAAATATAGAAAAATATGTGGGATGATCTGAGGATGTTACTTAATTTGAATTTTAAAAAGATAGTTGTACATACTGTTTGTTATATTAAGATGTAAAGTTGTGTCCCCTCGTTTTTCTTATATGATTTGATCAACCATCAAAATACATACATATGCAATATTGTTCGGTATATTATAGCTTGTATTTTGTCTCCACATTTATTATTTCCTAGCTAGATCTACTATGTAATGAATATTGATTGGTATTGCTTTATATTTTATGTAAAAGTATAGTTTCAAACACAAAACATGTAATTTAGTAATCAAATAAAATCTTCATTGTTTGCTTAGGGCTTTTGTCCCATACTTCATTGTTGCTCAAACTCTGCTAAATGCATATAGATATTGGCGGATCAAGGAACTTCAATAAGGGGCCCGAACCTTTCAAGTTTGACTTTAAAAATCACTGAAGTCATATAACTATTTATTGTGCATGCGTGAGAGACACTAATTAATTAAAAAATACAACAAAGAGAACATTTTATATATTTACTGTATATATCTATATAAAATTTATTAATTAGAAGATCATATAAAATGTAATAATTAGAAAGCCACCTCAATTTTAGAATCATTTGCATGACTATTTATAAGAATATGGATAAAAAATAAAAAAGCTCCAACATATATACATTGAGAAAAAAAGTTCCACCTGGTCAAATTAATCCATACAAATATTCTCACTGCTTCAATATTTGTTTATACAAGTTGTTTCAAATTTTCAAAGCTATATATAATATATAGTATTTACTAATAAATGAACTGAAAGATAATGTAGGAATTCTACCTATTCAAGGTTAGCTAATAGTATTTTTTTGTTTGCTTGAGCTGAAACATGGAGTACTTGGTCGGGCATCCGCAGACGGAAACGTAGATGATTGTGGTGCATTAAGAAGATGTAGTGTTACATCGATCGTGCCGAGATGACATTATTTCTTTTAGAGGTATCAAAGAGGCTATGAGTAGAGAAGAAGGTGGAGTTGATGAGTAGCAGTTACCTCAACTAGATTTACACAAGTCAGCTCCACAAAAATTAGTTACACCAGTTAGATGTCATGTTATCTTTCTCATCTTCCAATCAAAGAAAAATTTAAACGGCTCAACCTTTCCGAAGCCTTTTCTTCCTCGTACGACCACCGTTTTTGACATATAGGTAGTCAAATTTCATTGCATTGGCGAGATGAATCCAAATTCATTATCCATTTTTCAATTATTAAACTAGAGATCTAGTTGCACACACAAAAAAAAAGATTGAACAGAAGCATTATTATCTTAGTGTTATGAAAAAAATAGGTCCAGACAGATATTTTTTCTGATCCAATAAATAACTGAACGCCAAAAATATTGTGGTTATGAAGAGTGAAACAAGCTACAAGCAAGAAAAGAAAAGAGAAAGACAACAATCAAAGAACATCAAATTTAAAGTGGTTCCCCGAAATTGGGTACGTCCAATATGCAGAAAAAAATATTTTCTTTCTCAAACATGTAATGCGGTTATAAAGGAGGAAAAATATTTTCTTTCTCAAACATATAATGTGGTTCCCCGAAATTGGGTCGTACACTTTGCGATGAGAAAGAAATTTGGCAGCAAGAGAGAAGCCGGCGGCCGAGAGCCGAGCACGCTGTAGCAAGGAGGAAGCCTGATGGCAAGGCTGCAACAAGAAAGAAGCCCGATGACAAGTATGGCGGCCACCGACCACTAAAAACTGCACATGCAGTTGCAAAGAGGAAGAACCCCCAAGTTCGGCAAAGGCCGGCCGACCTCCTCTGCGTTCTCTGCTTGTCCGAAATCTTGCTTCATAGGAAAAACCGGCATCTTCGTATATAGTCCGGGAGGAACCATGAACCTGATGGAAGGGGCGGGGGGGGGGGGGGGGGGGTATCCTGTCAAAGTACGAAATATAGGGGCGCGGGCGGGGGGGGGGGGGGGGGGGGGGGGGTATCTTGTCAAAGCAGGAAATAATAAAACTTTCCCATCAATGCATTATTGCTGGAATTTTGGGAATTCGAAAAGAGGACTCGTGAATTTAGCCTTACCCAAAAGAAGCGCCGGCCAGGAGCTGAATCTGGCGGAAAACAGGGAGAGGAGGCAGGCACAACATCTTAGATCATCAAATTCATAACCCTAAACTCAAAACCCAAGCTCCACGTTCTTTGGTAGTTTCATAACCCTAGACTTTGTCTCTTCTAATCATGTAAACACCAATAATTAAATTTCATGACCCCTAGACTTCAAAAGAGTGGAACTCCATGTTCTTTCATACTTTCATATAATTAACCAGGGTCTTTGTCTCTTCTAATCCAACATGCAAGACAAAATAACTACATATAAAACCCATTTACACGTGCGATTTTGTTCTTGTTTCAAACTCTCTAATCTTCATGAGATCAAGGTTCCAAACCCTAATATTCACGTGCATATATGCATGAATGACTTATTAGGGTTCGTTTGGCGAGTAGTTTTTGCCGGCCGTTAGGGAAAAACGCTGTAGGACGGCGGGTAAACAAACGCCCTCCGGCGGTGTTTGCCGCGTTAAGTTTGAGCCTGCATGCAACGCCGTAGAAACAGAGGAAAACGGCCCTATTCGAATCGTGACCTCCCCCCTCCGTTTCGATCAGTAGTCCTCCCCCCGCCAGCGACTCCAAACACCGAACTAAACGAACACTTAGTTTATATGATAATGCGCGCGCTCACACATAAATATATAGTAATTCACATTCAAGTCCTGTTTAATTTTTTAGGATATGAGAGGAAGGCAGCTTCATCATCACTATCATTTTTTTAATGCTTTCTTATATATAATATAGACAACATAGAAAATAAATAAATAAATAAATAAATATGAAATTAATATTTATTTGTAAATAAAATTAATCTGACTAGTCAGCCCAGACATGCATAAATCACATGGGATAAACAAAAAATAAATATAGGATAAGTTATCCAATTCTGAATGGATACAACCTACAAGTCATCATGATTCAAGCTCACATGTGCCATTTCTCAGGAACATCACATTTAATTATTTAAATGAAAATAATATTAAAAACATCCAAATAATATTTCACTATCATTTTAATATTTCTTCAATCATCAATTATATGCCATTTTCTCCCCTAATATTTGAATATTCTTTCATAAATAGCATATGTCAATTAATAAGTTTTAGTACATGCTTACACTATTAAAAATTTGGTTTTTAATTACAAAATTTTTTATCACTAAATATTGAATTATGATCATGCTCGCCACCACTAAATGCATTAGTGACGAAAATCGAATTCCATCACAAAAAATACATATTATAGTGGCGAAATATATAAATATTTCGTCACCAAATATTTCATAATGATGTTAGTCTAACATTATAAAAACATTTCTGACGAATGGAATCACAATCATGCCAAATGGAGTCTAAAACTGTGTTTGGCGCGGCTTATCACAGCTTATTTGCTTCGAAGAGATTGGACAAAAACGTCATTGTATGTTTGGTATGACAAATATTACTACCGTTACCCAAAAAAACTAACTCGGGGCATAAAATTTTGATATGACAATGATATTTTTGTCCAACCACACTGAAGCAAATAAATCGCGCCAAACACAGCATAGTGCTAGCAGCATGCACTAGTTCCATCAATGCATGAATGAGCATCTTGCGCATAGGAACTGTCGAGTAATCAGTCTTTTAAAGGATCGGTCTTTTGGCATACCGGTCCCGCTCAAATCAGTCTCGGTTCGAGACTGGTTTTCCACCTCTCGAGGAGAACCGGTCCTTACCGGTCCCGGAGGACCGGTCCTTACCGGTCCCGGAGGACCGGTCCTTACCGGTCCCGGAGGACCGGTCCTTACCGGTCCCGGACCGGTCCTTACCGGTCCCGGACCGGTCCTTAATTACCGGTCCCGGACCGGTCCTTAATTACCGGTCCCGGACCGGTCCTAACCGGTCCCGCACCGATCTTTTTTTATTATTTTAAAAATAAATTATAAATTATATATTTATATTTAATTAAAATATTAAATATAGCTAATATTTAATAGTTTTAAATAAAACATTAAAATTTCAAAATAAAATTTAAAAATTTAAAAATGAAATAAAATTTGATTATGAATAAAATTAAATAACATTACGAATTTACAACTTAGTCACAAGTTAAGATTACAAAATTTTAAATCTTTTACAGTATTTAAATTATTAAAATGATAATATTTCAACTTCGTACATTTTGATTTCTCATTCTGTGCTGCCCAGATTCAAGTTATTCAGCTCGTTTTCAACTTCAGATTTGCTATCTTCAATTGATGATACATGTTGTCTGCTTCTCGTAGCATCCAAATGGTTCTTGTAACAAATACAAATCTCCAAACGACTTCGATCTTCGCTTGTTTAGAATCCTGCCACTCAAAAGAAAATGTAGACTTAGAAGCTATTGTGCTAGCTTGAATTGTTAGTAAATCACGACCATTAAGGCCAAAATTGAATACATACTAGTTTTTGATTTCCATCATTTTATGATATCAAAAAAATTATTTTGGTTGTAGTCATATATATAATCTTGAATTATGTTTTGCTATATAAACTAATTCGTTTAAAGTACATTAAGTTCGCTGTTTTTTTTTTCTAGAAGCAAATTTAAAATCTATTTTAAAATATCTTTTGTTATAGATTTTGTGTACAATTCCGTATTCGCAGGTTTTGGATTTTAAGCTTTTGGAGTGGTTTGAGCTTTTGGTGGCCAATTTTGGCCTAGTCCTTGGAATATACTAGTAGGGGGAGGAAAAATCTGCCTCCCCCCAGTGACCCCTTTTTTGGGGGGAGCGGGTGCGCCAAGTTGGCAGACACCCGCCCCGACCCGGTGGACGCGGTTTGGCGAGGGAGAGACCGGCACGGGGCCGGGCTCTGGCCCCGCCTTGCGGGTAGGCGGGGGCGAGACTGGCCCAACCCGGGTTCTCGCCCTGCCTCGCGGGTAGGCGGGGGCGAGACCGGCCCGACCCGGGTTCTCGCCCCGCCTCGCGGGTAGGCGGGGGCGAGACCGCCCGCCCGGGTTCTCGCCCCGCCTCGCGGGTAGGCGGGGGCGAGACCGGCCCGGCCCGGGTTCTCGCCCCGCCTCGCGGGTAGGCGGGGCGAGACCGGCCTGGCCCGGGTTCTCGCCCCGCCTCGCGGGTAGGCGGGGTTGAGACCGGCCCGGGTTCTCGCCCCGCCTCGCAAGTAGGCGGGGGCGAGACCGGCTCGGGGTCGGGTTCTCCCCCCGCCCCGTGGTTTGGCGGGGTCTCGCCCCTGCCCCCCTGCTCCCTAGTTCTTCGGGGGTCACCTGCCTGTCTCGGGTACCCGGGGAGATGAGGGGTTTGGCTCCTCCCGTCCTTGGACCCCTTTTTGGTCATGCTTTTACCGTCTTGCCCTCGGGGAGGAATTACCCCTTTACCCCCCGGCGTGGCTGTTTTCTATTGGCCCAAAGTCTTTTGGCCCGAGGGACATTTCGGTCATTTTGGTCCATGGGATTGTAAAAACTATAAATAAACCCTTTGGGGCGGCTTGGAGAGGATCAATTCTTCATTCTTTCTTCATCCTTCAAGGCACCCTAGCTCAAGCATTGGCTAGGGAGGGGGAGACCTCAAAGGTCTTCCGGGTGTGAGGTGGGATCTCCGCGCTAGAGCCGAGGGTCTGTTTCTAACTTCTTGATCTTTTGTCCGTGACGTTCCTCCGGGTGTAGTAGGTACGAACGTATCACTAGCTAAAATAAAATCACGACACTTCTGTTATAGTTCTTGATGGGGTCTCCCCTAAAATTTCCAAGTCAGACCAGCAAGCCCGATCGGACCGATTATGCGCAGCAAAACCGCAAGCTCCTATAGCACCCAAGGGGAGGCCAAATCCGTACACACGCACAGCAGGGCCTCACATGCGCGCCCAGCCTGCGCGCAGGCACGCGGGACCAGCGTTGTGGCCTGCGCAACCTGCATGC
This sequence comes from Platanthera guangdongensis, assembly GCA_039583875.1. Taxonomy (NCBI): domain Eukaryota; kingdom Viridiplantae; phylum Streptophyta; class Magnoliopsida; order Asparagales; family Orchidaceae; genus Platanthera; species Platanthera guangdongensis. The sequence continues at coordinate 2,331,570 of CM077151.1, read as the reverse complement.
AAGGGAGGCTTGCACGCGCGGTCATCATGTGCGCGGGTAGCCCGTGCGGCCGCGCGCAGCCAGCCCGCCCGCGCGGCCGCACCCCGTGCGGTCCCAGGGTCGCGTGCCCGCGCGGCAGCAGGGTAGCGCAATCGCTCCCTGCGTAGGGCCGCAACCGTGCCCGTGCTCACCGGCGCGCAGGTGCCTGCAGCGGTCGTCGCCCCCGCCGGCGACCCTCGCCATCCCCGTTCGCTTCCTTCGCCGCTGGCCACCTCCGGTCGCCACCTTCGGGCACCTTGCCCGGGCCGCCCAAACTGCCCAAGGGGAAGGGGGCACTCTCGTCATTTTAGCAAAAATGGTGATCCAGGTGATCAAAAAGAAACAACGTCATTTCTCCAGCACAAATCACTTCCGAACGCAATTACTATCATGACCCTCGCGAAAACTATAAATAGACCTCAAGCCTTCATTTGAAGACAAGCAACTCCAAAGTCAAGAGAGAGAGAGCTCTGAGATTTTCCGACGAGATCGTGGACTTAGGCTGATTCTCCGCTCAGGAATTCTCTCCACTCTCCTCCTTGCACTCAGGCTCCAGCACACCCTAAGTCATGTCAACCACCTTCGCTAGAGCCCTCCCATCAAGACTTCACATCAACGAGAGCGTTTCCTCTAAAAGCTCCTTGGACTTAGATAATTTTCTTGCTGGAACGCTCTCATCCAGGTTCCTCAAGCTAAGCAATATTCGAAGGTCGGAGTGCTTCTATCGAGGCTCCGGGTACTTAACTGTTTTCCTCATTTTCTGCGCTTGAAATGGAGTAGCGGCCTGTCGCCCTCCGAGATCAAATCAAACTCGGTAAAACTGCAAAAAGCTAGTAGATTTTGGCTCGGCACAGTTCCAGACACATGTTTTTTCACCCTTTCCTAGTTTTCCTCATAAAAAACGTCTCTTATTATTTGTTACGGTTCATTTTGATTGTTTACGTGCCTGATCCAATTCAGAGCTAAGGCGGTCCAATTTCTTATGGACCAGGGAAAGATCAGGCGGCTTGCAATAGTTTGGCGTCGTTTGTGGAAAGGAGTTCCCAGAAGCTTTGACAAATGTCAGCATTCCTCCAGCTCGCAGCAATGACAAAGGGATCACGCACGTTACCGACCAACAAGCTCCCAAAGAGCCTAGCGATCAAGCATCCAGCGACTCACCCACCCGCTCAACGTCACGACTCGAGGAAGTAATCAGTGGAAGAACGTATGCGCTAGATGGAAGAGCGATGGGCATATGCGCTCACCTTACTGAGGGAAATGGGAGCTTCCCAAACCTTGGGAGCACATCCCGTGGAAAGCGGTCGAGCCTCGTTCCCCTAAGGGTACAAATCGCTCAGTGGAGTAGCCCGTGCCACGCGCTCCACAGAGACTCGGGGGCACCGCCCGTTAGAAGTCTGACTCCCGAAAAGCTTAACAAACCCCTCAGTGAAACCTCACAAGGTAGTAGGCAACAATATTTCGCCAAGATCGGCGCCTCCCTCACGAAGGTTCTAGACGCCCTCGGAAACCACCCCCAGCTGTGAATGCCTAAGGTGATCCCTTGGGGCAGGGGCGATCAGTCACAATATTGCGACTTTAACAAAGGAAATGGGCACAACACCAAAGATTGCATTCACCTGAAGGAGAAGGTCGATGGACTCCTTGAAAAGTTTCACAAAAAGACCCGTGTTGCACCACCAACCCCGAAAGAGCCCACGGAGGGGCAACACCACGTACGAGGGGTCCCTGCTCAGGAAGCCGCCAGAGTCGGCCCGGCCAACCATCCCCAACTTCCCAAAATCCGCTCCTCAGCACATCCGGGCAACCATCGGTAGCCCGCCAGTCGAAGTACCCGGGATAATGATCAGCGATGACATATTTGCCAACATATTATTCCTATCAACTATTCTACACACACATCTTAAAGCACCACCTCTCAAATTGCTTTGAGATTTGTACAGTTATTGATCACGCGGACAATTGGTCTACGTGAATTCCTACACACACATCTTAAAACATACACATCTCAAATCGTTTTTAGATTTGTACGGGTATTGATCACGCGGATAATTGGATGTCCGTATTTTACCAAAAAATACACCACACGTACTTTATACCTCCTCTGGAGGTAATAATTTTTCCTGCGCTACCCGCTCCTGGAGGAGGAGCGCGTGTAGCACATGAGACATCCGATCCCGCTTTAAAATTAATTATATTTTGCTTGTTTTTTTCTTATTTTTTTATTTTGTTAAAGTTTGCATGTTAAATCACAAACGTTAAATTTAAAGCTGAACGACTTGAATCTCACCCACTTTCAAAGGAGGGAACGCTACCCGTATAGAAATATTACTCAGGAGGACTCATACAATCTTGTGGCTTCAATATTGCATTAATTAATGGGCAGCATCACGTCCATGCTCTTCTGTCTCTTCTGATCATGTCCATCAACCGGATCCGGATCCTCTCCATTTCACATGAAATGGAGGGGGTCCATTTCAGCCTTTAATGATCAAGATGAGCCCACATAACATCCTGTGGATGAGATTTTTTTGGATAAAAAAAAATATAAAAGGTTAGAAATAACTGAAACCGTTGGATCAAAATAGAAGCCATCATGGCCATGAAATGGATCCCCTCCATTTCAAGTGAAATGGAGAGGATCCTGATTTCCATCAACCTCATCCCTCTCTTCCACTAAACTGGGAATATATTAATTAATATATGCACAATAAAATTTTCTCCAAAATACATATATTTGTCATTTAATTAATATATAATATTGTCTATATAATTGCCAACATGCCCATGCAAGCATGTTGGCAGCTTGTAGAAGCTGCCACCATTGATCTATAGTATATATAAAATGTATTTCATGCCATAGCTAGCTACACACTACTTTTGTTCGAGTAGAACTTTATATCAATTAATACACATTTTATACAGGCATGCAGAATGACTGTATATCTATTATACGCACGAGAGTACGTACGTAGTACTTTGCCATAAACCGAAACAACTCGGCCGTGACGGTGTGCCGGGTGCATCAAGGGGATCTGAAGTCATGTGCGTGCAGAATAAGCTAGGTGAACCTCCAACTGAGGATGAGAGATGGTGGTAGGAATTGTGTTGAGTGTGGGAAGTGCCAATGTCGTTAGGTCATAGAAGGTTCAATCGCAGGTGACGGGCATCCAAAGATTGTCGCGGATATAAATTTTTTCATGTATATATATACATACGAGCATCTTTGTATGAGCTACGCCTGTGCTCGATGCTCTCGGGCGGTTTTCGACCGCATCTTGGCGGGCAAAGCCCGCCTTCGCACGGGATTCGCCCGTGCTTGATGCTCCGGGAGGCCTTCGGCCTTTGATGCGGGCTTCGCCCACTTCCACACAATCTACCTGCTCAGCGCCGCACCCCCACTCGCGGCCACTCGACCGCATAGAGGCGGGTTCCGCACGAGCTTCGCTCGTGCTCGCTGACTTTTAGAGGGCTTCCCCCACATTCAAGTGGGTTGCACGCACATATGAGCGGTTTGCACCCTCATATGAGCGGGTTGCACCCGCCTATGATAGGGCTGCACCCGCATATGAGTATTTTTTTATTCAAAACATGCATATGAGTACTTAAAATGACCTTAAAAAATATGAAACAATATTTCAATTTTATTTTGTTAAAAATGTAAACTTTTACTTAAAAAATCAATTTCTCTCTCCCTCTATATTCTTTCCCTCTCTCACTCCTATATTTAAATGTAGGAATAAGAGGGCTATAAAGATTCTCTCTCCTTCTCTTTTCCCCTCCACTTCTTTCTCTTCATTTGGTGATTGAGATTAAAAGTTTGACGCATGTTGAATGACTAAAATTAATTTTATAACCACAAACTACTTTAATGTAGTCACACACATGCGCACACTCGCACACGTGCACACGCCGACACGCGCACACGCCCACACGCGCACACGCACACACGCACACACACACCATATATAAAGAAATATTGTGACCGTTGACCGGCGAAACGGATCGGGTTTTGGAAAGCCACAAAACGGATCGGGTTTTGAAAACCCACCGACTCAAATAGCTGTTAAAATTTTATTTTAATTTAAACACAGCTGTAATGTTTACGACCCTGGGACCACAAGTACAAATGGAACAACTCAACCCAAAAGAAGACAAATATGACAACATTTCAAATATTTTGAGCATATGTTATTATATTTTATGTATTTCTATAATTTGTTTTATAAATATGGGTATAATTTAATTCAATTACGTATAAATATACTATATATTATAATAATTATATATTATTCATTATATATATTTATAATTATAATTTTAAATTTTGTTTTTTTATCAAATTATATTTATTTTATCTTTTGCTTAAATTATCGCCGTGGGCGGACGAAGTCAGTCGCGGGCTTGCTGAGTATAGTCGTGCGGGGTCATAATGACGGGACAGTTACAATTACACGGGGCCATAGGGACGGGCAATGTACTATCGTGATTGACAGTAGGGGTAGAGCACTCGTGTGTGTGTGTGAGAGAGAGAGAGAGGAGGGATCAGGTGCGAATACCCTCCTGGTGCTAACGTGCGAAATGAAATCCACTGGGTTGAAATTAAATCCAATGGTTGAAATGAAATCCACGGGCTCATCAATGCCACTATGAAAATGGCCTACGTTTGTGAACCCTCTATCAAAATGGCCTACTATGAAAAGACACACGCTTTTTCTTTAGTAAGTGATTGACGGCCATCAAAAGGGGGTGAGAAGTCGAACGGACCACGTTTGTGAAAGGCTAAATTATTGATTTCTCCTTTAGTGGTCTATGTGGTGGCATGGTCTGCTCCAACTGATGGCTGATCAAAGGCTGTAAATGAAAGGATAATTTATGACTTAAGATACAAAGAAGGACCACATAGACCACCCTTTGCTTGGGATGCTAACCTTTCTATTTCTCTCTCACACACACACATATTAAAATATTTGTCTGTTGTTCTTTTTACTTCTCATAGTGTGCGAGTCGTCCACGGTTTATAAGGCATCAAATTAATGAGTGGTTGACGACCATTGAAAGAGGGTGTTAAGTTGACAAATAAATTCTAAGGAACTATGTTGTCATAATGTTGGAGCAGAATATAAAATGAACTGTGCAAGATCTATTAATTTTTTCTTAGAGAGTTTCTTTAGATAATAATTATATGCAGTTTCACTTTGGCTATGTGCAGACAATGTGATGCGGAGCAGAGACGAGTACGAGGTTTGGACCCATTCGGAGCTGATTTGGAGACTTACCATATATGACGTGACCGGATCGACGATCCGACTCCGTGGATGCATTCGGATTCGTGTTGCGAATCAATTTCATATATAGCTTTGTATTTTTCGAATTTTATTTCATGTACTTTTGGCCCCGAGACCAACGACCAATCATAGTCGTTGTTTCGGGTGCCCTAATTTTTATTTCTTATAAATAGATGGTTTAGGGCTACCGTCATTTCTCATTACTGAATATTTGAAGAAAAGAGTGTCTTCCTTCATTCCGGTGATCTTATTCGCGGTGCCGACTCCGTGGAACCCCTTGGTGATGACTCCTTGGGTAAGGTCTTCTATCTTTGTATTTTCCTCCTCCCCCCACCCTCCAACTATCCTAATTTGTTGTCCCCTCCAGCCACCCTAACTGTAGAAAATTTCTCCCTGCTGTCCACCGTTGCCAACCCACTGAACACACCCCTCCATCCGCCCCAATCCCCTCCAGAGCCCCGTAAAAGCCCCTCCCTTCCCTACCGCCGTCTCCCCTACGTACAACCCCTTGGCTGTTTTCCTCCCAAAACAGTCCAAATCTGCACTGTTCCAACCAAATCCAGCCACCACGCCTATTCCCCTTTGCCTCCATCACCCTCATCCCGTGGATCCACCTCAAAACAGCCACCCAACGTTAAATTTGTCCGGATTTTGGTATTTTAGCCCGGTTCCAGACACCCCCTGTCCAGACCCAACCCTCCTAATCCCCAACCAGCCCTCCCCTTACCCGATTCGGTTCACCAACCACCAGAATTCCTCTTTGAGCCATCCAATATTCAAATTTATTTCATTGGCAGCAGCCCTCATATCTTTGTGGTGTTTTGTGTTGATATTCAGTTATAAAACATTGTTATGGTATGGTTATTTGATATTTGCTTGGGTGTTCAGTTTATTATAGTTATTTGTGCATGAATTAATCTCTAACTGCAGGAAAGATTCATTCGCCACGCGCTCTTGCTTTGGCCCTCCACGCGGAGGAAAGCCTAAGCTTGCTTTTGCCCTAATAAAAATATTTTGCCTTGTCGTGAATTTATTTTGCGTGAGATGTTTTATTTATTATCCAATTGTGATCTAACCGTCGGATTTGCATAGCATGTAGGGCTAGGTCGCAGGTTTCTCACCGCCTATAGATTCGTCCTGCGTCACAATGTATTTGAAAATGATTATCTGCAGGGCAATTTCTGAACAGGTTCACTGATTATATGAGTTTTTAATTTGGCCTGCATTTATTCGTGAACTGCATACATCCAAGACTGACATGTATATAATATGACCCTTTCTTTATTACATACTATGAAATGAAAATTCATAGGATGATTCTTTGTACTTTTGAATATAGAACGGCACAATCCAAAATTTGGTAAACTCACAAGGGAGGTCCTAGCATACATCCCGAATTTGGAGACTTGAGAACTTAGAGATTGGTAGAGAGGTTATTTAGAGATTTTGAAGAGATCAAAAAACAAAAACATAGGATGATTACCCAAACCACAAGCCTAAAAGGGGTCAACAACCCTTAGAAGGGGTCACCAAACCTTCCCCTTTCCCTCTCAACTCGATCATACACGCCCTAGAGGATGAGTTCACGTGTTTTGTTATCTAGGATGCCCCGTGAACGATGTCTTTCTAGTCTTTCAATTCCCTAGTGCCCTAGAGTAACAAAATTTGTGAACCCCTCGAGCACCCCACAATTTTGGGAAACCTTCCCCTTTCCCTCTCAACTCGATCATACACGCCTACAGTCTATATGTGAAAATAGGAGCCGGGCTTGATTTAGCAAGTGAGACCCAGTTAGAAAGAACTAGCGGGCTTAATGAACCGTTCCTCCTTTCTATGTTGCCAACTGTGAAAAATTCAATACCTAGGATGTGCACAATCATCAAAAGAAAAATCTCCAAAAAATAATACCGGAAATGCTCGAAATCAAGAAATGAGTTCGCTGCAGCCACACAACAAATATCCGGACATATACTGAGGCATACACGATTGTATGGATCCGTCTAGAGTTCACAAGAAATAAGAACAAAGAATATGAAAGTACGAAAAACAAAAAAACCTCGGCAAATCTTTAAATCTTTCTGCGGCGACGTGGGAGCGAAACGTCACTTCGAGAAACACACCACAATGATCTCCTTGACTAGGGCTATACTGTGGAATCAACAATCTCTAGAAACAGTGGTCACGAGGCGGCGAATCGAAGAGAGAAGTTTCTCTCTATAAAATTTCCTTCACCGGGGGTTGATGTTCTTCACAGGAGGGAGATTTCAGGCTAGGGCAGTGTTCAAACATTAGAAATGATATTTATATAATCAGATGAGGCTTCGAGTGAAGAGGATGATGCGTCGACTCCCTCTCATCAGTCAAAGTGTGTCAATATCCATGCGGCGAAATGCTTGTAAAACCATGCGTAGACTTCTCCATTTTCTTATCAAAGCATGCGTCGAATTTGCCATTATTATGAGACCATGCGTCGACTACCTGCAACAAATATATATAATGTATTTCTGTATAATGAATACACGCACGCATGTACGCACATATATAATGTATTTCTATACAATAAACCCCAACCACATGCAGACCAAGTGCGTCCGCGAGGCGGATTGTACTCCAGATCTCACAAATATATAATATATTGTTGGTTTTCCCTTATTGGTTCGGTTCCGGATCCAACCTGAATCCGGATCCGTTAGCGCCTTAGGTTTATATCATTATAAAACCTAAGTCTAATGATTCCTCCCTAACCAGCCAGTGAGAAGGAAACCACCGCCTGAACACTCTTGATAGGAGGAGCAGTCTGTGAGAAGTTTTAGCCGCCTTGGAGATAGAAGATCCGCCTCTCTCTCTCTCTTTCTCTCTCTCGCACTCGGAGGGGCTGCCGGTCTTGAGTGTCGTCGCCGGTCTTGGAGGAGATATCCGGCGGGGGCAAGAGAGGGAGTTGTCGTCGGGCTTGTTAGAATTTGTCACCGGTGTTGCAGTGGAGAGGCGTGATGTCGACGACGTGTGTGGGTGCAGTTAGCCTCGACGGTGTTTCTCTCCAGTGGTGACGTTATTCTCTGGTGGCGGCGTTGTTCTCCGATGGTGGTGCGGTTGAACGTTGTACTTCGACGTTTAAGGTTCTGGTGAACCTTGTGCGTCCGTGAGGCGGATTGCAGTCAGATCTCAGATTCTCGCCGTGAATCGTTGTTTCCGGTTCATCCACGGCGTACTCGCCGGACGGTCATTTTTCTCCTATTTTTCATGTATTTGAATTTATATTTTCATTATATAAACTGTGTGGTTATATTTTGTGTTCTTGAGTATCGGCAAAATTTATAGCTGTGTATGCATTTGTACCTGATTTTACAATATTATACAATAAACGCACGCACACATGCATGCGCGCACACACATATATAATGTATTTCTATACAATAAACACACACACACACGCACGCACGCACACGCACACGCCACACACCCACACTCACTCACTCACACACACACACGTGCGCACGCACACGCCACACACACACATATAATGTATTTATATACAATAAACACACAAGCACACACACATGCACACGCACGCAGATGCCACAAGCATACACACACACCCAAACGCGCGCGCACACGCACACACAAGCACATGCACACACACACGCACACATAGTTCATTTCTATACAATAAACATGCACGCATGCATGCACGCACACACGCACGCACGCACGCGCACGCGCGCACGCACACGCAAAAGCACAAGCACACACACACACACACGCACACACATATATACATACATGCATACGAGTGACAGTGCACGCCCCCCCCCCCCCCCCCCCGTGCCCTGCGCGATAGTACTCGGCCCGTAAGGACGGGTTTCGCCCGCCCCGATCGGCAGCGACATCGGTCGTAGGTGGCGACATTGGTCATAAACAACGTTATTTATTATGGGCGGCAACATTTGCCGGGGGCGCTGTCATAAAAAACACAATCAATTTAAATTGTTACTATAGCTAGCTACAAATTTTGTACTTCTATGAGAAATCAAAGAGTAACTTCTCGTGATAAAATAGTAGGTTTTATAAGAAGCAACACATTCCATTACTTTTTATTTCATCAGTATCACTATTGAAAATGGTGAAGTGAAAGAGGGTGATTCGGCAACCTGGGCGACCTGTACTCGCGGTCTATGCGGACAGGACTGGCAGTTAGCCAGGTCGGCAGAGTTGCTACAGTCGGCTTGTTCCTTGACGGTCTGGGCGGTCTGGGCGGTCTGGGCGGTCTGTTCGCGCGGTTTGGGCGGATAGAGGTGGCGGCCAGCCAGGCCGGCTTATGCTAAGCAAGCACTTTGTTCCCAGAAGGTAACCGGGCGTATAGCTTCTCTATCCACGGAGTCCGACAAGGTGCGGACTGGACTGGAGCTCGGGAGATTGGCATGACAGGTGCCTTGGTGGTGGGGCGGCAGGTGCTAGCCGCGGAGTTCGTCGGTTAGAGCGGACTGATGCTGAAGTTCGCCGGGATGCGCGGACTGGTGCCTGTGTCCGCCAGTAAGCGCGGACTGCCCCTTGTGGTCGGTGGTGTGGACTTGGTTGGTTCTGAACCAAGTCCATGTTGGCTCAGTTCGGAAGATCACGCGGTTAAAGCGCGTACTACTTCTCAGTCCGCCAAGCTCGACAACAGTTGTCGTGTGCCTTGGTTGCGAGCTTGGGGAATACAGACTGGAGTTGAGTCTGCAAGGCTTGCGGACTAATGTTGTGTCCGCCAAGTTCGTCAATTGGTTGTTGTGCCTTGGTTGCGAACTTGGGGTGCGGACTGGTGCTGTGTCCGCCAAGTTCGGCAGATGGCTGTTGTGCCTTGGTTGCGAACTTGGGGTGCAGACTGATGTTGTGTCCGTAGGGCGTGCGGATTGGAGCTGTGTCCGCTGATATGCGGACAGATGGTGTTGTTGCAGAATCTACGGGTAGCTGTTGTCCCTGGCTTGGCCTTTGGAGACAAAGCGGATATGGTTGTTGATAACTTCTCAAAAAGAAGTTATCTAGCCCAATTTTAGACTTAATATTCATTATACAATGCTTAAAATGTCTTTAAATAAAATAGAAATGAAATTAAATTCATATTTATTTATTTTGTGGCTAGTTCAGTCTCTTTTCATGGTGTTATTGCGAGAATTGCCAACGAAATCTATTTGGAGAAAGAAATCTATCCAAATATAATAACCAGGAAAGTAGGTCACAACGCGCGGGAAAGCAGGTTGTAACGTTGTCTGGACGAATTTCAGAATTCGAATTTCAAAGTTGGATCTGATTTCAAATATGAAAATGTGCTTCTTTCCAAAGGGGTGGCTACGATTTTAAGAGGGAAAATCTCCACCAAATCATTCATTCCAAGGCATTCTAAGAAAGAGGAGGAGAGGAAATCAAGAGTTCTTCATCTAGGGTTTGTAAAAATCCTCCATTAAAGAAGGCGGCTAGAAGAAAAGAAGACGACGGATTTCTGGGCTGAACAAGCGAGCGACTCCTGAAGGAGAATCCTACAACATTTAATCGTTAAATTCATCATGTTTTGTAAGATCTCTCCAAACGTTTCGCGGTTTTCTTTCATTGCTATGAACTAATTTCTCTAATCTTGTATTATGAGAGTACTAAGTTGTGCGCGATGATTATTCTCTAATTTTAACTTTGTGAATGTTTGGTGAATGTTCTTTATCGAGTTTATAATCTTTTATTATGAAACTTGTGGCCAAGGTTTCATCTTTATACTACGCTTCATAAATCAAGTGAGGAGTTGCGTGTGTGCAGTATATATTCGATATAGTATTTGAAGAGAGAGAGATTTCCTCTTGTTATTAGCAACTTTAGTTTTCGTTCTTCATTCGGTTTCCTATTTCACCCAAGGGGAAATAGTGGGCTAGGGATTTCCGATATCGAGAGATACAGATCTCTATTTTAAAATCGTTGCAACACGTTTCACCATACGTTTTCACAAGGTCACATTTATATGTTCATCATATTAGACTAAGGAAATCACGGTAGAAGATTATCTTTCATAACTTATAACACAAATATTTTCTCTAGCATCCGTAGTAAATTTTAATTAGTAGTTTTCGTTACAGTTTTTAATATCTCAAAATTATCATTTCGATTCGCTTGGATTTAGAGAACATGCGTAACTGGTATTTGCAAACACTAAATCAAACACCTCTCCATGGAAACTATCTCTATTCACTCTTTATTACTTGAACTGGCACGTGCACTTGCGTATAATACGCACACCTGGTTCGTGCGTATCAAGTTTTTGGCATCGTTGTCGGGGAGGTGCGAATAATTTAGTGTTCCTTTCTTGCAATATTAGTGAATCCTAAGTATTTAGAGTTCAAGTTTTTATTTCTACTGTGTTTTTGCTTTGTTTTGTTTGTTTACTATCTCTTGTCATTTACTATTTTGTCTAGTGCATGTCCCATTATCGTTCACATGAGCTATTACCTTTGAACCTAGAGATCGAACGGACTTGTAGACAAAATAGAAGAGCGTTTCGATTAGAAAATAATAATCATGTAACCATGAATCCTAATAATCAAAACGCTCCCAATGAAAACGATCAGGACGACCTAGGTCTGGAGGGTCAGGTAGAACAGAATGGGAAACCTGTCGAGGTTAGGAGAACCTGTCGTGAGTACAATATGCCTTTTAGAGGGGGACTAAAATACAGTATCATCAAGCCCGCCATTGAAGCCAATAACTTCAAAATTGACTCCATGGCAATGAACCTAGTGCAACAGAGACAATTCAGTGGACTCAGTCATGAGGACCCAAACTCCCATTTACGGAATTTCATGGATGTGTGCGACACATTCAAGATCAATGGAGTGGCTTGATTCTCAATACGGTCTCACGACTTAGATGCAAGTGATCGACTTATTCTTAGCCAAGTACTTCCCACCCGCTAAAACTGCAAAGTTGATGCGAGACATTAGTACTTTCATGTAAGGAAATGGGGAAATGTTGTACGACGTATGAGAGCAGTTCAAAAAACTCTTAAGGAAGTGTCCTCACCACGGGTTAGCGATGCATCAACAAGTATGGACTTTTTATAATGGCCTCCAAAAATCTACGATGATCCAAGTAGATGGAGCTGCGGGAGGATCCCTCATGAATAAGTACCCCGAGGATGCATATGCGAACCTCGAGGACCTATCTTCGAATAATTATCAGTCGTTCGACTGACATTTCCCTTTTCTTCTTCTATGGGAGGTGTACATAAAGTTGATCAACTCACTCTTTTGCCGCACAAATTACCGCACAATTCAACTCGATGAACAAGTGGTTAGATGCTTTAACCTTAAATCAAAATCAAACTCAAATGAATCCTTAAGTCAATAGAATAATTGCTCTGATTAATATGAATCTTTCACTCACGGTGGAGCAACTCATTAGTAGTAACAAGAAGGTCAACTACATAAGTGGGCAACATAGATACATGAATCATAGTAATCACAATGCACTCCCAACTCATTACAATCCAGATGTGCGTAATCACCCTAATTTTTTGTGGACGAATAATTCGGGAATGATACACCCACCCGGTTTCAACTCAAACCCCCAATCCACTCCAGAATAATAATTATAATCAACAAGGGTCATCTAGAAAACTATTGGACGAGTTACTTATAGAATCCATGTAGAAGAGGGATGCTCGTATTTCTTGTCGAGAGGGCTCATTGCGTGTAATTGAGATTCAGTTAGGACAAATCACTAATGCTTTGAGCCTTAGACCCCAAGGTTCGCTCCCTACGGATACAACTATAAATCCAAAGTAAGATAATCCTCACTGCAAGACCGTCACCATACGGCGTGGTAAGGAATTAGTGGGTGAGACTGTAAATGAGAGTGAGAATCAAGTTGGCAAAGAAAAAGAGTTGGAGATTGTTAGCCCAAATGCCCCAAACGAGGAGTTAAAGGAAAATAATAATAGAAATGAAGGAGTAGAAGAAGTATCTAGAAAGACTAAGAGAGAACCCGTTACTGATGATAAAAAAGAAAAATGATAATACAAAAGTCTATCCACCACCGCCATTTTCACAATGGTTAAAGAAGAGCAAACTCGATCAACAATTTCAAAAACTTGTTGAAATATTTAAGAAACTGTAAGTCAATATCCCTTTTGCGGAAGCATTGGAGCAAATGCGAAGGTACGTGAAGTTTATGAAAGACATTTTATCTAAAAAAGGAAATTTTGAACACATGAGATATTGACACTTACTCAGGAGTGTAGCGCTATACTTCAAAAGAAACTCTCACCCAAATTAAAAGATCTGGGGAGTTTCACCATACCGTGCTCTATAGGTTACCAATTCGAGGGTAAGACCTTATGTGATTTATGTGCGAGCACCAACCTAATGTCATATTCTATCTATAGGAAGCTTGGTTTAGAAGAAATCTCCAAGACCTCCATCACTTTGCAACTAGCTGATAGAACCCCCGCATTCCCGAAAGATATAATTGAAGATGTCCTAGTTAAGGTGGACAAGTTTATTTTTCCAGCAGACTTTATTGCCCTAGATATGGAGGAGGATAGAGAGGTGCCCATTATAGTAGGGCGACCATTCCTAGCCACATGTAGGACACTGATAGATGTACAGAAGGAGTTGACCATGAGAGTTAACGACGAACAAATAACCTTTAATGTACTTAAAGATATGAAATTTCCCTGGAGTCAAGAAGATTATATGGAGGCGGTAAATCAAATTTCAATTCATGATTATAATCTGAATAATAAATTCACAGGGCAAGATGACGTGTTGACCCGATTTCTGATGCATTAGGAGATTTTAGATGATGAAGAGGAAATCTGAGATTACCTAGAATTATTTGAGGCGCAAGCTGCTTTCGTTAGGAGATCGAAGCCCTTTGAGATGCCAGACAAGACATTGGCGGACAAGCCCTCTATAGTTAGTCTGCCGACTCTTCAGTTGAAGCCTCTCCCAAACCATCTTATGTACGCTTATTTAGGCAAAAATAACACATTGCCGGTTATCATTAATTATAAATTATCAACTGATCAACTTCAAAAGCTCTTAGAATTGTTATATCAATTTAAAACGGTCATAGGGTGGACCATAACGGATATCCAAGGGATTAGCCCCTCATTATGTATGCATAAGATCCTTTTGGTAGAATCTTTTACGGGATCGATCGAACCCCAGCGTCGTCTTACTCCACCCATGAAAAAGTGGTGAAGAAGGAGATTATTAAATGGTTAGATGCTGGGATCATCTATCCTATCTCGAATAGCTCGTGGGTATCACCGGTGCAGTGTGTGCCAAAAAGGGAGGGATGACGGTAGTACGAAATGAGAAGGATGAGCTAGTATCGACTAGGACGATTACCGGGTGGCGTATCTGTATGGATTACCGAAAGCTGAATAAGGCCACACGAAAAGATCATTTCCCTTTGCCCTTCATTGATCAAGTGCTAGATAAGCTAGCGGGGAATGATTTTTTATGTTTTCTTGATGGCTATTCAAGGTATAATCAGATTACGGTAGCCCCAGATGATCAGGAGAAGACCACATTCACATGTCCATACAGAACATTTGCGTTTAGAAGGATGTCATTCAGTTTATGCAATGCGCTCGCCACTTTTCAGCGATGCATGATTGTTATTTCTATTGATATTATAGACCATGGTATTGAAATTTTTATAGACGACTTCTCGATCTTCGGTAGTTGTTTTGATGCATGTTTAGCTTGTTTGGAAAAAGTGCTAACGTGTTGTGTTGAAACTAATCTCGTACTGAATTTGGAGAAATGTCACTTCCTGGTGCGAGAGGGTATTGTGCTTGGTCATCATGTGTTAAGGGATGGTTTAGGGGTTGATAAAGCGAAACTAGATGTCATTGAGAAGCTGTCACCACCCAATAATGTGAAAATGTTGTGAAGTTTCTTAGGACATGCAGGCTTCTATAGAATATTCATTAAAGACTTCGCTAAAATTGTAAAACCATTGAGTGAGCTACTTGAAAAAGATGCAAAATTTCAGTTGAGCGAGGAGTGTTTAAACGCATTCAGCACATTAAAGCATTGGTTGACCACGACACCTATCATGATAACTCCTGATTGGGAGGAACCATTTGTCCTAATATGTGACGCAAGTGATTACGCGGTTGGAGTTGTCTTAAGACAAGTACGAGAGAAAGTATTCCACACGATAGCCTATGCTAGTAAGACCTTGATTGACGCCCAAATAAATTACACAACTACGGAAAAGGAATTACTGGTGGTAGTGTTTGCCTTCGAGAAATTTAGATCGTATCTTCTATGCACAAAGAGCATGGTTTATACGGATCATGCTGCAATCCGTTACCTCATGGCTAAAAAGGATGCAAAGCCCCGATTGATCAGATGGATGCTTCTGTTGCAAGAATTCGACGTAGAGATTAAGGATAGGAAAGGTACTAATAATCCTGTTGCGGACCACTTGTCCAGGATAAAGTCTACGTGATCATCATATAATCCGAAAATCGATGAGAGATTTCCGGATGAGAGGGTTTTAGCTATTCATGATAGTACTCCACCTTGGTATGCTGACTACGTAAATTACATAGTGAGTAATATTCTACTGAAGGAAGTGATTTTTATGCCAGACACGCTCCTATCTTTGGGGAGAGCATTATCTATTTAAAAAAGAAGCTGATGGAGTGGTGAGGTGATGCGTGCTGGAGGTTGAAATGAAATTGATATTAGAGAAGTGTCATAGCTCACCTTACGGAGGCCATTTCATGGGAACGAGGATGACAATGAAGGTATTAGAGTCCGAATTCTTTTGGCCTAATTTATTTTGTGATGCTAATGAATTTGTTAAATAATGTGATCGATGTCAATGGTGCGAGACTTTAAGAAAGAACGAGGGAATGTCCATGAATATCATGCTCGAAGTCGAATTATTCGATGTTTGGAGAATGAATTTTATGGGCCCGTTCATCAATTCAAATGACAATTTATACATTTTGTTGGCAGTATATTATGTATCTAAATGGGTGGAAGCGGTCACAACACCTAAGAATGATGACAATGTAGTCCTGAATTTTCTAAGAAACCATATATTCAATCGATTCGGGGTACCTAGAGCGATCATAAGCGATGGGGGAAGTCATTTTTGCAACCATCAATTCACCTCATTGCTAAACAAATACGGGGTCACTCATAAGGTCGCACTCGCTTACCACCCTCAGACAAATAGACTAGCGGAGGTGTCAAATAGGGAGATAAAAAGGATTTTAGAGAAAACAGTGAGCATAAATCGAAAAGACTGGTCGCAAAAGCTCACAAATGCATTATGGGCATACCGGACTTCTTTCAAAACTCTCATCGGATTAACCCCGTATAAGTTGGTCTACGAAAAATCTTGTCATTTTTCACTCGAGTTAGAACACCGGACATTCTGGGCGATTAAGAAAATAAATTATGATTTTCGGGATGCCGGTAAGAAGAGATTATTGCAACTAAATAAACTCGTGGAGATTCGGATGCAAGTTTACGAGAACTCGCGAATCTATAAGGAGCGCACAAAGAAGTGGCACGACCGATGCATGAAGGAAAAAGACTTCGAATCGGGCCAACTGGTCTTCCTATTCAATTCTCGTTTAAAGTTATTTCCCGAGAAACTCAAGTCGAGGTGGTCGGGGCCGTTTAATTTCAAAATAGTGCATCTGTATGGTACAGTGACCATCACTAACAAGAGTGACGGGACAGAATTCAAAGTTAACGGCGAGAGACTCAAGTTGTATCTGAAAGACGATAATGATCGGGTAGTGTCGTGTGTGAGGTTTCTGTAATTTAGTGCGGTCCTGCCGGGACGGTAAATTAGGCGTTTGGTGGAAGGGAACCCATCTTTTATATTTATATCTATGTTAGTAATTAATAAAAATAATTAGTCTAAGTTAGAAGAATATGTCTATTTAGTTTATTGCTATAGCGATTAGGTGGAGGATTCCGCGCGAGAGGAGACCCGAGGAACCCGAACTGAAAAAGTTGCAACCTAGAAAAAAATAGGTTGCAACTTTGTTTTCTCTGTTTGTTGTTAAAGGAACCCGAACTGAAAAAATTGCAACCCAGAAAAAGACAGCTTGCAACTTTGTTTTCTCTATTTGATGTTAAAGAAACCCGAACTGAAAAGTTGCAACCCCAAAAAAGAGGTTACAATTTTTTTATGTGTTGTTTTTTCTTTACTATGCGACGTTGACGGAAGTTTGAATGTTGCAACCCCCAAAATGGAAGGTTGCAATCTTTTTTTGTTGTTTGTGTTTCTTTACTGTGAGGCGTTGGCAGCAGTTTGAATGTTGCAATCCAAAAAAAGAGGTTACAACTTATTATTATTACTTTTTATTTATATTTTGCCTACCTTCAAGATAATCTAAAATTGAAATTTTTTTCAAGTCAGCTTGTTGTATCATGTTAGAGTATATCACGATCTTATGAGTTGTGTTATTTATTTTATAATTACTACAACAATGTAGACTTAATACCATGGAGTATTATTAGGATGACAAAATGACAGTTCTTATCTTACATGATCATGATATGGTTGTATCACTTTTGATGATTTTTGATGCTACACGTAGAATTGAACAAAACTCTATTTCGTGCTTTAACATTTGTATATGCCCAAAATATAAGTTTTACAGGCTACAACATATGGATAGGATTACTGATGGACATTCCACAATATAGTCAATTAGGTACATCATTGAGAAAGTAATGGACACTCCAATTCTCAGGGGAGTATTTAAATTTCAAGTCTCGTTTTGTCCTTCATTTTTCCCTTCCTTTATATGCTAATTAGTAAAAATATTTTAAACAAAATTTCTTAGGTATTGAATTCTCTTTGCTAGGGACTAGAAAAGCGCAAAAGTGTGGAGGTGGGGGTAGTATACTATTGAAGCTAGGAAAAATCTCAACCTCAGAAATAGGATTAAGGCAGCCTAAGGTTACTGATTCTACGATCCGACGTCACAATTCAAATGACTAGCGAGAAAGAGAGGAAACTACCTACAAGCACACCCCAAGTGCTCCAACAGGGTGGTCCCACCACGTACCCGGAAGCTTAGAAGAAGCTTCCCCACCGCAACCAAAAGGCTGGGCGAGGTACTAAGTAGGCATGGACTGGGCAAGTATCCACTTGGGGGGACCTCAAACTCTTCCAAAAGTGTCATTTACAGTACCCCTGTGGGGCTATTTATAGAGAAATCCTGGTTTGGGGGGGGGGGGGGTATAGGCAAGTATCCAGCTTCTGTCAGCGAGTTGCAAGAGATACTCGCCCATACTCGCGAGTTACTAGCCCAAGCTCGCCTCTGCTCGCCACAGCTCGTCACAGCTCACCTCTGCTCGCCCAAGCTCACCACAGCTCGCCTCTACTCGCCCAAGCTCGCCTCTGCTCGCCGAATGGTTTGCAAATAGTCGTCTGCTGGGGTACTTCTGATCTCGACGAATTATAGGTTATACACAATCCCCGCTTTTTTCGAGCTTGACATGAGCTTGAAAAAATAATATTGAACCCGTTGTTCGGAGAGATGACACTATACGTTGCGCTGTGCGAGGTACTTCCTAAGAGTGGAGCTCAACTGAAAGGGGAGAGAAGGTTGATACCTCATAGGAACCATGTTCAACTGAATTGTAGAAGAGGTCGACACCTCGCATGAGAAAACTCAACTGGAGGTACAGAGTATAGTCGACACCTAGCAGGAGTCGAGCTCAACTGGAGGTGGAGAGAAGAGGTCGACACCTCGCAGGAGCCGAGCTCAACTAGAGGTGGAGAAGAGGTCGACACCTCACAGGAGGAAGCTCAACTAGAGGTGGAGAGTCGACACCTCACAAGAGCCAAGCTCAACTGGAGGTACAGAGTATAGTCGACACCTAGCAGGAGCCAAGCTCAACTGGAGGTGGAGAGTATAGTCAACACCTAGCAGGAGCCGAGCTCAACTGAAGGTGGGGAGAAGAGGTCGACACCTCACAGGAGCTGCGCTTAACTAGAGGTGGAGAGTATAGGTCGACACCTCACAAGAGAAAGCTCAATTGGAGGTGCAGAGTATAGTCGACACCTAGCAGGAGCCGAGATCAACTGGAGATGGAGAGAAGAGGTCGACACCTCGCAGGAGCTGAGCTCAATTGGAAGTGGAGAAGATGTCAAAACCTCACAGGAGGAAGCTCAACTGGAGGTGGAGAGTCGACACCTCACAGGAGCCAAGCTCAACTGGAGGTACGGAGTATAGTCGACACCTAGCAGGAGCCAAGCTCAACTGGAGGTGGAGAGTATAGTCGACACCTAGCAGGAGCCGAGCTCAACTGAAGGTGGAGAGAAGAGGTCGACACCTCTCAGGAGTCGTGCTCAACTGGAGGTGGAGAGTATAGGTCGACACCTCGCAGGAGCCGAGCTCAACTGGAGGTGGAGACGAGGTCGACACCCCATAGGAGGAAGCTCAACCTGAGGTGGAGATTCGACACCTCACAGGAGCCGAGCTTAATTGGAAGTGGAAAAGAGGTCGACACCTCGCAGGAGCCGAGCTCAATTGGAGGTGGAGAGTACAACCGACACCTAGCAGGAGCCGAGCTCAACAGGAGGTGGAAAAGAGGTCGACATCTTGCAGGAGCCGAGCTCAACTGGAGGTGGAGAGTACAGTCGACA
The DNA here is from genome assembly GCA_039583875.1 of Platanthera guangdongensis. Classification (NCBI taxonomy): domain Eukaryota; kingdom Viridiplantae; phylum Streptophyta; class Magnoliopsida; order Asparagales; family Orchidaceae; genus Platanthera; species Platanthera guangdongensis. Next base: position 2,311,603 of record CM077151.1, on the reverse strand, counting down.
CCTAGCATGAGCCGAGCTCAACTGGAGGTGGAGAGTACAGTCGACACCTAGCAGGAGCCGAGCTCAACTGGAGGTGGAGAAGAGGTCGATACCTCACAGGAGGAAACTCAACTGGAGGTGGAGAGTATAGTCGACACCTAACAGGAGCCGAGCTCAATTGGAGGTGGAGATAAGAGGTTGACACCTCGCAGAAGTCGAGCTCAACTGGAGGTGGCCAAGAGAAGTGGTCGACACCTCGCAGGAACCAAGCTCAACTGGAGGTGGAGAGAAGAGGTTGACAACTCGTAGGAGGAAGCTCACCTGGAGGTGGAGAGTCGACACCTCACAGGAGCCAAGCTCAACTGGAGGTACAGAGTATAGTCGACACCTAGCAGGAGCCAAGCTCAACTGGAGGTGGATAAAAGAGGTCGACACCTCGCAGGAGCCGAGCTCAACTAGAGGTGTAGAAGAGGTCGCCAAGCTCAACTGGAAGTGGAAAATAGGCAAACATCTCACAGGAGCTGAGCTCAACTAGAGGTGGAGAGTACAGTCGACACCTAGTAGGAGCCGAGCTCAACTAGAGGTGGAGAGTAGAGTCGACACCCAGCAGGAGCCGAGCTCAACTAGAGGTGAAGAAGAGGTCGACACCTCACAGGAGGCGAGCTCAACTAGAGGTGGAGAAGAGGTCGACACCTCACAGGAGGAAGCTCAACTGGAGGTGGAGAGTCCACACCTCACAGGAGTCAAGCTCAACTAGAGGTATAAAGTATACTAGGCACGTAGCAGGAGCCAAGCTCAATTGGAGGTGGAGATTATAGTCGACACCTAGCAGGAGCCGAGCTCAACTGGAGGTGGAGAGAAAAGCTCGACACCTCGCAGGAGCTGAGCTCGACTGGCGATGGGAAGTAGTCGACACCCAGCAGGAGTCAAGCTCAACTAGGGGTGAGAATCAGTCAATACCCAGCAGGAGCCAAACTCAACTGAGGGTGGGAATCAGTCGACTCAGGGTAGCCAGTAGTCAGTCTGCAGGAGAGGAGCTTGTACAGAGTTCACAGACTATGACATCACTCCAGCGAGGAACTTGGTCTCACTCGAGGAGGTCGTTGGCCAATATACAGGAAAGGAGCTCGTGTAGGGACTTGGACTTACGATGACACTGTCACTCGAGGAATTTAAACATTGTTGGAGTCGACAGCTATCAGGAGCCTTGCTCAATTAGAGTGGTGTAAGTCGACTCGGGGAGGCAAGTAGTCGGTATACAGGAGAGGAGCTCGTACAGAGTTCACGGACTATGACATCACTCCAACGAGGAACTTGGTCTCACTCGAGGAGGTCTTGGACAATATGCAGGAGAAGAGCTCATGCAGGGACTTGTACTTATGATGACACTACCACTCGAGGACTTTAAACATTGTTGGAGTCGACAGCTCTCAGGAGCCTTGCTCAACTAGAGTGGTGTAGGTCGACTCGGGGAGGCAAGTAGTCGGTCTGCAGGAGAGGAGCTCGTACAGAGTTCACGGACTATGACATCACTCCAATGAGTAACTTGGTCTCACTCGAGGAGGTCATTGACCAATATGCAGGAGAGGAACTCGTGCAAGGACTTGGACTTACGATGGCACTGCCACTCGAGGACTTTTAAACATTGTTGGAGTCGACAGCTCTTAGGAGCCTTGCTCAACTAGAGTGGTGTAAGTCAACGCGGTGAGGCAAGTAGTCGGTCTGCAGGAGAGGAGCTCGTACAGAGTTCACGGACTACGACATCACTCCAACGAGAAACTTGGTCTCACTCGAGGAGGTCGTTGGCCAATATGCAGGAGAGGAGCTCGTGCAGGGACTTAGACTTACGATGACACTGCCACTCGAGGAATTTAAACAATGTTGGAGTTGACAGCTCTCAGGATCCTTGCTCAACTAGAGTGGTGTAAGTCGACTCGGGGAGGCAAGTAGTCGGTCTGCATGAGAGGAGCTCGTACAGAGTTCACGGACTATGACATCACTCCAACGAGGAACTTGGTCTCACTCGAGAATATCGTTGGACAATATGCAGGAGAGGAGCTCGTGCAGGGACTTGGACTTACGATGACACTGCCACTCAAGGACTTTAAACATTGTTGGAGTCGACAGCTCTCAAGAGCCTTGCTCAACTAGAGTGGTGTAAGTCGACTCGGGAAGGCAAGTAGTTGGTCTGCAGGAGAGGAGCTCGTACAGAGTTCACGGACTACGACATCACTCCAAAGAAAAACTTGGTCTCACTTGAGGAGGTCGTTGGCCAATATGCAGGAGAGGAGCTCGTGCAAGGACTTGGACTTACGATGACACTGCCACTCGAGGAGTTTAAACATTGTTGGAGTCGACAACTCTCGGGAGCCTTGCTCAACTAGAGTGGTGTAAGTCGACTCGGGGAGGAAAGTAGTCGGTCTGCAGGAGAGGAGCTCGTACATAGTTCACTTACTACGACATCACTCCAACGAGGAACTTGGTCTCACTCGCGGAGATCTTTGGCCAATATGCGAGAGAGGAGCTCGTGCATGGACTTGGACTTATGATGACACTATCACTCGAGGACTTTTAACATTGTTGGAGTCAACAGCTCTCAGGAGCCTTGCTCAACTAGAGTGGTGTAAGTCGACTCGGGGAGGCAAGTAGTTGGTCTGTAGGAGAGGAGCTCGTACAGAGTTTACGGACTACAACATCTCTCCAATGAGGAACTTGGTCTCACTCGAGGAGGTTATTGGCCAATATGCAGGAGAGGAGCTCGCGCATGGACTTGGACTTACGATGACACTGCCACTCGAGGACTTTAAATATTGTTGGAGTCGATAGCTCTCAGGAGGCTTGCTCAACTAGAGTGGTGTAAGTCAATTCGAGGAGGCAAGTAGTCGGTTTGCAGGAGAGGAGCTCATACAGAGTTCATGGACTACGACATCACTCCAACGAGGAATTTGTTATTACTCGAGGAGATCGTTGACCAATATGTAGGGGAGGAGCTCGTGCAAGGACTTGGACTTACGATGACACTGCCACTCGAGGACTTTAAACATTGTTGGAGTCGACAACTCTCAGGAGCCTTGCTCAACTAGAGTGGTGTAAGTCGACTCAGGGAGGCAAGTAGTCAGTCTGCAGGAGAGGAGCTAGTACAAAGTTCACGGATTACGACATCACTCCAATGAGGAACTTGGTCTCACTCGAGGAGGTCGTTGGCTAATATGTAGGAGAGGAGCACGTGCAGGGACTTGGACTTACGATGACACTAGCACTCGAGGACTTTAAACATTGTTGGAGTCGACAACTCTCAGGAGCCTTACTCAACTAGAGTGGTGTAAGTCGACTCGGGGAGGCAAGTAGTCGGTCTGCATGAGAGGAGCTCGTACAGAGTTCATGGACTACGACATCACTCCAACGATGAACTTGGTCTCACTCGAGGAGATCGTTGGCAATTGTGTAGGAGAGGAGCTCGTGCAGGGACTTGGACTTACAATGACACTGCCACTCGAGGACTTTAAACATTGTTGGAGTAGTTTGCCCTGCTGCTTAAGAGATTGGCAATGAGTCAAATGCAACAATATCTTTGAGGACGAAGAAATTCTAAAGAGAACGACGATCGTTCCCCCGTCTAGTTGGGAGGTTGGCGTCCAGACCTGTTCATGATAGTTCCTCCAGTCGTAGGAGAGATGCAATCGGGGGTAGCTAGACCGACATGCAAGGGGGAGCTGATCTCGGTCGTCAATGTAGGGGCTCGGTCTTACAAGAACGCTTACATCCCGAGGCATCGTCCCATCGTCTGCCCTGAGCTATCTAGGAGAAACAGGTCGAAGGTTCGTTTCCCAACCCAATAGTGGAGATCGTTTTCAGCTCTGCCACTTGGTTACGAAAACCAGAGTACAAGTGAAGGGAAATGGCCCTCGGGGGGTCTTATGACGGCTTCATTCCTTCCGTGAACTTGTATCTTCCGGAGCCTAGTTGCCTAGCTGCTTCTAAAAAGCATGGTGGGTTATCCCATCCTGGCAACAATAGAGACGCATCCTATCTTACAGGACAAACATTCGCTACGAGCGGGGCTTTTAATCTTCTCAAAGACCGATGACGCATTTGTACAAGACATCACTTTGTGAGATCGGTCCTTTATCGAGTTTAGGAGGTTAGCGTCCAGACCTGTTCCTGATAGTTCCTCCAGTCAGAAGAGAGATGCAATCAGGGGTAGCTAGGCCGACATGCAAGGGGGGAACTGATCTCGACCGTCAATGCAGGGGCTCGGTCTTCTAAGGATGCTTAAATACCGAGTCATCATCCCATCATCCGCCCAGGGGTAAATAGGAGAAACAGGTCGAGCACTGGTTTCCTAAATCGATCGTGAAGTTGAACTTCACTGCTCCTAGCTAACTTTAGATGAATCAACACAAAGAAGATAACTCGCATTAACCCGTGACTCCGGGGGCGAGGAAATGTATAAACAACCTAGAAATAAAGTTACAAGTAAGCAATACATGTTACCTCTAGCGGCAGAACCTTTTCAGGTCATCCCCGCTCCAGATATTTGAGGAGATGAAATGAATAAATGAATATCATTGCGTCCTGGTTGCTGAAGTGATAGCCTCACGCGTATAAACTCGCAGAATTCGAACACCATAGTTGTTGAAGTAGTGATCGCACGAGTATGGACTCACAGAATTAAAGGAGAGCATCATAGCTATTGAAGAGATGACCTCGTGAGTATGGAACTCGCGGAATTGAAGAGAGCACCCAGTAAGCATGAAGAGCATCATGAGTAGGAGCTCGTAAAATAATAGCTTGAAGATGCCATGAGTAAGCCGTCTCATGAAATGTAGGTCGTTGGAGGAGATCATCGCAAGTAGGAGCTCGTAAAACACCTCATATGTTTTTTCCCTGGTGGTGAACACGTCGTGATTCGCCCTATTTGTTAGTCATACAAAAAGTAGTCACGTGCTTTACCAAAGCACCCGTAAGTATGAACATGTATAAAAAACACCACTATTGAAAAAGGAGATGAATCATACGGAGGGTAAGTGTCACTTCTGACATTAGAGCCCTTACGCAGAATTTTCGGGGGCAGCGCCCCAGGAAATTTTTAATTTTCCACTCCCAACTTGCCCAGATTCCGAGCTATCCTGGCCTCACGAGTTAGCCACCTGCGACTCGCCTATGTGCGAGTAATAAAGATACTCGCCCCTTCAACTCGCCTTTGGGAGAGTAACAATGATACTCGCTTCTTCACCTGTAGAACTCGCATATGGGCGAGTAAGAAAGATACTCGCCTCTTCGAAGTCATCAATCCTGCCTATGCTCGCCTATGGGCGAGTAACAAGGAAGCTCGCCAACCTGTAAACAGGATACCTGCGAGTTGATTTGGAGCTCGTTGTATGAAACTCGCCACAACATATCGCCACCTACAACTCGCCTGCATGAACTTGTTCGCATAAACTTGCTAACTGAAGTCGTCATCTGGAACTCGCCTAAGGAGGTCGCGATCTAGAACTCGCTTATGAGCGAGTAATAGGTAAGCTCGCCCCATGAAGCCGTCGAGCTTGAAAGTATCCATCGTGAAGTCGCCTATGGGCGAGTAACCAGGAAACTCGCCCACTTTGCCGAGAACTTGCCCACCTTGCTAAATGCTCGTGAGTTCATGCCTTTGGTCTCCAGCTTGCCATCTTAAGCTATGATGTCTTCTCGCAAAAATTTCTTCCTCGGCTACTATCCACGCTCACCGCACCAAGTGTTGAAGCCAGGAAAATTCACAACCTCAGAATTCGGACCAATGCCACCTATGGTTACCGGCTCAGAGGTAAGGTCAGACGACTAGGATGACTAAGATGGAGAACGAAAGCAAACAGGACCCCAGATGTTGCGGCAGGAAGGTCCCACCACGTACCCGGATGCTCAAAAGGAGCAGTTCCTTCTCAACCAAAAATGGTCGAACTAAATAAGAGGGAGACTAGTTGATGACTAAGTAGCAAGGTCGCGACCTGGCCTCTAAGGAAAAGGAATCCAAAGACTCAGCTAGTATATTGAAAGGAGAGCTCGTGAGTATCCTGCCGTGGATTTTGCGTGTCTCACCTCATATCCATGGGGTCCTATTTATAGGGAAATCCAAGGAGTGGGGGTCATATTTATACCCCACCCCCTGGTGACTAGGCGACTTCCATGGGATCTCACATGGGCTGTGCGAGTATCTCGCCTAGTCGCCTACCTGGCGAGTATGCGAGAGGAGCTCGCCATACTCGCTCAGGCCTTCTGCGGTCTTGCGCGGTGACTTTGACTTCTGTCTTGACTTGTTGACCTTGACTTCTGCTGACCTGGCTGTGGTAGGACCCATCCTCGATGAATACGAGTGGTACATATACTCCTACCGATTGAGCGAGAGTTGAGTATTTTTAACAATAATAGGTAATTCTACTTCTCAAATTTAAGTAACGAGTAAGTTAATCAAAAGTATTTGATGATTATTGTTTAGTAGGATTGTTCATCTTATTGATGATTATTGTTTAGTAGGATAGTTCATCTTAATGGTTCAAATCTTCGATTGAAAGTTAGTAAGATGGGTAAAAGCTCTCTTAAATATTTCTCTTATCCACACAATTCTTAAAAAAAAATCTGCTTCCTAAAAATTGATTCTCACTGACTTATAAAAGTAATGATGGAAGGGTTAGCATAGACCGAGTCGGAGATGTAAACCAAAGCATTGAGATGTCTTGTTGATTTGTAAAAATGATTAGGACTTACCTTTGGTCAATTCGTGCCTCAGTACCAATATTTGATTTGATCATCCACTTTCCTTTGAGCTTGAAGTTTGAATTTTCACGTACCATTTCCCTATATTTCTAATAGTTATTTCTTATTAAGTTCTTCAATTATGGGTGATTGTAAAAAAATTGTGAGTCGTAGTGATATATGGTCTGAGTGTGTGTACACCTACTTGGCATGATCTCTACTATGACTTTATAAAAAATATGTGTCATAGTGATATGCGGCCTAGGTATGTATATTCATACTTAGAATGATCTCAACTATGATTTAAAAAATATATATATAATATAAAAATGTCATAGTGATATGTGGCCCGAGTGTGTGTATACCTACTTGGAATGATCCATACTATGACTTTATAAAAAAAAATGTGTCATGGTGATATGCGGCCTAGGTATGTATATTCATACTTAAAATGATCTCAATTATGATTTAAAAAAATATATATAATATAAAAATGCCATAGTGATATGTGACCCGAGTATGTGTACACCTACTTGGAATGATCCCAACTATGGACTAAAATTATGATAATTGAAAAATGAACCCTATAATTGAGAGAGTTATTAAGAATATTAACTAGGGAAATACATTTTACTATAGCATTTCATTCCTAATCAAGCCAAAGTCATTTTCACCGCAAGTCATCACGATTTCTTTTCAAATTAAACTGTCAACTTTAGTGGAGGTTAAGTCAAAGACTCGGGCAACTTTCATTTTCTCTTAGTTATTGAGGAAGTTCGATGAGAAAAAAATTTATGAGAGTCAATGATTTTAAAGGATGACACACATCACACTAGAGAGTTTAATTAAGCTTTATCTTTCATCAAGCTATTGAATATTTGATTATTTCGAACCATTAAGGTGCGACAAATCCTCATTTGGTTAAATTTGAATTTTTTGAGTAAGCTTTCTTTAATTATGTTTGAGAAGAAAAATCTTGCGAGTTTGTACTATGACTATTTACTCTCACTCAATTTCGATGATTAGTATTGTCTTCGCTAGGGACTAGCAAAAGTTTAAGTGTGGAGGTGTGATAACTTCTGAAAAATAAGTTATCTAGCCCAATTTTAGACTTAATATTCATTATAAAATGCTTAAAATGACTTTAAATAAAATAGAAATGAAATTAAATTCATATTTCTTTATTTTGTGGCGTATTCGGTCTCTTTTCATGGTGTTATTGCGAGAATTGCCAAAAAAATTGCTTGGAGAAAGAAATCTGCCCAAATATAATAACCAGGAAAGTAGGTCACAACGCACGGGAAAACAAGTTGCAACGTGGTCTGGACGAAATTCAAAATTTGAATTTCAAAGTTGGCTCTGATTTCAAATATGAAAAAGTGCTTCTTTCCAAAGGGGTGGCTACGGTTTTAAGAGGGAAAATATCCACCAAATCATTCATTCCAAGACATTCTAAGAGAGAGGAGGAGAGGAAATCAAGAGTTCTTCATCTAAGTTTTGTAAACATCCTCCATTAAAGAAGGCGGCTAGAAGCAAAGAAGACAACAGATCCTTGGGCTGATCGAGCGAGCGACTCCGGAAGGAGAATCCTGCAGCATTTAATCGTTAAATCCATCATGTTTTGTAAGATCTCTCCAAACGTTTCGCGGTTTTCTTCCATCGCTATGAACCAATTCCTCTAATCTTGTATAGTGAGAGTACTAAGTTGTGTGCGATGATTATTCTCTAATTTTAACTTTATGAATGTTTCGTGAATGTTCTTTATCGAGTTTATAATCTTTTATCATGAAACTTGTGGCCAAAGTTTCATCTTTATACTACGCTTCATAAATCGAGGGAGGAGTTGAGTTTGTGCATTATAGATTCGATATAGTATTTGAAGAAAGAAAGAGATTTCCTCTTGGTATTAACAACTTTGGTTTTCATTCTTCATTCGGTTTCCTATTTCACCCAAGGGGAAATAGTGGGCTAGAGATTTCTGATATCGAGAGATACAGATCTCTATTTTAAAATCGTTGCAAGACGTTTCACCACACGTTTTCACAAGGTCGCATTTATATGTTCATCACACTAGACTTAGGAAATCACGGTACAAGATTATCTCTCATAACTGGTAACATAAATATTTTCTCTAGCATATGTAGTTAATTTTAATTAGTAGTTTTCATTACAGTTTTTAATATCTCAAAATTATCATTTCGATTCGCTTGGATTTAGAGAACATGCGTAACTGGTATTTACAAGCACTAAATCCAACACATCTCCGTGGAAACGATCTCTATTCACTCTTTATTACTTGAACCGGCACGTGCACTTGCGTGTAATACACACACCTGTTTCTGGCGTATCAGTTGCTATCCAGCCTTGCTGATGCTACTTGGCGAGCTGGCTATTGCGCAGGTCGCGGCGGACTGGATGTGTATCCGCAGCTTGCGGATACACTTGGTGCTTGCCGTGAGATGAGGCGGTTATCCTATCGGCTAGGGCGGTGACCACACTTCTCATCGTTCCTATAAATAGGACTCCCTATCACATCAACAGTAGGACGAATGAACAGTAAGTGAACTCACGGATAGTTGATGCAGACTGGATTTTTGTATCCGCGCGGTTTGAGGAGGTTGATCGGTTTGTGCTGTGCAAGTTGTGCGGATAGCGATGGATGTCTGGGACTTGGTTCTGACTGCGGTCAGGGACAGTGCGGACTCTGCGGATACCAACCAACGATTAACAACAGGTCGCGGGTTGCGGCTAGGCTGTCTCTCTTCTGCAACTAGTTTCCTGGTTCAATAAGTTGTACGCTTCTGGCGGCCTGTTCAGTTCGGCAGCAGTAGATCGTGCGGTCAGGCGGCTAGGCGACCTCGCGGTTAGGTGGCCTGCAGATCCTTGAGTCAGCGCGGTTTGATATTTACCTTCTATTGTTTCTGCTTCCGTTGGATACATCGGTGAATCATGTCTCGTCATGTATGTCTCGCATTGTAAAGAAATTGATTATAGTACAAGTTTCTTGCTCTTCTGTTTTGTACCTGGTTATTTGGGCTCAGATAAGTTGAGTGTTCCTGCGCCTGATTTCTCGTCTTCCACTATATCAAATTTTAACAATCATGACATTTAAGCAGAAGTAATAACATGTGCAGTTGATTTCTGATAATATTTTTCACCGAAACACTACTATACGGTAAATAAATTTGCAGCAAAAAAAATCTGAGTTGATAAACCAATAATTTAGTGCTCATTTTTCAGAGTAAAGCACAAATTTGAAACAAACTAAATGTCAATACAACCCAATGCGGTTGTTAGATCTCCATTGTACGTTGGTCTTTTCCTGGAGAAGAGCAGAGTAAACTCCAGACATCGAAAAGAACATAAAAGATGAAATCTAGAAGGATATAAATTTTGACAGTGAGATATGTGATTGTAAAATGAAGATCTGAAGCAGAAGTTTTAAGAAATGTTTTATAAACAATATCATGAACTCAAGAGGGTTGTGGAATCGGTTATAACTTTTGAACATTGTGGAATCCGTTGTGTTAATCTGCTACGAATATTGTTGGGTGAAAAGCAAAGGAAGTTCTTGAACATTGACAGCGTGGAGGTGAGTCTGAAGTGCGACTCTTTGCAGAACTTGTGAGCAATAGTGCAGTGTGAAAAAACAAAGGAGTTGCTCACCGGAGACGCTTGCAGAAGCTGCGACCAATAGTTTAAACGAAAGAAGTTTCAAATCTAAACCTTACCGGAGTTGCAGATAGTGCCTTAACCAAGCTTGCAACCTTGGGAGAAGAAGTACAAAACCAAATATTGCTGCAAGATGCGTAAAAGCAATAAAAAGCTTTATTTTAGTACTCGTCATATATTGTTCGCAATGTTGAAACCAAAAACTTGGTCTCTGTGGAGTTCGGGGTCCCTAGAAAGGGGTGACCTCACACCTACTACACTCAAGAGAACGTCACGGACCAAGAGATCAAGAAGCTAGGAACAGACCCTCGGCTCTAGCGCGGAGGTCTCACCTCACACCCAGAAGGCTACCTGAGCGCTTCCCCTCCCTAGCCAATGCTCGAGCTAGGGTGCCTTGTAGGAGCTCTCTCTACTCTACCAAGAAGAAGCTAAGGGAGGAGGAAGCAAGCCAAAAAAAAGTCCTCCTCCAAAGGCATCCAAGGAGGTCTATTTATAGTTTTCCAAATCTCATGTGCCAAAAACGACCAAAATACCCTTACGCCAAAAACACCTTGGGCCAGTAGGAAACACCCACACCGGGGGGCAGAGGGGTAAAAACCCCCCCCCCCAGGGGCACAGCGGTAAAAACACGCCTCCAACACCCCGACCCAAACACCCGAGGCGGTTCCAGGCTGTCGGGCAGGCCGCTTGGGCGAGACCAGGCCCCCGGCCGTCTCGCCCGCGAGCAGGCCGCCCGGGCGAGAGCCAGGCCGCGGCCGTCTCGCCCGCGAGCAGGCCGCCCGGGCGAAACCGGCCCCCGGCCGTCTCGCCCGCGAGCAGGCCGCCCGGGCGAGAGCCAGGCCGCGGCCGTCTCGCCCGCGAGCAGGCCGCCCGGGCGAGACCGACCCCCAGCCGCCTCGTCTGCCCCTACCTCGGACTCAACAGGCCGGGCCGGGTGCTAGCCAACTTGCCGCACCCCCCCCCCCCCCCCCCAACAAAGGAGCCATTGGGGGAGGCCAATTTTCCCTCCCCCTAATAGTATATTTCCAAGCTAGAGCCAAAATTGGCCACCGAGAGTGCAAAATCTCCAAAAAGCTTAAAAACGTGTACATGGGCGAATACGGGGTTGTACACAATCTCCGCTCTTTTCGAGGTTGGCACAAGCTCGGAAAGAAACATCCAACCTGTTAGAAAGTAGCGAAAAGAAGCGAAAAGTAGAGAACAAGCCGAATAAACTTTTGAATAATTGAAATTTTATTATCCAAAAAAGATAACTATTACAAAGGTATGCCCTCCCTTATATAGAATGGAGGAGAGATGAGAGAATACAAATAAGAGATGTGAGACTAAAAATTTACAAGCTAAGCGTACTGTACAAAGTAAACCGCACAGACCGCGCGGTTAGACAGAAGGACTAACTGCACGGCTACAACAAGAGAAGCAGAGAGGTCGCCTGTGAAGATTGCTAGACCGCCCGGTTTACAAGCCGGCGAGTCAAACCGCCAGACCGCGCGGTCTTCAACCCGCCAAGACAGACCGCCCGGTCACCAACTTCAACACTCCCCCTCAAGCTGGAGCATATATATCAATCATGCCCAGCTTGTCGCAAACATGCAGAAACGAGGCGGAAACTGGCTTGGTGAAGATGTCAGCTAGCTCTTTATCAGACGTGACAAACGGAGTGCAAATTTGTTCTTTTAAAATCTCTTCACGAATGAAATGGCAGTCAACCTCAATGTGCTTTGTTCTTTCATGGAATACCGGATTTTTGGAGATGTATATGGCGGCCTTGTTATCACAGAACATAGGTAGAGGATGGTTGTACACCTCTCCTAAATCTAGCATGAGAGCCCGCAACCATTTCAACTCACAAGTGGTTGACGCTATACTGCGATACTCAGCTTCTGCACTGGACCTGGAGACAACAGACTGCTTTTTGCTCTTCCAGCTCACCAGATTTCCCCCAACAAAGGTGCAAAAACCTGAGGTTGACTTGCGATCCCCTTTGTCATCAGCATAACTTGCATCTAAGTAGGCTTCAATCCTCAGATGACCATTCTTCTGAAACAGTAATCCTTTCCCAGGCGCTGCTTTGACATATTCCAAGATCCGTAAGGCGGACTGTAGATGACATTCTCTAGGCGCTTGCATGAATTGACTCACCTTGCCCACAACATAGGAAATGTCGGGTCTGGTCACTGTGAGATATATGAGTTTACCAACCAGACGCCTGTACCTCGAGCTATCTGAAAAAAGAGGCGAATCATCTGTCCAGGTTTTGTCCTCCCCAGTAGCCATGGGGCATCGGGCAGGTTTAGCTCCAGTCAATCCTGTCTCTTTTAAAAGATCAAGGGCATACTTACGCTGAGAGAGAACTAAGGAGTCGGGCTTCCGAGAGAGTTCGATCTCCAGAAAGTACTTTGAAGAGCCCATATCTTTAGTGATCAGATGTTGGCGAAGATGTCGCTTTGTCAAGGCTACCCCTTCCTGGTCATCGCCAGTGAGAAGAATATCATCGACGTACACAGCAAGAACAACCAACCCAGAAGGAGTTTTGCGAATAAAGAGAGAGTGATCAGCAGAGCTTCGCACAAAACCAACAGCCGCCACAATACCGCTGAACTTGTCAAACCAAGCTCGAGGACTCTGCTTGAGGCCATAAATTGCCTTCTGCAGCCGGCATACTCGTGTCTCCCCCTGAGCAACATACCCAGGAGGTTGCTCCATGTAAACGGCCTCGTGAAGATCACCATAAAGGAAGGCATTCTTGACGTCCAGCTGAGAAATCGGCCAATCCCGATTGACGGCCACAGAGAGAAGAACCCGGATTGTGCTGAGACGAGCCACAGGAGAGAAGGTGTCAAAGTAATCAACCCCATAGGTCTGAGTAAAGCCTTAGCAACAAGGCGAGCCTTATACCGATCCACAGTGCCGTCTGGGCTAAATTTGACCACAAAGACCCAGCGACAGCCAACAACATCAGTACCAAAGGGAGGAGGAACAAGAGTCCAGGTACCCCGCTCAGTTAGGGTCGCCATTTCCTCATCCATGGCCATCTTCCAGTGAGGAATAGCAAGGGCCTCCTGATAGGAGCGGGGTGTGGCAGTGGCAGAGATAGCCAGTGCAAATGCCCTGCGAGAAGGAGTAAGACGATCATAGGAAACAACATCAGCAAGGGGGTGTAAGGTACACGTCTGCACCCCTTTGCAAAGAGCTATAGGAAGATCCAGGTCAGCCGGGCCCGCGGCATCCGGAGCATCCGTGGTAGAGAAAGCTGGCCCGGGAGAAGAGAGCGACGGCAGCGGAGATGAGGGAGAGGGTGGTGGAGAGAGGAGAGAGAGAGGTGGAGGAAGAGGAGGGGTGGAGACGGTGTAGGGGTGGAGAGCGTAGGAGGAGGTGAGGGAACGAAGGGAACGGCAGGAGAATCAGAAGCTGGGAGAAGAGGAGAAGAGTCATCCGAGAAGTAGGAGGTATTCTCGAAGAAGGTGACGTCAGCAGAGACGAACTGCTTACGAAGGACGGGATCAAAGCAACAGTAGCCTTTCTGAGTGGTGGAGTACCCCAGAAAGACACATTTGGTGGAGCGAGGGGAGAGCTTATCACGGGTGGCAGAAGGGGTATGCACAAAGGCAGTGCATCCAAAGATTTGGAGAGGGAGAGGAAACGGCTCCTTTCCCGGATACAAAATGGAGAACGGGGTTTGGCCGTGGAGAACCGTGGAGGGAATGCGATTGATGAGGTAGCAGGCAAGGAGAACAACATAGCCCCAATAGGAGCGAGGAACATGCATCTGGGTCATCAAGGTGCGAGCGACATCGAGCAGGTGACGGTTTTTGCGTTCGGCCACACCATTTTGTTGTGAAGTATAGACACAACTAGTTTGATGAAGAATCTCATTTTGCATGCAGAATGTAGAGAAGTCACGACTGAGATATTCGTGGGCATTATCAGATCGAAAAACTTGGATAGAAACACCAAACTGAGTTTTGATCATGAGATAGAAGGATGTCCATACAGAGAATAATTCGGAGCAATCTTTTAACAGATACACCCACGTACAGCGAGAGAAATCATCAATGAACGTGACAAAATAGGAACTACCCCGACCAATGGTAAGAGTAGGAGAAGGACCCCAAATATCGGAGTGGATAAGATCAAACGGACGGGTAGAGCTACGAACGTGCTTTGGAGGGAAGGAGGAGCGGTGATGCTTGCCAAGCTGACAGGCCTCACAGTTGAGCGGAGGACTTTGAGGAGGAAGGTGGGGCAGAAGTTGACGAAGAAGACGGGAGGAGCATGACCAAGGCGGAGATGTCATTGGAGAAGATCTGTGGAGGTGGAGGAGAAGGTGGAAAAAGCAGAAATGTTGTCCAGGAAGTATAAGCCGCCACTCTCAGTCCTAGTAGCAATCGTCCGTTGGGAGTCCGGATCCTGAAAAGAGCAAGAAGTAGAAGTAAAGGTGACGGAACACTGTAATTGCTTACAAAGAGAGGTAACAGATAATAAGTTGCACGGGAACTGGGGCACGTATAGAGTATCCGCCAAGTGAAGAGACGGAGTGACATGAACTATCCATGTTCCATGGACTGATGATGAAGAGCCGTCAGCGAGAATAACCGGGGCAAGCGAGCATGTTTTTCTAGGAGAGAGAAACACGGGAGATGGCCGGTCATATGATTCGTAGCACCAGTGTCGATCAGCCATTTTCCCTGAGTAACAACGTGTGCACGACCAGAAGACGTGACAACCGAGGCGAATGGCGGGGAGGAGGATATGAAAGCCATGAAGGGAGGAAGAAGAAACGGCAGCGGTCTCGGTGACAGCACACCAGCGGCAAGAAGGGCCACGACCAAGGTGCAGAGCACAAGCCGCGCGACTAAACCAGGAGGTCGCGGCGACTAACAAGCAGGAGCGGCTAAAGGAAGAAGGGCAGAGAGGCCGCTCAAACAAGGAAGAATCCGCGCGAACACGAGCGGCTAGGAAGCAGATCAAGGCACAGCGGGGAAGAGGTCGCGCGGACTGAAAAAGGCCGAGCGAACAGAAGAGAGGAGAAGAGTAGGTGACCGCGACCAAGATGCGGGTAAGAAAGGTACAACCCGCACGGTCAGGCAGATCACAGCAGCTGCTAGAAGGCGGTCAAAGGCACAGCGGGGAAGAGGTCGCGCGGACTGAAAAGGCCGAGCGAACAAAAGAGAGGAGAAGAGCAGGTGACCGCGACCAAGATGCGGGTGAGAAAGGAACAACCCGCACGGTCAGGCAGATCACAGCAGCAAACCGCGAGTACAGAGACAACACACGCGGACAGAGACAGACCGCAACGACTAGGAAGTCGGAGCGGCAGGAAAGAACAAGGAGCGCGGCGACAAGGAAACACGTCGCTGCGACAAAGAGCAGTAGGAGAAGAGAACCAAGAAGAAGCAAGCCGCGCGAACAGGGCAGCAGACAGAAACAAGCCGCGCGGATAGAAACAAGCCGCGCGGACAGAAGAGAAGGCAAGACGCGAATCAAGTCGCAGAACGCGGAAAACAAGCCGCGAACAACAGAGAGCGCACAGAATCAGGAGGAAATGACCGTGTCCTCTGATACCATGTTAGAAAGTAGCGAAAAGAAGCGAAAAGTAGAGAACAAGCCGAATAAACTTTTGAATAATTGAAATTTTATTATCCAAAAAAGATAACGATTACAAAGGTATGCCCTTCCTTATATAGAATGGAGGAGAGATGAGAGAATACAAATAAGAGATGTGGGACTAAAAATTTACAAGCTAAGCGGACTGTACAAAGTAAACCGCACAGGCCGCGCGGTTAGACAAAAGAACTAACCGCACGGCTACAACAAGAGAAGCAGAGAGGTCGCCTGTGAAGATTGCTAGACCGCCCGGTTTATAAGCCGGCGAGTCAAACCGCCAGACCGCGCGGTCTTCAACCCGCCAAGACAGACCGCCCGGTCACCAACTTCAACACAACCCAACGTATTCGCTGAGTGTAATTTCCTTACCCGCCTCTCCGGGGAGTCAACCTGTCATGCCAACTATGGGAGCCTGGGTGGCGAGACCCCTTGCAGGTAAAAAACACTTGGCCCCCCGGAGGGGTCAACCTAATATGCCAGCTATGGGAGCCTGGGTGGCGAGACCCCCTCCGGGTAAAAAACACTTTGCCTCCACGAGAGGTACCACCGACCCTGCCAGCTAGTGAGAGCCTGACAGCGGGAACCTCATCGGAGCAAAGGGACTTTTATTCCCCCCGAGACACATTCGACCCAACCAGCTAGTGGGAGCCTGACTGAGGAGATCCTCTTGGGGGTGGGACTTGATCTCCCCGAGGCACATTCGACCCAACCAGCTAGTGAGAGCCTGGCTGAGGAGATCCTCTCGGGGGTGGTGCTTGATCTCCCCGAGACACATTCGACCCAACCAGCTAGTGGGAGCCTGGCTGAGGAGATCCTCTCGGGGTGGGGCTTGATCTCCCCGAGGCACATTCGACCCAACCAGCTAGTGGGAGCCTGACGGAGGAGATCCTCTCGGGGGTGGGCCTTGATCTCCCTGAGGCACATTCGACCCAACCAGCTAGTGGGAGCCTGGCCGAGGAGATCCTCTCGGGGGTAGGACTTGATCTCCCTGAGGCACATTCGACTCAACCAGTTAGTGGGAGCCTGGCTGAGGAGATCCTCTCGGGAGTGGGACTTGATCTCCCCCAGGCACATTCGACCCAACCAGCTAGTGGGAGCCTGGCTGAGGAGATCCTCTCGGGGGTGGGACTTGATCTCCCCGAGGCACATTCGACCCAACCAGCTAGTGGGAGCCTGGCTGAGGAGATCCTCTCGGGGGTGGGACTTGATCTCCCCGAGACACATTCGACCCAACCAGCTAGTGGGAGCCTGGCTGAGGAGATCCTCTCGGGGGTGGGGCTTGATCTCCCCGAGGCACATTCGACCCAACCAGCTAGTGGGAGCCTGGCTGAGGAGATCCTCTCGGGGGTGGGGCTTGATCTCCCTGAGGCACATTCGACCCAACCAGCTAGTGGGAGCCTGGCTAAGGAGATCCTCTCGGGGGTGGGGAACCAGGCTTGTAACTTGAGCTCTACCAAATCCAACATCCTCAAACGGGGAAAAAGATGGGTTACATGACCCCCCCCCCCCCCCCCGACTCAGTTGGTCGGGGGCTGGACTCATTACAACATAAAAAACATACATGACTCAGTCGGGGCGAGGTTTCCTCAGGGGGTCTGGGCATGATCGCCGTCATCCTTCCCCTCAGAGACCTCCATCTTACTCAAGCTCTCCATGATCCTCTCCATCTCCTCCGCCCTCGCCAACCAAGAGATGGTGTTGACGGCCGTGACGTAGCACTGCCTTGCCATCCTGGAGTCTCCCTTGACTCTGACCTGGACCCTCCTGAGCTGAACTTGAGACATTGGTGGAAAGAAGACGGCACGCAACGAAAGGCGCTGATGAGGGGCCTTCCGAAGATGGCGTTGTAGTTGTTTGGAGCGTCAACAATGACGAACCGGCAGTTCCTTGAGACTCCCCCCAATTTTACTTGGAGTCCTACTCCACCTTCGACCTCCTTCCTTTCTCCTGAAAATCCGAATAGGGGTCCATCCGAGGCCAACACTCTCCTTGGCTCCACCTTCATCTCGTCAAACGCCTTCTTGAAAATGACGATGACGGAGCTTCCGTTGTCAACCAAGATCCGTGAGACGGTGTAGTCTTCGATGGCCGTCTGGATGACCAGCGCATCGTAGAACGGATCCTCATGATCTGGCAGGTCCTTCACTGAGAAGGTGATCTTCTCCTCCTGGGGCGGGGTCTGGGAAGTTGAGGCGACGCTCCGTCGGTACATCACATGGAGACTTGCCTTCCGAGTGGCTTCGATCCCTACCCCACCATGGATCACAGCTATACCACCTCGGGTTCCCACATCGACCCGATCCTCGCACACATCATCACCCCCTTCTCTGGGTAGAACCTCTTCAACCCGTACTGGCGGCTGCGGCTGGGCAGGGCCTCTCGCCCCTCACTTCCAAGAACTCAGGGCAGGGGGCTGTGGCGTGCCCCTCCACCTAGTGGAAGTCGCAGTACGGTAGCGCTCCTCCCCTTTTTCGGCGGGGTGGGTGTTCTCTCCTGTTACCTCTTCCTCTCCCTATCGCCAAGGCCTGCTGCGGCGGGGGTAAGAGCTGCCTTGGGGCTTGCCTCTGGAAGTTATACCTCCCTTGGCCTCCCTGGAAATTCCCCCCTCCTTGGATGACGGCTCTTCCTGGTCCTTGGGAAGGTCCTCCCTGCTGCCTCCAGCCTGGCTCTGGACCCTCCTGAGCTCTCCGCTCCGCTCTCCTTCTTCATTCCTGATGCCTCGAGCCATCTTGCTCCTCTGGCTCCGTCTCTGTTAGCTCTACCAACTTCTTGACAAATGTCGAGTTGGCTGCCTCCATGGCTATCTCCTCAGCCGCCCTTTCCATTAGCTCCTCGAAGGAAAGGGGGGCCTTCCGGGTCAAGCCCATCTTGAAGAATCCCTCCTTCAGCCCAACGGTGAAGGCCATCTGGAGAGCATACCCTGGCATCTCCTGAACCTCCAGGATCTCCTCCTGGAACCTGTCAACATAACGGGCCAGCGACTCCTCGGCCCCCTGTCTTATCAGGAAGATTGACTCGGGACTCCTCTTCCTCTTCTTGGAGGTGGAGAAGCGAAGCTGGAAGCTCCGGCTCAAGTCCTCGAACCCATAAATCGAACTCGGAGGGAGTTGATGAAACCAGTCCCTTGCCTTCTCCTTCAACGTGATCGCAAAGAGGCGACACTTGAAGGCGTCTGTCATCAGCCTGATGGAGACCGCATCCTCGAACCATTGCAGGTGCTGGACGAGATCATCCTTCCCGGTATAGTAAGCCATGTCAGGCTCTCGGAACCCCGCGGGAACGGGAGCTGAGATGATCAACTCGCTGAAGGGTGACCCCCTAAGGGGTGGTCTCGCCACCTCCCCTCGCGCGACCTGCTCGTCTGGGAGGTTGGCACTCGCCGGGCTAGAGAACAACTCCCGGCCGGTGAGGTCTCGCACGACCCCATCTCCCATCATCTCCTTCCCTAGCTTTCTTCCTGGTGCACTTCCTTCTCCCCCCGTTGGGGTCATCTCGTCTGGGCCCCTGGGAGTCGGCTTGTCGAGAGGGGGAGCTAACTCATGTGGGGTCGGGGTGGAGCTGCCACCCTGAGGAGCAATGCTTCACAACATCTCCATGATACCTTGGATGGAGGCCATGAACTCTTGCCTCCCCACGAAGGGTCCTGGGTTGTGGAGCTCGCCGAGATCATCACTACCTCCCTGACCTCCAGTCATGACACTCTCCCGAGATCTTCTGTGCTGGCCACTCTCCACGCTCACCGCACCAAAATGTTGAAACCAAAACTTGGTCTCTATGGAGTTCGGGGTCCCTAGAAAGGGATGACCTCACACCTACTACACTCAAGAGAACGTCACGGACCAAGGGATCAAGAAGATAGGAACAGACCATCGGCTCTAGCGCGGAGGTATCACCTCACACCCGGAAGGCTACCTGAGCGCTTCCCCTCCCTAGCCAATGCTCGAGCTAGGGTGCCTTAGAGGAGCTCTCTCTACTCTACCAAGAAGAAGCTAAAGGAGGAGGAAGCAAGCAAAAAAAAAGTCCTCCTCCAAAGGCACCCAAGGGAGTCTATTTATAATTTTCCAAATCTCATGTGCCAAAAACGACCAAAATACCCTTACGCCAAAAACACCTTGGGCCAGTAGGAAACGCCCACACCGGGGGCAGAGGGGTAAAAACACCCCCAGGGGCACAACGGTAAAAGCACGTCGCAAACACCCCGCCCCAAACACCCGAGGCGGTTCCAGGCCGTCGGGCAGGCCGCTTGGGCGGGACCAGGCCCCCGACCGTCTCGCCCGCGAGCAGGCCGCCCGGGCGAGAGCCAGGCCGCGACCGTCTCGCCCGGGAGCAGGCCGCCCGGGCGAGAGCCAGGCCGCGGCCGTCTCGCCCGCGAGCAGGCCGCCCGGGCGAGAGCCAGGCCGCGGCCGTCTCGCCCGCGAGCAGGCCGCCCGGGCGAGAGCCAGGCCGCGACCGTCTCGCCCGCGAGCAGGCCGCCCGGGCGAGACCGGCGTCCGGCCGTCTCGCCCGCGAGCAGGCCGCCCGGGCGAGACCGGCCCCCGGCCGTCTCGCCCGCGAGCAGGCCGCCCGGGCGAGAGCCAGGCCACAGTCGTCTCGCCCGCGAGCAGGCCGCCCGGGCGAGAGCCAGGCCGCGGCCGTCTCGCCCGCGAGCAGGCCGCCCGGGCGAGACCGGCCCCCGGCCGCCTCGCCTGCCCCTACCTCGAACTCAACAGGCCGGGCCGGGCGCTAGCCAACTTGCCGCACCCCCCCCCCCCCCCCCCCCCCCCCCCCCCCCCCCCGACAAAGGAGCCATTGCAGGAGGCCAATTTTCCCTCCCCCTAATAGTATTTTTCCTAGCTAGAGGCAAAATTGATCACCGAGAGTGCAAAATTTCCAAAAAGCTTAAAGACGTGTACATGAGCGAATACGGGGTTGTACACGCAATATATCACTCGTTATCGGGTAAGATCGATATATTAGCGTCTGAATACCGAAATATCGTGAATAGTTTCAAAAATGATATTTTTGCTTAAAATACGATAGCATTTTCTGCCAAGATGTCAAGATTTGTGGGCCCACATCTGCGAAATTGAGTAAGAAATAGGATTATGAAAAAAAATATTTTGATGCATAAATATAATTGGGCCAAATGACATACATGTCTTCATTATGCCCGCAAAGGCCGCAACGGTCCTATTTTGCCTTCATTATGCCCGTCCTTCCCGTCCCCTTGTCCAGCACCTCCACCGCCGCCGCCGCCGCCTATGCAGGCCATGGCAGTGGCGATTTCGCCTCTTCCCCCTACTCCGACGATCTCCTCCTGGCCGAGAAAACTCTTTCCCGTCTAAAGCAAAACCTCCCCGTCTCATGTCCTCTCACCCCGTCGGCTGCAACCCACGCCCTTCTCCTCGCCTTCCCCTCTCGCCGGCTCACCGTTTCCCTCCTTCCCCTCCTCCACCGCCTCCCCTCCTCCCCTCCATCCCTCCGCCCCCTCTCCCTCGCCCTCCACCTCCTCCCCCATCTCCGACTCCTGTCCCCCGCCCTCTCCCTATCCCGCCGCCTGACCTCCCACTTTCCCCTCTCCTCCCTCCTCCCTTCCCTCTCTTCCTCTTTCACCCTCCTCCCCCATCAAATCCCCCATTCTCCTCCTCTCCCGCCCTCGACCTCCTCGTCAAATCCTACTCTGCTTCAGCTCAAATCAACCAAGCCATCTCCGCCCTCACTCTAGCCAAATCCCAAGGCATCTCCCCCTCTTTAATCTCCCACAACTGCATCATCCACGCCATGTTCCGCTCTCAGCGGTTCTCCCTTTCCTCCATTAAAGACTTCTTTGCAGAACTCTCCCATTCCGGCATTGCACCCAACGTCTACACCTACAACATTCTCATTCGAGGATTCTGTTCAAAAGGTGATCTTGATACAGCTCTCGGCCATTTCAAAGAAATGGAAGCTTCGGGCTGTTCACCGAATGTCGTCACATACAATACTTTTATCGATTGGTACAGCAAGTCTGGGAAGGTAAATGAGGCAGTTGGATTGCTGGGTGTTCTTATGGAGAGGGGACTGATGCCGAGCTTGATTACTTACAATTCAGTTGTAAATGGATATTGCAGGGAGAAGCGGGTAAAGGATGCCCGTACAATGTTTGATGAAATGGCACAGAGAGGAGTGGCGCCTGATGTGGTTACTTATAATACACTTATAAATGGGTATTGCAAGAAAGGGGATGTGCACCAGGCATTGGTCCTGCTTGATGAGATGGGGAAGAAAGGGGTGAAGGAGAATGTGGTGACATACACTTCATTGATCAGCTCGATGTGCAATTCTGGGAACTTGAACAGGGCAATGGAGCTCGTTGGAAGGATGCAAGAGAAGAGGATTCTGCTCAATGATGTCACGTACACGACTCTGATAAGCGGTTTTGCGAAGAAGGGTTTTTTGGATGATGCCATCCAGGTTATGAAGGAAATGAGAGAGGGTGGCATTGAGGCATCTGTTGTATGTTATAATGCTTTGATTAATGGGTACTGTGTATTGGGAAGAATTGAAGAGGCTTTGACAGTTGTTGGAGACATGGAGGCAAGAAGATTGATGCCTGATGTCGTGACTTACAGTACCATACTGACTGGATTGTGTAGGATTGGAGATTTGGATAAGGCGTTCAAGTTGCACGAGGAAATGGTTGCCAAGGGCATTGCCCCGGACTTGATTTCCTATTCTTCCCTTATTAGGGGTCTTTGTGAGATGAGAAGATTGGCTGATGCAAACGAGCTGTTTGACAAAATGCTTAGGAGAGGACTGAAGCCTGATGAGTTGACATACACATCACTTATTGATGGATATTGCAAAGAAGGGGACTTGGAAAAGGCATTTCTTCTTCACGATGAGATGGTAAAGAAAGGCATTCTCCCTGATGTAGTTACTTACAGTGTGCTCATAAATGGGCTCAATAAGATCGCCCGAACCAAGGAAGCAACACGACTACTTTTTCGGTTGCACCACGAGGAGCATATTCCTGATAAAATTGACTATCTAGCGCTGATGGGTACCTCTCATAAAGCTGATTTGACGAGTCTGGTTGCCCTAATGAAAAGCTTTTGTATGAAAGGTTTAATGGATGAAGCGGATAACATATTTGACTCGATGAAAGAGAAGAACTTGAAGCCTAGTGAGTTTGTATATAATGAAATCGTTCACGGGCACTGTAAAT
Organism: Platanthera guangdongensis; assembly: GCA_039583875.1. Classification (NCBI taxonomy): domain Eukaryota; kingdom Viridiplantae; phylum Streptophyta; class Magnoliopsida; order Asparagales; family Orchidaceae; genus Platanthera; species Platanthera guangdongensis. Next base: position 2,288,430 of record CM077151.1, on the reverse strand, counting down.
ATGGAAATGTGAAGAAGGCACTGGACATGTATAAGGAAATGCTGAAGGATGGTTTCTCTCCCAGTGCCATCAGCACAATTTTTCTTATCAAAGGTCTTTCGAATGAGGGGATGAATGAGGAGCTCAATCAGGTTATTGAGCAATTATTGAGAAGTTCTGTACTGACAGAGGCTGAAGCATCAAAGATTCTTGTTGAAATAAATCAGAGGGAGGGAAACATCGAGGCTGTGCTTGATGTACTCAGTGAGATGGCAAATTATGGTCTTCTTCCTAATAGTGGGTAGAGATTCGGTGTATATTATACTTGATACTATATAAGAGCATATAACCGTCCTCTCCAGGGGACTTAGATTCTCAAAGAGTTGACCACCAGTGAACTGGAGCTGCTTGTCGATTTTTTCATTTCAGTGGAGGAGCAGCATGGCACTAATGATGTCTCTTCGTGAGAGAGGAGAAGTTCATCTTATGTGCAGTTTCTTTGTAAACAGTTTATTCTCCTGTGTGATATATTTGCTGAAGGAGCAGAAGGCTGTTTCCCAATGTTGAGTGGGCAACATGTTTCTTCCTATGAAGATCTTCTGGCATCCTGATGGTATAGTTGTTCCTAAGTATACAAAATTTGTGCTTTTCATTCACAATAGAAGACATGGAGGTCAGATATTTCTTCTTCCCTCCTTGAGAAGATGTTTTGAAAGTTCTGTTGTCTCGTATTAATCTTTCCCCAGTTAAATGCATGCTAGAAATCCCATTCTTATTATGTAATTCCTTCAACTGCAAATTCAAACAATTTGCCAAATTACCAGCCCTGCTTAAGCTATTTGCTTTCATTTTTGTGTTGAACTTTGACATGCGGCACTAGAATGACTTGAAAAACTCATAATGCATAAGGAAGCTCAAATATAAAGTAAATTACATGTTATGTGTTGGAAACATTGCGCACAATGTTTCAGATTTGAAGAAATCCTCTAGCCAATGATAAATACAAATTGTATTTGATCAATAACTGATTTCACATTTGTAGACAATAATTATCATCTTAAATAAGTCAGGAGGTCAGTTAAGGTCAAGAGAATGATCAATCTGTTCACAGAAATTAATTAAGTACACAAGCGTCGTGATCAACTAGACAAGCGTCGTGTTCTCAGTCAGCACAAAAGATACATCAAATTACTCAAGTAAAATGCATTGTGTTGACTGCTTAAGCGTCGTATGAAGTTTCTCCTTGACAGAAGTTTGCGCTAAGTAAAGAAAGCACTCTAAGTGTCGTGTTAAGGCAAAAATGTCGTCGTGTATTTGTGAAAGACGGGATTTCAAATTTTCGTCAGTGCCAAAAGTGTACAACCCCGTATTCGCCCCTGTACAATTTTTAAGCTTTTTTGGCACATGAGCACTCTCGGTGGCCAATTTTGACTCTAGTTTGGAAATATACTATTAGTGGGAGGAAAAATTGGCCACCCCCAATGACTCCTTTGTTAGGGGGGCGGGTGCGGCAAGTTGGCTAGCACCCGCCCCGGCCTGTTGAGACCGAGGTAGGGGCAGGCGAGACGGCCGGGGGCCGGTCTCGCGCGGGCGCTCTGCTCACGGGCGAGACCGCCGCGGTCTGGCTCTCGCCCGGGTGGCCTGCTCGCGGGCGAGATGGCCACGGCCTGGTTCTCGCCCGGGCGGCATGCTCGCGGGTGAGACGGCCGGGGGCCGGTTCTCGCCCGGGCGGCCTGCTCGCGGGCGAGACGGCCGCGGCCTGGCTCTCGCCCGGGCGGCTTGCTCGCGGGCGAGACGGTCGCAGCCTGGTTCTCGCCCGGGCGGCCTGCTCGCGGCGAGACGGCCGGCGGCCTGGTCTCGCCCAAGCGGCCTACCCGACGGCCTGGAACCGCCTCGGGTGTTTGGGGCGGGGTGTTGGCGGCGTGCTTTTACCGCGGTGCCCCTGGGGGTGTTTTTACCCCCCTGCCCCCCGGTGTGGGCATTTCCTATTGGCCCAAGGTGTATTTGGCGTAGGGGTATTTCGGGCATTTTGGCCCATGTGATTTGGAAAACTATAAATAGACCCCCTTGGGTGCCTTTGGAGAGGACTTTTCCTTGCTTCCTCCTCCCTTAGCTTCTTCTTGGTAGAGTAGAGAGAGCTCCTCCAAGGCACCCTAGCTCGAGCATTGGCTAGGGAGGGGAAGTGCTCAGGTAGCCTTCCGGGTGTGAGGTGGGACCTCCGCGCTAGAGCCAAGGGTCTGTTCCTAGCTTCTTAATCCTTTGGTCTGTGACGTTCTCTTGAGTGTAGTAGGTGTGAGGTCACCCCTTTCTAGGGACCCCGAACTCCACAGAGGGCATTTTTGGCTTCAACACTTATGGTGCGGTGAACGTGGAGAGTGACCAGCACAGAAGATCTCGGGAGAGAGTCATGACTGGAGGTCAGGGAGGTAGTGATGATCTCGGCGAGCTCCCCAGCCCAGGACCCTTTGTTGGGAGGCAAGAGTTCATGGCCTCCATCCAGGGCATCATGGAGATGCTGCGAAGCATTGCTCCTCAGGGTGGCAGCTCCACCCCGACCCCCCAGGAGCTAGCTCCCCCCCTCGACGAGTCGACTCCCGGGGGTCTAGGCGAGATGACCCCAGCGGGGGGAAAAGGAAGTGCACCAAGAAGAAGGCCAGAGAAGGAGAGGATGGGAGATGGGGTCGAGCGAGACCTCATCGGCCGGGAGCTGTTCTCCAGCCCGGCGAGCGCCAACCTCCCATGCGAGCGGGTTGCGCGAGTAGAGGTGGCGAGACCACCCCTTAGGGGGTCACCCTTCAGCAAGCTGATCATCTCAGCTCCCGTTCCTGAGGGGTTCAGAGAGCCAGACATGGCTTACTATACCGGGAAGGATGACCCCGTTCAGCATCTGCAGTGGTTCGAGGATGCCGTCTCCATCAGGCCGATGACGGATGCCTTCAAGTGTCGCCTCTTTGCGATCACGTTGAAGGAGAAGGCAAGGGACTGGTTCCATCAACTCCCTCCAAGGTCGATCTATGGGTTCGAGGACTTGAGCCGGAGCTTTCAGCTTCGCTTCTCCACCTCCAAGAAGCGGAAGAGGAGCCCCGAGTTCATCTTCCTGGTAAGGCAGGGGGCCGAGGAGTCGCTGGCCCGTTACGTAGACAGGTTCCAAGAGGAGATCCTGGAGGTCCAGGAGATGTCAGGGTATGCTCTCCAGATGGCCTTCACCGTTGGACTGAAGGAGGGCTTCTTCAAGATGAGCTTGACCCGGAAAGCCCCCATTTCCTTCGAGGAGCTGATGGAAAAGGCGGCTGAGGAGATAGCCATGGAGGCAGCCAACCCGGCATTTGTCAAGAAGTTGGCAGAGCTAACAGAGACGGAGCCAAAGGAGCAAGGTGGCTCGAGACATCAGGAAGGAAGAAGGAGAGAGGAGCGGAGAGCTCAGGAGGGTCCGGAGTCTGGCTGGAGGCAGCAGGGAGGACCTGCCCAAGGTCCAGGAAGAGCCCTCATTCAAGGAGGGGGGAATTTTCAGGGAGGCCAAGGGAGGTATAACTTCCAGAGACAAGCCCCAAGGCAGCTCTTACCCCCGCCGCAGCAGGCCTTGGCGATAGGAAGAGGAAGAGGTAACAGGAGAGAACACCCAGCCCGCCGAAGAAGGAGAGGAGCGCTACCGTACTGTGACTTCCACCAGGTGGAGGGGCACGCCACAGCTACCTGCCCCGAGTTCCTGGAAGTGAGGGGGGCAAGAGGCCCTGCCCAGCCACAGCCGCCAATGCGGGTTGAAGAGGTTCTACCCAGAGAAGGGGGGGATGACGTGTGTGAGGACCGGGTTGACGTGGGAACCCGAGTAGGTATAGGAGTGATCCACGGTGGAGTGGGGGTTGAGGCCACTCGGAAGGCAAGCCTCCATGTCATGTATCGAAGGAGTGTCGCCTCAACCTCCCAGACCACGCCCCCAGAGGAAAAGATCACCTTCTCGGTGAAGGACCTGCCGGATCATGAGGATTCGTTCTGCGATGCGCTGGTCATCCAGACGGCCATCGAGGGCTACACCGTCTCCCGGATCTTGGTTGACAACGGGAGCTCCGTCAACGTCGTCTTCAAGAAGACGTTTGACGAGATGAAGGTAGAGTCAAGGAGGGTGTTGGCCTCGGACGGACCCCTGTTCGGATTTTCTGGGGAGAGGAAGGAGGTTGAAGGTGGAGTGGGACTCCAAGTTAAATTGGGGGGAGTCTCAATGAACTACCGGTTCGTCATTGTTGACGCTCCAAGCAGCTACAACGCCATATTTGGGAGGCCCCTCATCAGCGCCTTCCGTTGCGTGTCGTCTTCTTTCCACCAATGCCTCAAGTTCAGTTCAGGAGGGATCCAGGTCAGAGTCAAGGGAGACTCCAGGATGGCAAGGCAGTGCTACGTCACGGCCGTCAACACCATCTCTTGGTTGGCCAAAGCGGAGGAGATGGAGAGGATCATGAAGAGCTAAAGCAAGATGGAGGTCTCCAAGGGGAAGGATGACGGCGATCATGCCCAGACCCCCTGAGGAAACCTCGCCCCGACTGAGTCATGTATGTTTCTTATGTTGTAATGAGTCCAGCCCCCGACCAGCTGAGTCGGGGGGGGGGGGGGTCATGTAACCCATCTTTTTTCCCGTTTGAGGATGTTGGATTTGATAGAGTTCAAGTGACACGCCTGGTTCCCCACCCCCGAGAGGATATCCTCAGCCAGGCTCCCACTAGCTGGTTGGGTCGAATGTGCCTCGGGGAGATCAAGTCCCACCCCCGAGAGGATCTCCTCAGCCAGGCTCCCACTAGTTGGTTGGGTCGAATGTGCCTCGGGGAGGTCAAGTCCCCACCCCCGAGAGGATCTACTCAGCCAGGCTCCCACTAGCTGGTTGGGTCGAATGTGCCTCGGGGAGATCAAGTCCCACCCCCGAGAGGATCTCCTCAGCCAGGCTCCCACTAGCTGGTTGGGTCGAATGTGCCTCGGGGAGGTCAAGTCCCCATCCCCGAGAGGATCTCCTCAGCCAGGCTCCCACTAGCTGGTTGAGTCGAATGTGCCTCAGGGATATCAAGTCCCACCCCCGAGAGGATCTCCTCAGCCAGGCTCCCACTAGCTGGTTGGGTCGAATGTGCCTCGGGGAGGTCAAGTCCCCACCCCCGAGAGGATCTCCTCAGCCAGGCTCCCACTAGCTGGTTGGGTCGAATGTGCCTCGAGGAGATCAAGCCCCACCCCCGAGAGGATCTCCTCAGCCAGGCTCCCACTAGCTGGTTGGGTCGAATGTGCCTCGGGGAGATCAACCCCCCCCCCCCCGAGAGGATCTCCTCAGCCAGGCTCCCACTAGCTGGTTGGGTCGAATGTGCCTCGGGGGGGAGTAAAAGTCCCTTTGCTCCGATGAGGATCCCGCTGTCAGGCTCTCACTAGCTGGCAGGGTCGGTGGTACCTCTCGTGCAGGCTAAGTGTTTTTTACCCGGATGGGGTCTCGCCACCCAGGCTCCCATAGCTGGCATGACAGGTTGACCCTTTCGGGGAGGGCCAAGCGTTTTTTACCCAGAGGGGTCTCGCCACCCAGGCTCCCATAGCTGGCATGGTAGGTTGACCCCTCCGGGGGGCCAAATGTTTTTACCCGGAGGGGGTCTCGCCACCCAGGCTCCCATAGCTGGCATGACAGGTTGACCCCTCCGGGGGGCCAAGTGTTTTTACCCGGAGGGAGTCTCGCCACCCAGGCTCCCATAGCTGGCATGACAGGTTGACCCCTCCGGGGGGCCAAGTGTTTTTACCCGGAGGGGGTCTCGCCACCCAGACTCCCATAGCTGGCATGACAGGTTGACCCCTCCGGGGGGCCAAGTGTTTTTACCCGGAGGGGGTCTCGCCACCCAGGCTCCCATAGCTGGCATGGCAGGTTGACCCCTCCGGGGGGCCAAGTGTTTTTACCCGGAGGGGGTCTCGCCACCCAGGCTCCCATAGCTGGCATGGCAGGTTGACCCCTCCGGGGGGCCAAGTGTTTTTACCCGGAGGGAGTCTCGCCACCCAGGCTCTCATAGCTGGCATGGCAGGTTGACTCCCCGGAGAGGCGCGCAAGGAAATTGCACTCAGCGAATACGTTGGGTTGGACGTTTCTTTCCGAGCTTGTGCCAACCTAAAAAATAGCGGGGATTGTGTACAACCCGTATTCACCCCTGTACAGTTTTTAAGCTTTTTTGGCACATGGGCCGGTTCTCGCCCGGGCGGCGTGCTCGCGGGCGAGACGGCCGCGGCCTGGCTCTCGCCGGGCGGCTTGCTCGCGGGCGAGACGGCCACGGCCTGGTTCTCGCCCGGGCGGCCTGCTCGAGGCGAGACGGCCGGTGGCCTAGTCTCTCCCAAGCGGCCTGCCCGGCGGCCTGGAACCGCCTCGAGTGTTTGGGGCGGGGTGTTGGCGGCGTGCTTTTACCGCTGTGCCCCTGGGGGTGTTTTTATCCCCTGCCCCCAGTGTGGGCATTTCCTATTGGCCCAAGGTGTATTTGGCGTAGGGGTATTTCGGACATTTTGGCCCATGAGATTTAAAACTATAAATAGACCCCCTTGGGTGCCTTTGGAGAGGACTTTTCCTTGCTTCCTCCTCCCTTAGCTTCTTCTTGGTAGAGTAGAGAGAGCTCCTCCAAGGCACTCTAGCTCGAGCATTGGCTAGGGAGGGGAAGTGCTCAGGTAGCCTTCCGGGTGTGAGGTGGGACCTCCGCGCTAGAGCTGAGGGTCTGTTTCTAGCTTCTTAATCCTTTGGTCCGTGACGTTCTCTTGAGTGTAGTAGATGTGAGGTCACCCCTTTCTAGGGGCCTCGAACTCCACAGAGGCCTTTTTTGACTTCAACAAAAAGGCTAAGTCAAATCAGACCTAATTGGAAAATGATTAAACTATGTTTTTCGATCGTTGAAAAAGACCTTCCCTATATAAAGGGAAGAGATGAGGGGTAAACCCTAACTTTGCGAGATTTGAAAATCTAGCTCTAATACCACTTGAAAGTTTAAAGGGTAGTCTAGCCACCTATACAAGAGTGAATAGGTATAAAAGAAAGTTTTGGAATCTGGAAGCAAAAGGTCATGCTATTCATGAATGCCTCTGACTCTAGAATTTTCACCTGTATTGGGGAATGACCTTTCATACCTATGAATGTCTCTGCTCTTTATTGTATTTGATCAAATACAAATTGTATTTGATCAATATCTGATTTGATATTTGTAGACAATAATTATCATCTTAAATAAGTTAGGAGGTTAGTTAAGGTCAAGAGAATGGTCAATCAATTCACAGAAATTGATTAAGGACACAAGCGTCGTGATCAACTAGACAAGCGTCGTGTTCTCAGTCAGCACAAACGATACAACAAATTACTCTAAGTAAAATGCATCGTGTTGACTGCTCAAGCGTCGTATGAAGTCTCTCCTTGACAGAAGTTTGCGCTAAGTAAAGAAAGCACTCTGGGCATCGTGTTAAGGCAAAAATGACGTCGTGTATTTGCGAAAGACGGGAATTCAAATTTTCGTCAGTGCCAAAAGGCTAAATCAAATCAGGCCTAATTGGAAAAGGATTAACTTATGTTTTCCGATCGTTGGAAAACGCCTTCCCTATATAAAAGGAAGAGATGTGGGGTAAACCCTAACTTTGCGAGATTTGAAAATCTAGCTCTAATACCACTTGAAAGTTTAAAGGGTAGTCTTACCACCTAGAGGGGGAGGGGGTGAATAGGTAGAAAAAAAAGTTTTGAAATTTGGAAGTAAAGAGTCAGACTATTTATGAAAGCCTCTGGTCCTAGAATTTTAACCTGTATTGAAGAATGACCTTTCATACCCATGAATGTCCCTGCTCTTGATTCCAATCAAAGAGTTCCCAAGAAATTTTCAGAAATAACAGGATGAAATGTTTTGACCACTATGGACAAAGGGACAAGAACATAATTATGAGTGTTATAGATGACTCCACATTTCAGAACCTGATTCATTATAATACAACTAAAGAAATGTGGGACACACTAGTTGTGTATATGGAAGACACTGAGAAGGTAATAGATGACAAAAAATCCATATTAAATCAAAAGTATGAAGCATTTAGGCAGGGGGAGAAGGACTTCATTGTTGAGTGCTATGAGGAGTTCGTCACGATTGTAAATGACTTGAAGAATTATGAGAGAACATTATCTGATTATGAGTTAAATGATAAATTCTTGAGATCCCTTAATAAGGAGTGAGATATCATAATATGTGTCATCAGAGAGATGAGAAATCTGGGCAATATCCAGCCCCACAATTTGTTTGGAAAACTGCTGTCCCATGAGCTACATCTCAACACCAGAAAAGCTGAAAAGGAAAACAACAGAGAAGACAACAATCTTCAGAGCTGAAGGCTCCAACAGAAGCAAACAAAAGACATCTTCAACTTCAAGAAGATATGTTGATTTAGAAAGTACAGAGCCCAACATTTCTTATTTCTAAGCTGACTGATGGGGAACTTACTTTGTTCTCCAAGCAGTTCAAGAAAATGCTAAGTAGGAGGAGACCATAGATGAAAAAATCTTCCTCCTCCAGCTCAAAGGAGCCCCCACAATAGCTCTGATAGATCAAGGAGAGAACCTAATGAGGACAGGTATGTTTCTTGATAGAATAAATAGTTTAATACTAATATTATTTGCTACCACTGCAACAAGTCAGGACATGTCATAACTGACTGTCCTATAAAAAGAAAAGAAGAGAAGATATGCTGAAAAGAAACACTACAAAGGCAAAAAACCTGAGAAGAGCTTTATAGCCAAGAATTCCAAGGGGCTGAGTGAGAGTCACTTAGATCCATCAGAGTCAGAAGAAGAAGGAGCCTATACCGAGCTTATTGCTCTGACAAAAGAAGAGGAATATCATGTTGCCAGGATGGGCATCAGGGCTCCCCTATCTCTCGCTGACAGTGACAATGAAGAAGAGGATCTGATTGATTATCCTCCTGCTAAAGTGAGCATCAGAGCTCCTTTATCATTGTCAGACAGTGATTCTGATGATGAAGTGATGACTAATATTTCAGTTATTATTTTGAATAATATTTTATATTATATTTTGATATTTACGTGTTCTCTTTCTTTATTTTCATATAAAATTATCTTTAAAATTACTAATTATGGTTATAACATTATATTTTATAGGAATTCGACAGGCCTCGGGTGATTTTATTGCAATCCGCAAAAGTTCGCGCCATCGCCGCCACCTTTGCATGTTGTCACCGCCACTGGCGGACCTAGCTTAAGACACGGTCGGGCACGTGCCCGACCGTGAATTTCGCTAAATCCCGTCAGGGGCAATGGCATCCACATCGCTCTATTTTGTGTTTTCCATCTCTTCCCTTCTGGCGGCCGACACAGCGACGCTGCTCGGGATGAACCGACGGGGACGGGCGACGAGCCGACTGGCGATCTTCCAACTGACATCCCTCTTCATTTCCCTCTTTGGCCGCTCGACCCTCTAGCCTCTGCGTCTGCGATAACTGGTGGCGTCGAAGCCATAGTCCGGTAGGTGGAAGCCCTTTTCCTTTTTGCCTTTGTGTGTTTCATTTGAGAGTTGTGACTGCCGAGCTCTGTTTTTTATTTCATTTTTTGCATATTTCTTCGATTAGATTTATGCTCTGCTAGAGTGCTAGTCTTCTTATAGTCTTCTTCCTCCTCACAGGATGTGTGCATTCTTCTGATCTTCTTCCTGATAAGTTCTTCACTCTCCAAATTCACAATCATGTTGACCAAACATATATTTCTTTGTTAGTTCTTTCTGAAAAGAGGAAAGAATAAATGCTTGATCCTTTGGAAAACAGTACCTTATGTTTTTTGTGAAATATCTTCAAAATAATTATTTGCTTGCTAAGTGTTTGTTCAATTGCCTGAAAGAGACTGCTTACAAGTTCACTCATTAAAATTCATCTACATGGATCTTCTAATCAATTTTCAGTGCAGTCATATGTTTGTTTTCAATATATGATGAATGCTATGAACATATAGTTTGCTAATTTAATTTAGACAAAAGCTTCGTATCTCCTAAATTGTTTGCCCGGTCAAAGATGTAGTATTCATTCACATCTTATTTCAAAGCTTGTTAGTCATATATAATATTGAACTACTGTTTGTGATGATTGTTTCTTATGGTTATGTAATGTTTCTTGGAAATTTTTCAATATTATGGATGGGTTGCTTCTTTCATAGTTAAGTCTTCTTTAATTATTTGACTTGCTCATATGTTACCTTTTTGCAGGATTTTAGCTGTGCTCGACAAAGAGAACATGACTGTGAGTTGTTTTATCCCGATGCATGTCACTGTGGATGTTTTCATTGAGAGCTTATGCTTAGGTAAGATTTATCATGTTAATTCATTGTTTAGGTTTTTCCTATTCAAACAATTTTCATGTGCAAAAAATCGTTCTATACTAAAATGACTAGAGCAAACAATAAATAAAAAATGTGTTTAATCTGGACTCTTTCTTTAGTAAAAGTCCACTAGAGTGAGCTTGGGAGCAATATTTGGCAAATGAGCTCCAATTAGGAAGTCAACATAGCAAAGGATTGTGACAATCTCGTTCAAACTCGTTATTTCAACAATTATTTTTTTAATCTAAATTAATTGTGCCCGAGCTTCCTGGAAATCCTAGTTCCGCCCCTGGTCACCGCCATCACCGCCACGCTCACCGCCACCTTTGCAAGAGGTCGTCACGTTCGCCGTCGTGTGCCTGTTCATGTCGCCATCGTCGCGCCGTCAATAATCATGCTGCAACGCCATCGCCGCACCAGCCCTCACGTGCAGCCCTTTGAAGATTATAATTGAAGCAGCCCCGCCTCTCCTTGTTGATGTCAAACCGTGAGCCTCTTTTGTTGCACCCCATTTTCAGCCCACCTCCACTTCATTAATCCTTGCAGCCCACTTACTCCTCCTCATTCAATCACAAGCAGTCCGCCATCCTCATTGATTGCAATCCGTCCACTTCAAAACCAATCATGCATTCACTCCATTTAAATCAAATAAACCGCCATCATGCATGCATGTAACTCTTTCTCTCTCCATCTCATTAAACCCCATTCATGCATTTAGCCTTCTCTCTCTCCTCCCATTTATCATCATTCATGCATCTCCACCCCCTTTGGTTCTCTTCATTTTCTCCATCTAGAACATTCTCCCTCTCCTATAAAAGGACCCCATCCCTCAAGCTTTAGGGGGGATGTAGAAAGTAGAGTGCTAATGTAGAGAGTTAGAATATTTTAGAGAGCAAGCTTCCATTTCAAGTATTTGTATTTCCTTGTTGTTTTTCCATTTCTCCAAGCAATAGTTTAGTATTTTTTTTTCATTTTGTTATGTACTCTTATTCCTAGTTTAGTGAAAAGACAATTTTCTTTTCTTTTGTTTATTCTCTCTCTCTAATGCTTAGCTGATTTTCTTGTTTGTGCCCGATCACGATGATCTTTGCGATAAAATAATATCTTTCATTTTATGTTGCATTGGTATTTTTATTTTTGATCCGACCTTGATCAATATTGTATCGACTTCGTATTTCTAGTATACGGTAGTAGATTCCAATCTCATATTCGAGTAGCCGAGAGGCTCGTGAATGTGAAAGATCACTCAAGAAAGGAGGGAGTTGCACACAATCCTAGAGATAGGACGACGTAAATCCTCCGGATTGGAGTCAAATCCAATAGTGCGGGTCACCTCGATAATGCGACTTTAGCCCTTTTGATTTGCAAAGAGATTTCGGTCGAAACGTCTAGAAGTTAGGAGATTTAATACTCTAGCGAGATTATTTCTTATTTTCGGATCCGTCACGGTCTTTATAAAATTACGAATGTTAAACTAAATAATTTCGTTATTTTATTTCAAAGTGAATCGTCGATCGAGCACTCTTTTGCAATAGTTTATTTCTCTTTTAACTAAGTTTAGTTTGTTTTTATTTTCAAAACCCAATCAATCTTTCGGTAGGATAATAGAGTCGTTGTGAGTAATAGTACTTGTCTGCACCGAGTTTTTATACGACCTTGATATATTTTTATCACTATACTATAAAACGATAGGTACACTTGCCTATTCGGATTGTAGTCCGTGAGACGATTTTTTACGCATCATGAAGATAGCTATGGACTAATGACTATGACTGGTGATGAAGATTGGGATGACATCCATCCCGATGAGATAAACATTAAAACTTCTCCATATTTTTTAGAATCCGAGTATGGAATAGGTGTCGAGTCAGAGGAATATTTATCATCCAATGATGAGGATGACTCTGAATTAGTAAATGAATTTGTTTAATTAATTGAGAAATATGGTGCTCTTCTGAGAGCACTAAAGAAGAGCAAGAAGATTGCTAAGAAGCAGGTTGAGGAGATTGAACTCCTTAAGCCATTAAAATCTTAGCCTTTTGAGAAGTCAAATGAGATTATTCTCATGAACTCTAAGATAATTTAGTTCTAGAAAATTAATGGTCAAGCAGACCTATTGGTTTAAACAGAAAGAGCAATCAAGGCTTTAGAAAAGAAGCTCCTCAATGCGAGGAAAAATGAAGTCTCCTCCAGTGGTGTCAAAAAGGAACAACACTGGAAAGGAAGAAGGGATGTTGGCCTGAGTACACTCAAAGCTCCCCAGGAAGAAATACAAATGAGAAGTTACAAGTCATTTTTATTTAGCACCCCAACTCCAACACTCAAGGGCAAGGAAAAGGCCACTCATCAAGGGCCTCTTCCTAAGAGAAATCCTGTGGCTTTGAAACTCGTTTATCATCACACATTCAGTCATATGATTGCTCAGAGAAATGAAAAGAATGTCAAAGCCTACTTTTCTGAACATGAACATACACATCTCACACCAAAAATTATTCATATGAGAAAGTACAATAAGTATGAGTGTTGATGTTGTGTCAAGTCGGCTCACTTTGCCTTGCATTGTTGGTATAATCCAACAGTGTCTCAAGAAAATAAAGTTAATTCATCAAATCATTCTTTCACTTAGAAATCTGCACCCAAAGCTACCAGGAACCTATGATCCAAGTTTAATTGGACTCCTAAGGTAAATTAATTTATTTCTTGCAGATATGTGCAAAGCCCAATCAAATGACAATATGGTAATTGGACAGAACTCAAAAGTATAACCAGGCCTAAGACTAGGTCTAGTAGCCACTTAAGAGAACATATCCCTGAGAAATTTGGATCTAAGGTCAATTGACCTTGAGATTGGAAGTGGGATCATGTATTATCTAAATATCTATGACTTTCAAGTCTCTAGATGTGCAATTGCACCAGAGATTGGGTTAGATAAATCACAGGATGACAAATGACTGTCAGATTTCAGTTGCCCGTTAGGAGCTACTCTGCCTGGAGTCTTTTAAGCAGAAGTGCATGTTAGAAGCCACCTAGAACTCAAGCATAGACCTGACGTGAGACAGCGCACTAGTTAGTGAACGTCGGTGCTTGGGTAAATATAATGGAAATTCATGAACATAACACGGGCGTGTCTTTGACCAGGAAGCATTGTAAACGCATGCATATCATCTAGCACAAAGATTTTGATGAACAAAACTAATTTTCAAAGGGCATGCATTCACCATTTAAGAAAATATTTTAGTGCCACTAGGAGGAGTTATTTTTCTTTACTCTCCCCCTCGTGGGCAATGTTTTTACATGTGACCTATGTGGGAAACTACGCATAAGACAGAACAATTGAGTTCGTAAGATGGTCTCAGACCGTCAGATTTCAGTTGCCCGTTAGGAGCTACTCTGTCTGGAGTCTTTTAAGCAGAAGTGCAAGTTAACTTCTGATATTTAGGTCAAAAATGAATCACCCTCAAAGTTGGGCCTAGTCATAGATGCCCAATGTGCAAGTAGAGTAGGTCCAGCTCCGAGAGCTCTTGCTTTCTTGGACCCCACCTCTAGATCAGGCTTTATAACTCAACACCACTCCAAGCTAGAGATAACCTAAAATGAAGTAGATAATTACATGTTATCTAAACTCATATGTCACCTATTACTGTTAGGAGTAGGTGCTAGAACTCTAACAATTCTGCAGGAAGCATGTGAGAAAGTTATAAAGAGATCCACAGAAAACAACTCAGTAGCATCTTGACAACACAACGCCATATCTTTGGCGTGTGGCCAAAGAAATAAATTGGATCTATTTTTCTCAGCCATTGGATCTGAGTTAATGCTCTCCTTGGATATCCAGGTACGCACCGTTTCGTATTCCAAGACGGAATAGAATATAAATAGGACATGTGTTTTGAATAAAATTGCGCCTTCATTTTCCCGAAGCTCTATACACCCCAAGCCCTAGCTCAAACTCCTCTCAATTTCTTCAATGGCTCCAAAGAAACCAGAGGTCCCTTTCAATGTTGGATGTGAAGTGATACACAACGGATTAAAAGACATCAGTGAAGAAATACAAACCATAATTGGACTCCTCGATGCGGTCAACATAGAATATGTGCTTTGGAGTCGACCCTAATCATGATAAATGAGGTGATAGAGTTCTTCACTAATGCAATGTTGCGTTCTTCTGGACAAGGGATACAAACCAAAGTTTGTGGTAGAGTGAGAGTGAGCCCTAGAAGGATGGCCATATCCCTGTGTCTGCCAAGGTTTAACAAAGAGGATGCAGGTGATGAAGTAAGTGATCTGGATATAAATGATGCCCTAGTATGGTGCGGGCACTCCTAGAAGATAATAGGCTCCATTCTGAAGAAGCATTTCAATCAGAAGGGCAAACTGTTGGCTGATATTATTGAGAAGGCATTTTTATGTAAGTCGGGGTCGCACGATAAAATTTCTAAGAACATGTTTGAAATCATGGCAAGAGTCATCCTGATAAAGAAAACTAATGGGGCAAAGATGCTGTACTCAAGAATTCAGAAAAGCCTGAACATGCTTTAACCTTGGCAGAATAATTTCTTTATACCTGCCTAATATAATCTCAGACACACTCAACAAAAATTTGGGAATGAAAATTCACCACATGAAGAGAATTGACTCCAAAATCCTAGAAAGGTGGGAGAAGGTGGTGTCAATGGTGCCAAGGGAGAAGGACGGGAAGCCTACCAAGGGGAAGAGGCATGTGGATTTTGAAGAAAGTGCTGAAGCAGACTCAACTGACAGTAATGAGGAAGGAGGTGACAATCATGATTCCTCAAGTTCTGATGAAGAGGAAGATCTAAGAGACTTTTCTGTGCAAGTCTCAATATCAAACGAACCAGTTATCCAGACATAGTCTATCAGAGATGATCTACTCCCAAAGGTGACTATTGATGCTGAAAAGAGTGGGGATGCAGAAATAAACAATGATGCTGGAAGAAGTCCTGAAATTCTGGGGGAGTCTATGAAATAGACTGAGATAGTGGAGCATTCTGATACAAAGGTTCAGGGGGAGTCAGGACCAGCGACAAAAGTCCTGACAAGAGAGAGGAGAAGAGAAAAGATGTTGCTGTTGAGGAGTCTCACCTTGAGCTCCCTGCTCCAAGGGTCACCCAAACTGGGCTGATAGTCCAACAGTACCTAGAAGTGTATGTTGAGAAGGATGATGGAATTGCAGCTAAGAATGGTGGCGCTGATAGAATGAAAAAAGACATTCTAGGTGAAACACCTATGAGTGTGGAGACAGCTGAAAATATCCACAGAGATATAATTCCCTTTGAAGTTGAAGCCAATGAAAGGGGAAGTGACAATCCAATCTCTGAGTGGTCATCCTCCCCAATGTATGAGGTGTTATATGTCACTGAGTTAATGGAAAAACTGAACAGGAGGCATGCTGAGAAAGACTCATATATTCCAAGCTCTTCAAAAGCTTGTATGCCTGAAGAATCAATTCCACTGATAAGCCAAACAAAGTTGCTGCTAGATGATCAAAGGAGGCAGCTTGAACAGTATGTGAATATTGTTGTCAGAGAACAAAGATCTAATAACAGATTTATCAAGTGAAACTACTGGGTTGAGAATTGAAATGAATCTTCTGAAAGAAAACAATTTCAACTTCTCAATGAAAGCTGCCCCAACAGTGAATCACCCTGCAAAATAGTGGGCACTTGCCCATCAAGGTCTGAATGATAAACTTACAAACCAGTGTGCCGCTTCTGACAACTTGGAAAATGCTTTTCGGGTCACAGCCAACAAAAAAAGAGTAAAATGAGCATAATGAACAAAGTGGATTTCCGCAGCCAGTTGCTAGATGATCACTTGAAACAAAAAATCATTTCACTGGTGGAATCAACATGCTGAAAGAAAAGATAACCAATCTTTAAGAAAGCCTGAAGCAACATGTATCTGAAGAAGTCATCAAGGGTGAGAGATCAATGATAAGGGCAAGTGCTAACCAGGCTATTTGGACTTCAAATAACATAAGAGAGCCACTCAATTACGACACTCCCTTGAATGATATACCTATGGATGTACCTGTTGCTGCTCCTGAGATTGCCAGCTCCTTTTTTCCTGTCTCTGTTAAAGGGAAGGAAATCTCTACAGAGGAAGGTGACATAAGATTGAGAAATAAAAGATTCCGGGAAGAGATGGAAAGAAGGCCTGACTATGATCAGTGGAGCCCTATATCAAGGGAAATAATTATAATTGTCTGGGAGCACATCAAGGAAAATAAAACTGACAGAGGCAAGCTCTACAACACCCTGGAATGGGAAAAGCATGATCAATAAGAAAAAGTGAGAAGGAACTTTAGAAGTGACAGGCAAGCAGGAAGACTTCCAGCAGATGCAGTGGAACCATGCAGATACCATTCAAAGCCTTATGGCTACTTCCAAAGACGGAAGGAGAAGAAAGAGGAAGAAGATGCCAAAGCAGCCAAGAAGGCTAGGGGTGGGATCTCAATCGGCTAAGAGCAAATGTTGTGATAATTTTATGATTAAACATTTAAACATTTATATTTCAATTTTTTTCTGGATGGTGATATGAATATATATTCTGATAATATATATTTTTTCTATGCTTCGATTATGTGAATGCTAGTATAAATATAGGTGTTGTGGTTAATCTTTATTGATTATTTCATGTATATATCTTATCATGACCTATTCAAATATTAGGAGATTGTTGGAAACATTACCCACAATGTTACAGATTTGAAAAGTCCTCTAGCCAATGATAAGTACAAATTGTATTAGATCAATATCTGATTTGACATTTATAGACAATGATTATCTTGAATAAGTCAGGAAGTCAGTTAAGGCCAAGAGAATGGTCAATTAGTTCACAGAAATTGATCAAGGATACAAGCATCATGTCAAGAAGCAAATGCGTCGTGATCAACTAGACAAGCGTCATGTTCACAGTCATCATAGAAGATGCAGTAAATTACTTTAAGTAAAATGCATCGTGTGGACTGCTCAAGCGTCGTGTGATGCCTCTACTTGATAGAAGTTTGCGCTAAATAAAGAAAGCACTTTGGGCGTCGTGTTAAGGCAAAAATGGTGTCGTGTATTTGCGAAAGACGGGATTTCAAATTTCTGTTTGTGCCAAAAGGCTAAGTCAAATCATACCTAATTAGAAAATGATTAAACTATGTTTTTTGACCGTTGGAGAAGGCCTTCCCTTATAAAGGGAAGAGATGAGGGTAAACCCTAACTTTGCGAGATTTGAAAACCTAGCCGTCAAAAAGTAATAGAACAGTAAGTCAGTAACGTCCGACAAAGTTCAGTTCTTGAGAAAGATGGAGAAGTCTCCCCTCTGAAGAAGAATACTTCTATACTAAAGATCTGAGCACAACTTCAATATTTAGAGAACATCTTTTACAAAAAGTGATGCTGTGAAGAAAGTTACAAAACACTCAAGGAAGGAGAAGAAGTCCATCTTTTAAAGAAGAAGACTCAAGTACTGCTCAAAGTTTTCAACTTTACACTTCTTCCAAGAGCAAGAAGGCTTCTTATCTGAATATCTCAGCACAACTTCAACATTCAAGGAAGATTATTTGAAAAGCTACTGTTGTGAAGAAAGGGGCTATCTCAACAAGACTCTAACTTTATTGAGTCTAGATCTATTATATAAACTTATTATTAATTCTGCTATTGTAGGGATTTGATGAAGCCTGAGGATAGGGCTGTGTTGACAGTCTAAAGTATGGTCTTGGTGAAGCCCTCTGAGGTGGGGACCTACCGTGTTCCTAAGCTGTAGAAGTGATTGCACTCTAAGGTAGGGTTGTTGTATGCACCTGAGGTAGGATCCAAGAAATAGATCTAAGGTAGGTTTTGCTGAAGCCTAAGGTAGGGCTGTGTTGACAGCCTGAGGTAGGGGCTTGTTGAATGTCTGAGGTAGGATTTTGTGAAATTTGACTTGCAGGAGTGGCATCACTCATAGGTGTAGGACCCAGGTGTGGATCTGAGTTGTAAGATCTTTTGATTCGAGTTTTTGGAGGAGTTACCCTAGGCTAGCACACTGTTAGATAGATGGAGGGGGAAAGTGAATGTACTTATAATTGAGGAACCCCTATAAATATCTGTGTTTTATTCTCTGTGATAGCTTAGCTATAAAATCATAAAAAGACCTAAAAATCATAAACACCTATTCACCCCTCCTAGATGGTTAGACTACCCTTTAACGTTTCATTATGGATGTACAATCTAGACAAGCTCAAGGTTCTATCTCTCTTGTGTTTAGTTATGGTAGATGTACTGCATCAGCCCTGTCCTTCTTCGAAGAAATGTACTTCGGCGAATCAAGCTCTTGGAAGTAAGTAGCCTAGAAAAAATTTGTTATAACTCCTCAAATCTAAGCCATGAATCCTCATCAAGTGAGTGTCCTCTCCAACAAACAAGGTATTGTGTATCTTTCTATCATGTGCACGAGCTCAGGCTTCGGGTCCATAATGGTGTTGGGGAATCATGAAGCTTAATATATATTGGTATTTCCAATGTGGAAAAGATGAAGATGTAAAATGGGAAAGGGAGATGACACATAACGAATCTCTAAGCGGCTGAAAATCGGTGATCTGGCCGTACAAGCTATGCAATTCCGACGGTTAAATCATAATTAGATAATAAATAATAACATCTCACGCAAATAATTCACAGCAAGGTAAAATAATTTAATAGGCAAAGCAAACTTAGGCTTTCTTCCGTGTGGAGGGCCAAAACAAGAGCGCACGACGAATCGGCCCTTCATGTAGTTAGAGCTTTTTTTGAGGAGCAAATAAAATAACATGACTATAATCTCAAGCAAGCATCAAATATCCAATCCATAACAATGTTTACAACCAAATACCAATACAAAAAACACAACGCAAAAATAAGGGCTGCTGTAATAAAATGGATCTGAGCGTTGGAGGGCTCAAAGAGGGATTCTGGTGGTTGGTGGACTAGATTGAGAAAGGGAAAGGTCAGTGGAGGAGGGGGAAGGGCTGGCGGGGAGTTGAGGAGGCGGTGTGGGTTCTGGATGACTCGCGGGTGTGGTTTGATGGGGGAGTGGGGGGCATGTTGGAAGGGGTAAACTGCTGCCAGGACGGAACAGGGAGGGATGGGGGAAATCTAACGGTTCTGTGTTGTTATTGGGGAGGCGACCTGAATTAGGGGAAGGGAGGGGGGGGGGGGGGGGGTTGAGGCGGCCCTCTGGCTAGGTCTGAGAAAAAAGCAACGGTGGAGGCCTGGAGAGGGGGTGCAGGCTGCTGGACAGGGGGTGGAGAGTGGTGGGGTTGCATGTTGATCTGGCAGGAGGAAATAGGGGAGGAGGCTGTTGGACAAGGGGCTGGACAACAAGATGGAGGGTGGGGGAGGAGGAAAATGACAAGCTACAAAGACCTTACCCAAGGAGTCGTCGTCAAGGGGTTTCACAGAGTCGGCACCGCGGAAGAGATCACCAGAATGAAGGAAGAAGCTCTCCACACATTCAGTAATGGGGATTACGACATCCCTAAACAACATATATATAATAATCTGAAATTATGGTACCTGGAATCAACGGTTGTGATTGGTCGTTGGTTTTAGAGCCAAAACTACATGAAATAATAACCGAAAAATACAAAGCTATATATGAAATTCGCATCCGCGGAGACGGATCATCGATCCGGGCACGCCATATATGGTAAGTCGCCGCACCGCATTAGGAAATAGGTAAAGTGTTCGAAGTAGATTGTAGTAAAATTAGTCACATTGACACCTGTGAGATACTGATACAAACCGGAGTCGCTTCCGTGTGGTCAACCATCAGAAGGGGCCAAGGAATATGGAGAGGTTCAGTCTCTACCTCTTCTTAATCAAACTGGGCAGTCCCAACCGGTTCGACGACTTGGTATATGGGGGAAATCACGGCTTCCCCCCAGGGCATCAAAGATTCTGCACAAGTATTCACTTGTCTCTCTCATAGGAGTAGTTGTAGCGTACCATCTGGTATCATAGGAGTTTTCTCCCACGTCGGCCATGGCAACCCATGGCAACCGCCTAACGGCGCTGGAAGAGGTACAACAGGGCTTACGAGACTTGGTCGAGGCGCTGAAGCAGGAGTTCTCCCAAAGGATTTGCGACGGGGAGGAGCGATCTCGTGCGGCCTTTGCGGAAGCGACGCAGGCGCTTGGCGTGCAACTAGGCTGCATCGAGCGGGCGACGACTCTTGACAAGGAGGTGGCGACCGACAAAACGATCGACTCCAGCGGCGTGGGGGAGCCGACGGTCGACCAGAGGAATGACGCGGGCATTCCGCCGACTGTGTCTAACGGTGGAATTGACGCATCTGGCGGGGCTGGGGGGCCGTCGCCCCGGCCAACGAGCACACGGGCAACGTCCATGCGGTGTCTGTGGGACCCGGCGACGGCTCTAGGTGTTCTTGTGGTTTCACCAGGGAACTCGGGAAGCCAGCAACAGCGGCAGCCACATGTGGCTGAGCGAGAGGATGACAAAGGCCAACAGAATGTGGATTTGGGAAGAGGCAGAGGTCAGCCTGTCCTATAACCTCACTGGGGTTGGGGGGAAGGAGAGGGGAGCAACGACACCGGTACGGGATGGCACGAGGGCGTCTAAATCCCACACAGGTGGGACGGAGAGGCACTAGCAGAGGACCACTGGGGTCGAGGGCCCATCATCCAAGGCAGGGGATGACCAGGGGAGAACGGGGGACCGTGGAATCAAGGCTGGGGGCTGCCTCTAGAGTTTCCGGAGGTGTGGGCGCCACAACAACACCGACCACCTGTGCAGCCCTGACCGACGAGGATGGAGTTTCCTAAGTACAAAAGCGGCGACCCCCTGGAATGGATCGATAGGGTCGAGATGTTTTTTGAGTACCAGGAGCTTCCCAAGCACCAATAGGCACACATCGCGTCTTTTCATCTGAAAGGAAAGACATACCAGTGGCTTAACTGGTGGAGGCAGCGACCCTACCCCACATGGGAGGTATTTTGTGATGGGCTCGTCGCGAGGTTTGGGCTGACCGAATATCAGGACTTCAACATGATGTTGAGCAAGCTAAGACAGACTGGGACCGTCAACGAGTATAGAAAGGAGTTTGAAAGGCTAGCTAACCAGGTGCAGTGGTCAGGGGTGCTTTCTGGCCGGACTCATGGAGAAAATCAACGACGAGGTGCAGCCCAGGAGCTTAGCACAAGACATTGGGATGGCCCGGTTGCAGGAGGAAAAATGGGAAGACGCTAGGCAGCAACAAATTACTGAAGGAGCAGTTTGGAAGCAGATCAGGGTACGACCAAGGTGACCAGCAACTCATCCACATAGAGGGCGGCCGCAGTGAAGCGATTGTCGTGGCAAAAGATCCAGGATTGACGGGCCAAGGGACTGTGCTATACTTGTGACGAGCAATTTGCCCCCAGGCACAAGTGTAAGGTGGTGCAAGTATACATGTTGCATGAGAAGGATACAAAGGCCAATGAGGATAGCCCGACTGAGGAGAGTGAAGTCCTCGATCTGGAGGAGATTGAAGTATCCGTGCATGCTTTAGAAGGGGGAGGGAAACCCTCCACACTGAAGATGATAGGAAGAGTGGAGGATCAAAAAGTGTCTATACTGGTGGATAGTGGGAATAGCCACAACTTCATCAACACTGAGTTGGCTAGGAAATTAGCCATCACACTGATGGTGGCTAGTGTTCAAGGTGCTCGTAGCATACGAGAATCTCCTACGATGCACGAGGGTCGTAAAGAATGTGTCACTGACGATAGAAGGGTTCAGGTGTCATGCAGATCTGTATATACTAGCGGTTTGGTGTTCAGATGTCGTTCTGGGGGTGCAGTGGATGAGTCAACTCAAACTAGTTACAAATGATTGGGAGAACATGACCATGGAGTTCACACATGGTGGCAAGACACACTAGCTGAAGAGTCAGACCGGCCCGTGGGTGAAAGAAGCCACGGACTTGTCCTTGGAGAAGTGGGTCGAGCAGGACTACCCCATGGTATGGGTCCTGACCTAAGGAGATCCGGGGGGACGGAAGGAAAAGATACCAAAAAGGTTACAGGAGGTCGTGGAGATGTTCGAGGAGGTCTTCGAGACACCAAAGTGGTGGCCCCCACCGCGGGAATGCGATCACCGAATCCTGATCAAGGAGGGCGCGGAGCCCACCAGTGTTCGACCATACAGGTATCCTCACATACAGAAGGGGGAGGTTGAGAGATGCGTCCGGGAGAAGCTGCGGAAGGGAACCATTCGACACAACACAAGTCCTTTTTCTTCTCCGGTTCTGTTGGTGAAAAAGAAGGATGAGAGTTGGATTTTTTGCATAGACTACAAAGAGCTTAGCGGAGCCACCGTTAAAGACAAATTTCTGATCCTAGTCATCGACGAGCTTCTGGATGAACTGAAAGGAGCCCATTACTTCACGAAGTTGGATTTGTGGTTGAGATATTATCAAATTTGCATGCAGGAGGGGGACATGGAAAAGACGGCGTTCCGAACACACAAAGGGCACTACGAATTTCTAGTGATGCCCTTCGGATTGATGAATGCGTCGACAACCTTTCAAGCAGTCATGAACGAAACTTTCAGGAAGTGGCTGCGGAAGTTTGTGCTAGTTTTCTTTGACGATATCCTCATTTACAGTCTAAGTTTGGAGGCGCACGAGTAGTATTTGCGGAGGGCGCTACAAGTTCTCAAGTAGCAAAAGTGATACGTGAAACAATCAAAGTGCTCTTTCGGACAACAGGAGGTGGAGTATCTAGGCCACCTGGTGAATATAGAAGGGGTGCGACCGGATCCACAAAAAATCTAGAGCATGACGGAGTGGCCCACACCCACCAACATCAAGATGTTGAGAGCATTCCTAGGGCTCACAGGATACTACGGGAAATTCGTGAAAGACTACAAAAAGATCGCCAAGACGCTGACCACATTACTTCAAAAAGGAAGGTTTGAGTGGGGAGGGGACGTGGAGTTAGCGTTCCATGCTCTAAAGGAGGTCATGGTGATGACCCCGGTGCTACCATTACCAAAATTTTCAAAGTTCATAGTGAAAACAGATGCGCCGGAAGCCGGCTTGGGGGTGGTGTTGATGCAGGAAGGGAGACCGTTGACATACTACAGTAAGGCAATTCAAGGGAAGGCGTTACGACTGTCGGTTTATGAGAAGGAGATGTTGGCGATCATGAATGCGGTAGGGAAATGGCGGTCGTATCTCATTGGAAGGCACTTCAAAAAAAGGACCGACCACCAGAGTCTAAAGTACTTCCTGGAGCAGCAGGTCTCGTCACTGGAACATCATAAATGGGTGACAAAGATGATGGGGTACGACTACAAGATAGAGTACCAAAAAGGGAAGGAGAATCAGATCACCGACGCGCTTTCGGGCTTGCCCACGAGTTCTATTTTTTTTATCTTTGCGCCGGTGTTGGGAATAGTGGAGGATGTTCATCGGGATGTATAAGTCGATATGGAGCTGCGATAGATGTTGGCGAATATTGCGGAAGGTAGAGGAGTGGAAGCGGGCTACTATGTCATTAATGGTAATTTGTACTATAAGGGACGCTTAGTGGTGGTACCAGGATCCCCATTGAGGCAACAGTTACTTCATGAGTTTCACGACACCCCCAATGACGAGCATTTCAGATTGCTGCGAATCTATCCGCGGATCAAGAAAAATGTGTATTGGGAAGGGTTGAAGGCGGATGTAGCGCAACATGTGAAGAACTGTCGGGAATGTCAGAGGTAGAAGTATGACACGACCCCTCCAGCAGGGTTACTGGTGCCGCTGGACATTTCAGAGCTTACATGAGACAATATTGCCATGGATTTCATCAAAGGGTTACCCAAATCTCAAGGCAAGTTGATCATTCTAGTGGTGGTAGACTGCCTCTCTAAATACGAACACTTCACTGCGCTGGCGCCCCCTTGCACCACAGAGGCCGTGGCGGAAGCCTTCATTTGGGAGGTGGTGAGACTGCATGAGATACCGATTTCCATCATTTCTGATCGCGCCACCGTGTTCACTAGCAGGTTTTAGAAGGAGTTTTTTGCCTCACAAAAAGTACAACGTACCACCCCTAGATAGACAGGCAGACGGAGGCCCTCAATAGAAGTGTGGAGACTTATTTGCGGTGCTTCATTGCAGGTAAACCCCACCAGTGGAGTAAATGGCTCCCTTGGGCGGAATAATGGTATAACACAACGTACCAAACAACAGCAAAGATGATACCGATCGAGAGCGTGTATTGGAGGGCTCCACCAACACTACAAAACTATGAAAAAGAATCGATTGAGGTACCAAAAGTGGAGTTCGTGTTGCGAAAACGGGATGACATCTTAAAACAACTGAAGGAGAATCTTCGGAAGGCACAACACCGCATGAAGACCCAAGCAGACAAGCATCAGAGAGAGCAGAACTTCAAGGTGGGAGAGTGGGTGTACCTCAAATTACAACCCTACCGGCACCCCGCTACCACGGGCCTTTCCGGATTTTCATTAGGGTGGGGGTTGTAGCTTACACTCTGGAACTTCCAGAGGACTCTCGTATTCACCCAACCTGTTTGTATTATCATGGTGATCTGGGAGTGATCAAACATGTGGCCTCACTGCCAACGCAGTATGAGACTATGAGGTCGCACATAAGAGCTCTTGAGAAGTTGGAAAGGTTTGTGTTGACATTGCTCATATGTGATATGAGTGAAGGACCAAACCTATGACGTTTTGGATATGGAGAAATTTTATTCCGGGACCTGTATTGTGAATATTGGCCATCAGGTAAGCGGTCGAAATTATCTAAGGGAAATTCGTCGAGTATAGCTAAGAGGTTTCGACGAATAGTTTGAATTCGTCGAGTATCGTCGTGACATCTCAACGCTTCCGTCTTGGATTCGTCAAATATCGTCATGACAATTTCGACGAATTAGACTCATTCGTCGAGTATCGCGATTCGTCGAATATCCTATTGATACGTGGACGATTTGCCCTGTCTCGATTCGTCGAGTATATCTGTGTTATCTCGACGAATATTTTTTGATTCGTCGAATATCGACGTGATACTCGACGAATTCTGTTTCGTCCGATTTATTTCCTTTAAGTCCGGTTCGGCCGATCTGCGGTTTATGGCTTGGTTCGGTAGACTGTATAAATGAGATTTCTACAGTAAACCGATGATGTAACTGTTTTTTCCCGACCTAATCGAGCGACGGCTTCTCCTCCCGACGACGGAACTGTTCCGCTAAGTCGCATAAGCCGCTCGCTGCCGCCGACTGCCCGACCTGCTACCGTCGCCGGAAAGGATTTCCTGTGCGTCGGATTCATCTTTGTCGCCTCTCCTTGAACGGATCTAGTAATCCGTAGAGACGTTGAAGGCAAACCTAGTTTCGACCTAGATCTTGTGCGACAAGAGTTTAGGGTTCTTCGTGCTCGTGTGGATATCCGTAGAGGCGTGGACACTATTCTACGCTCGAAACTCCAGTTGTTGTCGTTCGTTGGAATCATTCGGAGCACCTTGGTTGAGTATTGACTCAATCCCTCAAAGGTAATTTTTGTTAATAGCATTTTACTTCTTGATCAATGTTCATCGCTTGATCCGAACGTTCTTTTGGGTTTCTTGTTCTATATCCGTTGCGTGCCCAAGTGTTGTGTCATCCTAGCAAAACCCAACACAACCTTTCATGTGTCGCTCCTCAAGAGGGCGACACAAGGCGACACTCTAAATATTATTCCCTTGTCGGAGGTGACGGAATTGAGCGAAGTTCGGCCGGTACCGGAGAGGTTTCTTGAAGCACGGGTCGAGACAGTGCAAGAAAAATCCATCGTCCGACTTCTGATTCACTGGAGGGGCGCGACTGAGTTCGAATGGACTTGGGTGGATTACGACAAGCTCAAGGAGACATACCCCGAGTTTCAGCTTGAGGACAAGCAATTTTTTGAATACGACGAGAATGATACGAACCAGAGCTGCTTCAGTGTGGTCTACCATCAGAAGGGGCCAAATAATATGGAGACTAAACCAACCTGTTCAGTCTTTACCTCTTCTTAATCAAATCAGGCAGGCCCAGCCGGTTCGGCGGCTGGGTATATGGGGAAAATTGTGGCTTCCCCCTAGGGCATCGAAGATTCCGCACTGGTATTCACTTGTCTCTCTCGTAGGAATAGTTGTAGCGTACCGGATACCAACTTATTGAAAGGTTTCCCATATTTATGGAACAAAGAAGCTGAAGCTAGATGCCTTCTTCCTCTCTCTGCCTCTCTCCTCTAAGCATGGGGGTCGATACCACTTTAATACTCTTATTTAATGAATGTATGAACCCTTTTATGAATATAATTAAATTTGATTCTTTTTGAGGTCCAATTTAACTAAATCTGATTTAATCATATACTAACATTTAGCAAAGGGATAAATTTGAATACAACAACACTTAAGCCTTTATCCCCCTATAGTGGGATCGACTATATGGATCCTTTGTCGCCAGTGTGCCCTATCTTTTGTCATAATCCCACTAATGACTAAGTACATCATGTCTTTTTTTACAGTTTCATTTCAAGTCTTTATTGGTCTACACATCCCTCGTTTAACATGGCTAGTGAC
The DNA here is from genome assembly GCA_039583875.1 of Platanthera guangdongensis. Lineage (NCBI taxonomy): Eukaryota > Viridiplantae > Streptophyta > Magnoliopsida > Asparagales > Orchidaceae > Platanthera > Platanthera guangdongensis. The sequence goes on along the minus strand of CM077151.1, from coordinate 2,261,528 downwards.
TAGACTCTCACAATGCCTAACAGGTGCCTCTAATGGTCTTTTTTGTACGTGTCCAAACCATCTTAGACGAGCTTCTCGCATCTTCTCTGCAATTGGTGCTACTCCTATCTTATCCCTGATATTTTCATTCCTAATTTTATCCAATCTCATGTGTCCACACATCCACCTAAGTATTCTCATCTCCGCAACTCCCATTTTTGGCTCATGTACACAATTTACTGCCTAACACTCAGAATCATAGAGCATCGTGTGTCTAATTGTAGTATGGTAAAACTTGCCCTTACGTTTTAGTGGTACTTTACGATCACATAAGATCCCTAACACGCCTCTCCACTTCAACCAATCCGCTTGGATTCTATGTGTCACTTCTTTATCAATACCTCTGTCTTTTGAACTATTGATCCAAGATATTTAAAACACTCACTACAGAAATATCTTGATCACCCAACTTAATAACAAAGTCGTCTGTCTTTCTCGTACTACTAAATTTAAGTTTCATATACTCTATCTTTGACTTGTTCAACTTAAAACTCTTCTTGATCACCCAACGAAGTATTCTCATCTCCGCAACTCCCATTTTTGGCTTATGTACACAATTTACTGCCTAACACTCAGAATCATAGAGCATCGTGTGTCTAATTGTAGTATGGTAAAACTTGCCCTTAAGTTTTGGTGGTACTTTACGATCACATAAGATCCCTAACTCGCCTCTCCACTTCAACCAACCCGCTTGGATTCTATGTGTCACTTCTTTATCAATACTTCTGTCTTTTGAACTATTGATCCAAGATATTTAAAGCACTCACTACAGAAATATCTTGATCACCCAACTTAATAACGAAGTCGTCTGTCTTTCTTGTACTACTAAATTGAAGTTCCATATACTCCATCTTTGACTTGTTCAACTTAAAACTCTTCTTTTCTAAAGTATCTCGCCAAGATTCAAGTTTTACGCTTACACCCTCACACGTCTCATCAATCTAAACGGTATCATCTTCAAACAATAAACACCAAGGTATTGCTTGTTGGATATGTCTGGTGAGCTCATCTAAGATAAGGGTAAAAAGATAAGGGTTTAAAGCTGAACCTTGATGTAAGCCAACAGTGATAGGAAATTCCCGTGTTAATCATCCAAATGTCCTCACCCTTGTCACTGAATTTGTATACATATCTTTGGTTGTGTCAATATATGATATATTTACATCTTTCTTTTCTAAGAATCCACATAAGATCTCTATTGGAACTCTATCATAAGTCTTCTCAAGGTTAATAAACAACATATGCAAATCTTGTTTTCTTTCTCGATAATTGTCAGTGAGTCTCCTCAAGAGATGTATAACTTCCATGGTCGACCTTCCTAGCATGAATCAAAATTGATTCTCTGAGATGTTAGTCTCTCGTCTTAATCTTCTTTCTATTACTCGTTCTCATAGCTTCATGGTATGACTCATCAATTTAATTCATCTGTAATTAACACAATTTTGTATATCCCCTTTATTTTTATATAAAGTTATCAAGATGCTTTTTTTTCATTAGTCTGACATCATCTTTGACTTCAATATCTTATTGAAAGAACATGTAAGACACAAAATTCTTTCATTTCCTAAATATTTCCATACTTAGATGGGTATATTGTCTGGTCCAACCGTCTTTCCATTTTTCATCTTATTTAGAGCATCTTTTACCTCTGATACTTAAATTTTACGATAAAACGTTATGTTCTTATACTTCTCTGATTTACTATGTTCTTTCAAGTTCAATTCATTATTTTGTGTTTCATTATAGAGTTGATAAAAGTATCTTTTTCATCGCTCTTTAATATTCACATCAATTGTCAAAACTGTATTTGTCTTATCCTTTATGCATTTTACTTGACTTAAATCTTTTGTCTTTCTTTCTCTAGCTTGTCACGTTCTCCATTTTTGGTATCTAGTCGCTTATAAAATTCTTCATAAGTTTGATTTTGTGCTTTACTTACTGCATGTTTAGCTTCTTTTTCGCCGACTTTATGTCTGACTAAGTTTTCATCATTCCTACAAGCGTAGAGTGATTTATAGCTGACCCTCTTTGCCCTCACTGTCTTGCACTTTCTCTTTCCACCACCAAGATTCTTTATTTGGGGGCGCACGACATTTTGATATTATAAGTACGTTCTTTCCGCTTATCCTTAAATGTGAAGACATAACTTCTCACGAGACATTAAGATCAATATAAGGGTCATCAATTAATTGTTCTATAACTACCTCTTTGAAAACAACTTGTTTTTCCATCTTCAAGTTTCATCACAGAATTTTTTGCAATATTTTTATTCTTGTCTTAAATTTATTATATTTAATTTGTACATCTAACACCACTAACCTATGTTGTGTTATCAAATTTTCTACTGGTATTGTTGAAATGGGCCGACCCACTCATGTGAGTATCCTGGGCCGCCCCCAGCCGTACTGCAGTCCACCGATCCCAACCCGCTCTCCACACAACCGCGTGCGGTCAATCTCCCAAACCGGGTCGACCTCCCTTAAACTGGTTTGTGGCGGGTTGTTGAGGTCGGCGAGGCGTTGCGCTTACCCGGCCTCGATCCCCCGACCTCCTTTCGATGAGAAGTGATCCAGTTAAGCATCCCTACGGGGACTTCCCAGAAGGTCACCCATCTCAGGACTACTCTCATCCGAGCATGCTTAACTATAGAGTTCTTTCACTTCCCAACACCAATTGAGCTGCAATGCTTATAAATCATTTTATCTATTTTGCGAGTCATAAAATAATCAATTGTGATTTATTTTATTCGCTTTTAAACGTAATTAAATATTCTTCCCTCTTTATGAAAAGCGTATTTGATACAATTAGCTCATGTGGTACGACAAACTCTAAAATGGTTTGTCCTTATTCATTCTTTTCTCCATATTCATATCCTTCATGAACGACTGTGTAATCTACATTTTCCTTTTTTATAAGTCCATTTAAGTCTCATTCTATGAAAATCTTCTCTCTTTGTGGAATTTCTCTTACTAGATCATCTACGTATTCCCAAAATTGCACTTTAATAGCGTCGTACGGGTCATATAAATTCATTTGTGTTCAAATTAAGTTTGTGAGTAATTTGTTATGGATCTGTTATGGATCCTCCGTCAATTATTTATCATTATATGTATTGAGTTGAGTCGAGTGTATTATTAGCGTCGTACGAGTCTACTCGTAGTTGTTGCTATATTTTAATATTTTAGCGTTTATTGATGTATTTACCGTTTTGCCATCTGGGGTCCTTTATTTACCCCATTAGAGTCATGTAATGGGAAAACTATGAAAGAGTTCTAATTTTCTTGTCCCCCTTGTGAGATATTTTGTAGCTCACTCCTCTAACGAGTAAGCCCTGCTTAGGCAGCCGCGGTTAAGGCTCCGTTGTATGCTCCACCATCTCCGTCTTTGACCACCACTCTTGCCACTGCTCCAAATAGGTACCTAACATAATTAAATTAAGCTTAATTAATTATTCTAAGTAATTAATTCATATTAATTTGACCTTTTAATTAAATTCTAATTAAATAGTGTGAAAACCTAGATGGGGAGAAAAACACGCCTAAACATCAATGTGTTGTAAGTTCCTATTAAAGGAATTAATAGAATGCAACAGAACATGTAATCATAAAATATCCTATTATTCTAATACTTTCCATTAACATGATTATGGATGTTAATCATGCTCAACTTATTACAAAGATATTTCACTCTTGATCCTGGAACCCCCTTAGCGAAGTTGATCTCCCATCTTGATGTGTCCAAGTGAGATAAAACCTTCTTTATACTTTCATATTACAAAGTGACTATCCAACTCGATGGCTTGGTATGCTCGTGGAAGACGAGATTAATGAGTTCTCACACCATAATTGTGTAGGACCTTGAGCAATGTAGCCCATCTCTTGAAGAATTTGTCGGGCCTATACAATTTTTGTAGTAATGTGAGACAGCTCTGTTAACCCCAAAATCGGCGATCCTTTCCAAGCCGGCCAGCTCGCTCGTCACGGCCTGCCCCGGGTTCCTCCTGGAGACTGTGATGCCCTAGGGAGGGCGGACAGAATTCTCTGTCCGCTCAGGCCGCGCGGCTTGCGCGGTCTCAGCGGTCTGATCGACCAGGCCGCGCGCCTTCCCTTGGTCGGCAGGGTCCGCGGACTGCTCCTGCAGTCCGCCTCTGTAGGCCGCCCCCTTTGCCGCTTGACCGCAAGGTTGTCTCCGCAGGTCTCTTTCTGCCGGACTCAACTACCTACCTACCCCAGGCCGCCAACTCCGGCTACCCGCCAAGACCAGCAGCAACGTCCAAGTTCCTCGCGAGCTGGGCGGACTCGAAGTACGACCAAGACTTCCAGTCCGCCTTCATTGGTGAACCCCAACAGCCTCAACAGTCAGGCTCTCCATCTCCAACGTAAGCGGACTCAACTTTGCAGCAGCCGCGGACTCAGCGGACTTGGCGGACTCTCTATGCAGTCCGCCCTTTCCTTTGTCAGCACCAGCTTCTCGGCAGCAGTACCAGTTTCCTCCTCAGTCCGCAGGCCTTTCACAAGATCAGCCAGTAGTAGCAGACTTCTCCCTCAGTCCGCAGTCTTGGTGCGGACTCAGTCAGTAGTGGCGGACTCCTTCCAGCCCGCCAGGCATCAGATCCTCCAGAAGGCAGTACCAGTCCGCATAACCTCATGCGGACTCGCCGGACTCCGCGGGCACTCTCCTGCTCGCACCCCTTACAGCTCGCTCAGTTCAGCAGCGGCGGACTCAGCGATTCTCCTTGCAGTCCGCCGCTTGTCCTCCAGTATCCGCCACCCCAGCAGTAGGCGGACAGTCCCAGCTTAGCAGTGACGGACTCCTCGAACCCGCAACGCAGTCCGCCACTGAGTCTTCCATTTTGCCGACAGCAGCACCGGCTTCAGTACCAAGTCCCAGTCCGCGCGGCCTATTGCGGACTCGGCGGACTCTGTCTCCTTCTCGCTCAAGTTACCGTCTCACCAGGGGTAACGTCACCGCAAGTCGTTACCTCCTCGGGCCTATAAATAGCCCCCCCCATGCCTCTCATATGGGGATCGCATCATCGCCAAGGTGCTCACGCTCGAAGTCAGCCAGCAAGCCCTTCTCCCGCGGACTCCGCTTTTCAGTCCGCACCCCCCTCTGCGCCTTTAGCTGTGCGGCCTGCCGGCCTCTGGTTCTGCAGTCCGCGCGATCTCCCGATTCCCTTAACCGTGCGGCCTGCCAGCTACGCTCTTCACTCCGCGCGGCCTCTTCTGGCACTTCTTCCTTAGCCGCCAGCTTCCTTCTTGTACCCTTTACTGCTTTCTTGAAAGGTGTATTAGCAAGTTGTAACTCTCGCTATTAATAAAAGTAAAGCCCGTCGCAAGAGTGACGTTTAAGCCGCGACGGGCGAAGTCTGTTGTTGCCGCTGCTAGCGGCCCCCTCTCTCTCCCTTCTTCCTAGCTCAGCTCAGCTCCCTCGGCAACCAACCTGCAAGCACAACCGTCATAGTAATCATCTGCTCGACAGCTCTTGATCAACCTCCTCCTTTCATCAGCCTTCCCGGATGCTCTCAGCACCCTCTCCTCTATACCCGCAACCTCCTTGACAAGCGTTTGCTCCGCTCTCGAGCACTCAAAAGCTTCCTTCATCCCTCTTCCCCCGCAGCCTCTATCCCTTTCTCCACTCAGCTTGTGAGACCAAACACCCCCCCTCCGTGTTAGCTGCCCGGTGCCGTTTTCGCGCATCAACAGTTAACACGCGACCTTCAGATCCGAACAGACGGTGAACAGCGACAGTTACCCATGTCAGATCGTCAACCAGCCGAGAACTTTGCTCCATGTCCTAGAGATGATCCTCTCTGGGAGGCCTTTGAACAATCGCCCCGTGAGAATGCTCAGCAGTTTCAAGCAATCAACCAAATGCTCGATGCAATCACGCAACGACTAGACTCTCAACCAGCAACAGCTCCAGTTGCTCCGATCAACACAATACCAACATTGGAGCATCAACAAGCTTATCCTCAAGCTTGTCCGCCGTTCTATCCTCCTTACACACCAACCTTTCTGCAAGGGCCTGCAGCCCCTTTGCGACCTCAAGATGAAGAGTTTGCAGCTCGTCAAAACTTCTTCCGGGGAGCAGCCCGGGGAAGTCCTGCAAGATTTCTCAACTTTCAGGGAAGTCATCCTTGCCCCCCAGCTCCTGCCTCTGCTCCTGCAGCAGCTTTTCCCTTTTATCATCCTACTTCTTTTGCAGCTGCAGCTTATGCTCCTTTTCATCCTTATGTTGTCGGAGAGCAGGAAGAGCCGTCACCCTTTACCGAGAGCGTTCGTCATGAACCTACTCCAGCAAACTTCAGAGAGCCTCGACTGCCAATCTACACTGGAGAGACTGATCCAGTAAAGCACATTTAAGCCTTTGAATCGGCTGTTGCTCTCAAGACTCTGTCAGATGCAACTAAGTGCAAGCTCCTTGTCACCACCTTTGATGGACAAGTGAGGGACTGGTTCTATGGTCTTCGCCCTCACTCCATCACTTCCTTCGTTGATCTGCGAAGGGAGTTCTTGCTCAGATTCTCTACCTCCACCAAGAGAAAGGGCGGTCCTGAAGCCCTCTTTGAGATCAAGCAACGAGAGAATGAAACTTGGTCTCAGTTCGTTGATCGTTTCCAAAGAGAAATCTTGGACATCGAGATTGTCAGTCAAGAAATGTACCGAGTGACTCTTATCCACGGTCTCCATGAAGAGCCTCTCAAGTTTGAAGTCAATGTCCGTGCACCGAGAACATATCAAGAGTTGATTGCCTTAGCCAACTCATACATCCGAGGCGAAAAAAGCAACCCAGGCTTCGTCTCCAAGCTCATGTCAGAGAATGATCATTTTCACAAACAGCCTCCGAGGTCTCCTCACAATGATTTCCCAACTCATTCAAGGAAAGGAAAAAGGTTTCAGCGCCATCGATACTCTTTTCTGAGCCGTGATCGCGCTCAAGATTCGTTGTTACCGCTAGCTTCTTCTCAAACAGCTGCAGTCTGCCATCAGCGAGATGATGACTTGCATGAGTCTGAACTAGATGAAGCCGTGCTAGAAGTAAGCCAGATCATGAAAGATAGGGCTAGATACAAAAAGCCTTACCGACCAGCCGATCAAAGGTCTAGAGATTCAGAGCCTTACTGTGAATTCCACAAAGAGTCAGGTCACCTGACCGAGAACTGCCGAGCACTCCGCCAGCTTGTGCAAAGGATGCTCCGGCAGGGTAAGATGCGTGACCTGCTTTCCAAAGAAGATCGCCCTGATACAGCAACCTCAAAGGGCAAAGGAGTTGCAGATGTTCCTTGCTCCTCAAAAGGAGTGAACCTAGTCGAAGAACCCCCTCTCCTCGTTGTTAACAAAACTGTCGAATGCTTCGATGCCGATGACGAGGGTGTGCTTGGAAGGCTATTCTAAGCCAGCAAAGGACTTCATAGTCCTCCAAATTCTCTCACAACCATGATGGGTTATCTCTACCCCTGCCTTTTCAAACATTCTCTTTACAAAACACTTCTTAGTGTTCATTCTTGCTTTTCAACAAAGCTTTTATCAATGATCACATACTGACACAGTTCCCTTCTTGTATTGTTTTCTCCTCTATTCTCTCTTCTCCGAGAGGTCACTGAGCCGCAGAGATGTCGCCGAGTCTTGCTATAGGCCCCCTTGGGATTGGATTTCGGCGTAAGACCACGGTGACCACATATCGCGGGGAGATTTCGCATATGTGTGTAGTGGGGGCTATCCAACTCTCATGCGGAGGAATACTGGACTTTGGATCCTAGCCGGCATCTAACACAGAGTGTGTGCTAGGGAGGCCCCATGTGTTAGCTCTGCTGTGCTCTGTTAGGATACATCACAGTTACGATGATCTTTGCTTGACAAGCAATGACGACCAAGCGTCGTCTTGTCTCTTCGATCATCTCACGACTGTGATGGCCGAGCGTTCTCTAGTGCTCCCCATCCATGCTTTCCCGGGATCCTCTACTCCACTGATCAATCCACAGATAACCTATAGGCCACTTGGCGCAACCAGTCTCATTGATCAGTGATGTAGTAACCCAAAGCATGTGATCAGTGCCTCTAGCTGTCCTTCTCAGGATTTCCCTTGCTTTTCTCCTTTGTGCCCTCCTAGAGGATGCGCGGCCAGCCCGCTTTGAGTAGGACTATACTCGGGATGACTTTTCTCAGGCAAGCGATGCATAAGGCCCACGGGTGATCTGTGGCGGCATCCGGTCTTTCTTAGTCATCTCCGAATATAGACCTCTTTTTTGTCAACTGGCTCCTTTCACAGGTGAACAGGTTAATCCGACCTATCAAAAGGATTTCCAGCATTCACTTTACTTATGCTCATCTTATATGCATCGCTTGCTCAAGCTCTATCAGATGATGGTTCACAGAGTTATTCATTACTCTTATTAAAATCTAATGATATCAAACATTGATCAAAGAATCTTACTCTCCTCGATCATCAAGTCATGCTATTGCAATCTAGTTAAGATTGACAGAATTTGTCAAGTTCTTTCTCTGCTAATCTGATCATGTCCATCCAGCCATATCAACAGTTAACGCTCGATTTATTGATCTGGGCTTCATGATAAATAGTTCATCAGGCATTTTCCTTGCCATTTGGTCATGTCCACCTTATCTCATCAACAGTTAACACTTGCAAGCCTTCTCTCAGGTACTTGCAAGCTCTTTTCATATATGTATGTCTGCTTTTAACTCTTTTCTTGCAGAGACTAGCAGATACTTGCAAGCCTTCTCTCAGGTACTTGCAAGCTCTTTTCATATATGTTTGTCTGCTCCTAACTCTTTTCTTGCAGAGAATAGCAGACACTTGCAAGCCTTCTCCCAGGTACTTGCAAGCTTCTTTTGTATATTGTCTGCTTCTAACTCTTCTCTTTGTAAAGATCAACAGACACCTGCAATCCTCATCCAGGTACTTGCAGTTTAATTCATTATTCTATGTCTGCTGCTCACTCCTTTCTTAGCGGTGGTTAGCAGACACCTGCAAGTCATATCCAGGTATTTGCAGCTTATTTTTTGTATACAATACCTGCTCCTAACTCTCTTCTTGCAGAGATCAGCAGACCCTTGCAAGTTTCTTCACAGGTACTTGCAAGCTACTCACACATACCATGTTTGTTCCTAACTCTCATTTTGCAGAGATCATCCGATACTTGCGAGTTTCTTCACAGGTACTTGCAAGTTACTTTCATATACTGTGCATACCTTTAACTCTTCTTTTGCAGAAACCAGCAAAGACTTGCAATTTCCTTCCAGGTACTTGCAGCTCATTTTTCCTTCTTGTATACTCTTCATCCTTCCTTTTTTGCAGAGGATAACAGGTGCTTGCAAGCCTCCATCAGGTACTTTCAAGTTATTATGCTTTTATGTTTTCCTCTCACTTTCATTTTGCAGAACTTAGTGGAAGACATATCTTCTTCATTTTGCAAAAGCAAACTCAGGTACACACACGATGTACCACCCATACATGTCTACCCTAACTTTCCTCTTGCAGGAAAGTAGACAGGAAGCGCCAAACTCCTAAGGAGAGGCTTCAGGTTCTATCTCTTCTTGCCCCCTTCTCTTTCCGTTGGGGCGGATCACGATTTTCGTGGGTCTCCAACTTTTTCGAAGTTCTATTCGGAACTTAAAAAAGTGCGGGGATTATATTAACCCCGAAATCGGCGATCCTTCCCAAGCCGGCTAGCTCGCTCGTCACGGCCTGTCCCGGGTTCCTCCTGGAGGCCGTGATGCCCTAGGGAGGGCGGACAAAATTCTCTGTCCGCTCAGGCCGCGCGGCTTGCGCGGTCTCAGCGGTCTGATCGACCAGGCCGCGCGCCTTCCCTTGGTCGGCAGGGTCCGCGGACTGCTTCTGCAGTCCGCCTCTGCAGGCCGCCCCCCTTTGCCGCTTGACCGCAAGGTTGTCTCCGCAGGTCTCTTTCTGCCGGACTCAACTACCTACCTACCCCAGGCCGCCAACTCCGGCTACCCGCCAAGACCAGCAGCAACGTCCAAGTTCCTCGCGAGCTGGGCGGACTCGAAGTACGACCAAGACTTCCAGTCCGCCTTCATTGGTGAACCCCAACAGCCTCAACAACCAGGCTCTCCATATCCAACGTAAGCGGACTCAACTTTGCAGCAGCCGCGGACTCAGTGGACTTGGCGGACTCTCTATGCAGTCCGCCCTTTCCTTTGTCAGCACCAGCTTCTCGGCAGCAGTACCAGTTTCCTCCTCAGTCCGCAGGCCTTTCACAGGCTCAGCCAGTAGTAGCAGACTTCTCCCTCAGTCCGCAGTCTTGGTGCGGACTCAGTCAGTAGTGGCGGACTCCTTCCAGCCCGCCAGGCATCAAATCCTCCAGAAGGCAGTACCAGTCCGCATAACCTCGTGCGGACTCGCCGGACTCCGCGGGCACTCTCCTGCTCGCACCCCTTACAGCTCGCTCAGTTCAGTAGCGACGGACTCAGCGATTCTCCTTGCAGTCCGCCGCTTGTCCTCCAGTATCCGCCACCCCAGCAGTAGGCGGACAGTCCCAGCTTAGCAGTGACGGACTCCTCGAACCCGCAGCGCAGTCCGCCACTGAGTCTCCCATTTTGCCGACAGCAGCACCGGCTTCAGTACCAAGTCCCAGTCCGCGCGGCCTATTGCGGACTCGGCGGACTCTGTCTCCTTCTTGCTCAAGTTACCGTCTCACCAGGGGTAACGTCAGCGCAAGCTGTTACCTCCTCGGGCCTATAAATAGCCCCCCATGCCTCTCATATGGGGATCGCATCATCGCCAAGGTGCTCATGCTCGAAGTCAGCCAGCAAGCCATTCTCCTGCGGACTCCGCTTTTCAGTCTGCACCCCCCTCTGCGCCTTTAGCCGCGCGGCCTGCCGGCCTCTAGTTCTACAGTCCGCGCGATCTCCCGATTCCCTTAACCGCGCGGCCTGCCAGCTACGCTCTTCACTCCGCGCGGCCTCTTCTGGCACTTCTTCCTTAGCCGCCAGCTTCCTTCTTGTACCCTTTACTGCTTTCTTGAAAGGTGTATTAGCAAGTTGTAACTCTCGCTATTAATAAAAGGAGAGTCCGTCGCAAGAGTGACGTTTAAGCCGCGACGGGCGAAGTCTGCTGTTGCCGCTGCTAGCGGCCCCCTCTCTCTCCCTTCTTCCTAGCTCAGCTCAGCTCCCTCGGCAACCAACCTGCAAGCACAACCGTCATAGTAACCATCTGCTCGACAGCTCCTGATCAACCTCCTCCTCTCATCAGCCTTCCCGGCTACTCTCAGCACCCTCTCCTCTATCCCCGCAACCTCCTTGACAAGCGTTTGCTCCACTCTCGAGCACTCAGAAGCTTCCTTCATCCCTCTTCCCCCGCAGCCTCTATCCCTTTCTCCACTCAGCTTGTGAGACCGAACACCCCCCCTCCGTGTTAGCTGCCCGGTGCCGTTTTCGCGCACCAACAAGCTCGGTACTCAACATTTATACTAATTCGAGCAATGAGAGTTAATCTTACTATGCCCAGAGATCAGGTTACAATTCGAAGGTGCTGTTGCAATTTAGGCACAAACCGACCCAAACAGCATCACGAACAGACCTAGTGATGTGGAGCAGAGACGTGGATCCGCAACAGAGGACGAGTTTTGGGCCTGTTCGAGACTTATTTGGCGACTTACCATATATGGCGTGCCCGGATCGATGATCTGACTCCGCAGATGCGTCCGAATTCGTGTTGCGAGTCAAAATCATATATTACTTTAGTTTTTTTGGTTTATATTTGTTGTATTTGAGTGACCCCACCTCCGGCCAATCATAATCGTCGATGGTAGGATGCCTTAAATTTCTTTTATTATAAATAGATAGGTAATGGACTGGTTTTAGACATTGCAGAATTTGGAGATTTGTATTCCCTGATTCCCGCGATCCCGCCACGGTGCCGACTTCGCAAAACCCTAGGTGACTACTTATAGGTTGGTATCTTCCTTCCCTAGGTCTTCCCTAACCATAAATCACTTTCCTCTTCCTCCAGCCTCCCTTTCTGCCTCTCCCAAGGCTTCAAACTGCTGGTCAACCCCTGCTTCTAATCCATACAGCCGCTGGTCTTGTTTCCCCTCCTCAACCTCCCCCCCCCCCCCCCCCCCCCCCACACACACACACACAGCAAACACCCCACCACTAGCATCCAAACTCCCCTTCCAGCAAGCCGCCAGGCCTCCCCCTATCCCCTCTGCTGCCGCCAGCACCTCCTCCAGCAAAAATCACTGCCAACTGTCCCTCATAAACCCTCCCTACACTGCCAGCCTCCCCTTTATTTCCCAGCAACAGGCCCAATTCCAGTCTCCTGTTCCTTTTCCCCATTGCCTCCCCTCTCGTGAAACCACCTCTGATAGCCCTCCCCCTTCCGCATCAAGCCAGATCTAGAAATTTCAGCCCAGATCTGATCTCAAATTTTCAGATCGACCCTTCCCCTTCCGGATCTACCCATACATCGTCAGATCTATCCATTTCCGGTCCAATTCCACGTTCCACCGCCGAGGATAATGTTACAGATCATTTTTGGATCCTTCGCCGTTTATCATATTATACGTTGTATGGAGTCGTATTAGGAGTCAAGTCGTATTATATTAATATTTATGTATTTTTAATATTTTATGCATTATCGTGTAATTACGGGTTTGCCACCCGGGGGTTCTATAAGTAGACCCTTAGTGTCTTGTATGGGATTATCAATGAATGAAGTCTAGTTCTTGTCTCTTGTTGTGAGATCTTGGTGGCTCTCTCCTCCAACGAGCAATCCCGCCTAGGCAGCTGCGGTTCCGGCTCCACAGTATCCCCCACTACCGCCATCATATTTGCCTCCGACCTCTACTCCGGCGAGTTACCGCTGTTACGGAAGTAGGCCCGTAACAACTTGGTATCAGAGCCATCAGTCCTCTTCTGCGAACGCACGCCAACCTCGCACCGACGCCATCTCCCCTTCCTGTTCTCGATTAGCTCTCCCGACAGGTCTGCAACATCAAACCGCTTCTACTTCCGCATCCCCGTCGCGTGCAACAGCGCGCACAGCGAGGCCACGACAGCACTCCTCGTCATTCCATCGTCGTCAGGACCTCGTCGTTTCATCGGTGTTGCATCTTCATCGAACTACTTCAGCCGTTGTCCTCCTCGTCTTCCGTCGAGTTCAGACATCCCCCAGCCGCTGACCTCCGACCTCCTCAACTCCAGCTGCCGGCTCCGTCGAAATCGGTCCCGCTCGCACCTCTTCTTCCACACGAGCTTGCCTTACCCATCGGCATCGCCTTACCCGTCGGTCGATTCCGACTTTCGCAACTCCCATTTCATCGTCGCTTCTTTGCTTCATCGACGACGAGGGTCTTACGCAACTCTCTCTACGTCAACGTCAAATTCTGCACGCTCCCCTACCCTTTAGAGCCCCGCGCGCCTCTGTTCCCGCTGCTTCGAGCCTCGCTGCTCCTTTTCATCCCTCGAGCCCCAAAAATTTTGTATTTTATTGAACTTGCTGCTGTTCCCGTGGACCCCACTTCAAGTAATATTTTTATTTTCCTTTATTACCACAGCTGCCAGCTAACTTCTTTATTACAGCCGCTTGTTTCTATCACACGCCTATCTCACACCTCTTATACATTTAAAACTCCAGACCCATCTTTTATTTTTATTATTCCTGCTACTTATTCACATCAAACCCATCAAACTGCCAACCTTTTAATTGATTATTGTTTAAGTAATTAATTAACTTTATTTTATCCTCACAATGATATCGACGTTAATCACATCTTATGATTCAGAGGCTACTCGACTCTCTCATGAGATACATCGTCTCGGCGCAGCCATCCTGGTCCTCTTCGAAGACATACTTGCTAAAAGTACACAGTTGCTCACCACACCGCCGCCGCCACAAGACCATGCAGTCGTTGCTCCGTCGCTGATGCCAGTTATTGCCTTGTCGGCCCCGATCAACTCGCCGCATCTTTTGCCGACACATGCTCCACCGGTCGACGCTTCCCCGATCTACGTGCTGCTGCTCATCACCGCTTCACTGATCTTGACAAAACCATCTCTTCTGCCGCTCGTATCTCCAGCGGCACCACCGCCACTCACCACCGACATCATCGTCGCTACACAATATCATGCATTATTCTGGCGAGAAATCAAGCTACCAGATGATTCGGTCACCGAGTGGAGTTTGAGCTTGAGGGCAAGCTCGATTTTCGAGGGTGGATGAGATGTTACAGATCAGTTTCGGATCCTTCGCAGTTTATCATATTATACGTTGCATGGAGTCGTATTTGGAGTCAGGTCGTATTATATTAATATTTATGTATTTTTAATATTTTATACATCATCGTGTAATTACGGGTTTGCCACCTGAGGGTTCTATAAGTAGACGCTTAGTGTCTTGTATGAGATTATCAATGAATGAAGTCTAGTTCTTGTCTCTTGTTGTGAGATCTTGGTGGCTCTCTCCTCCAACGAGCAACCCCGCCTAGACAGCCGCGGTTCCGGCTCCACGGTATCCCCCACTACCTCCATCATCTCCGCCTCCGACCTCTACTCCGGCGAGTTACCGCTGTTACGGAAGTAGGCCCGTAACAGATAACCACCTATGTTATTTTCACGCTACCGATTCCACATTAAATCGTCGTCAAAACGCATCCGGCTCCGGAATCTTCATTGCCTTGGTCAGTCCATTATTTTCGTGAGTCCTTGTTGTATTGGATAATTATTTTCAACATTATTATTATTGTTTTTGATCTTATACTTGTTTGGGCTCTTGTACTGTGGTTGTTTGTTTTATTATGATTTGCAAGATTTATTCGTCGCGCGTTCTTGCTTTGGCCCTCCACGCGAAGGGAAGCTTAAGTTTGTCTCCCCTAAAAGAATTATTTTGTTTTTGTCATAATCATGCATATGCGATTAAATAATTTAATACTCAATTGAATTATCTGTCGAACTTTTGCATGACATGTAGGATTAGATCACCGTTTATTCGTCGCCTATAGATTCGTCCTGCATCAATGGTTATCAGAGCCAGATTGCGCACACTTTTCGATACGTAGTTGTAGAGTTTATAGGTTTTTGTCATGTCTAGGAATCCCCGATATTCCTTTCCATTTGGAGAGCCCGAGTCCACTTACACCTGCTCCTATAGAGCCCCGTCTGGGAGATCCTCACGTTACTATGACGATTATTCTCAATCGCAGCACACCACCTTCAGAGATCGTGTTGATCCTTCAACACAACTCAATTACCTTAGGGATGATTATCATGAGTATCGTTGCTTTGAGAGAGGTTTCGAAAGTCAGTTTCGTACTATTGCTCCTTTTGATGGCTGATCGAGTCTTTCAGATATTAGCACATGCACATGAAATATTATCTCGATCATTTTGAGTTATTAGGTAAGTGTTGCATCAAGTTTGTGAAATTTAGGTTTTTAGATCAGACAAGAGCATATTGGTCTAACGTTGAGAGGACCCGTGAGCGAGACTGCCTTCAAAGCATCACCTGTTGGGTGGACATGAAGTGTATATTGTGTCAGAGATATCTGCCTTCGTCGTATCGGAGTCGCTTGCTCGAGCAATTATTTTTCGCTCAGCAATGATCCATGTCTGTCACTGAGTACAAGGACCGTTTTGATGCGTTAGTGGTAAGGAGTGATATCCAAGAGGACCCAACCATGACCATCTCTCGATTTCGGTCTGTACTACGGTCTGACATACGTACTGAGATGGTTTATCATAGCTTGAAGTCTCTCGATTAGACATATCAGCTCGCCCTTCGTTATGAACTGTCTTTGAGATCCGCAAGAGCTGGTCAGTGAGATTCTCACCCTGACATCCGCATTACGAGTCCCTCCCTACTGAGGTCACCATGATGCCTACCACTGTCCTGTCCGCCATGACAGAAGTGATACCTGATGCGGATTGCTCTCAGCTCAGTGAGATGTTTAGCCCAGTGAGTGACCTATCTTTTGTCTCTGACGCCTCTCTTGTGACCCCGACTGAGAGTGAGCATGAGCGACCTATTGATTCTATAGTATTGTGCCTCTCACTTACACCCTCACTTCTGTCATGTCCTGGGTTGATTATCACCCCTACCCTAGATTCATGTCTTGACACTGCGCCGACAGACCCATTCTTGAGAGTAGGTCTATGTCTCTCTCCTATTGTCATTGCTCTGAGTCACATCACGAGTGAGAGCCCAGAGCTTGGTGTTGAGCTCGTAGTGGCTATGTCACCCATTCATGGGGACACTACCCCTTACGATGATACTCATCTGGAGAACCTTGACCCTAATAACGAGTTCTTTGACGAGCCCCTAGTTGAGCCTCCTGATGATCCGCCACATCCCGGTGAGGATGAGATTCAGGCGAGTCCCGTATGTATAAATATCGATTTATTGACGCCTCTTCCATTATTGTCTCTGACCTTGCCCCAGAGGATAGATTTTGTGTGGAGCATCCAATATTTAAGGCACCACCTGTTGACACATCGCACTCTCGATGAGTTTTGGGATGCACCACCTGCTGACCACCAGAAGAGTTTTTTATTTTTGGGGATACTCATCACACTATAGAGCCGCGTCTTCTAGTCGGTGTACATGATTTTCACTCAGGTGGTCGTCGCATTCGCGATGACTTTTCATACGTACCTCCCGGTGAGCTCCCTGATGTGTTGCGCTCCCCGAGAAACATTTGATTCTTTATGTGCTCGTATTTGAATGTAGATGTCTCGCACGGTCACCTGAACAGTCGGCACATACAGGATGAGTTTTTGTACACCCCACTGAGAGAGCCTCTAGATAGACCACCACATTTTATAGACATCCCCGGTCATTATTAGATTCTCCCCCAGCGAGTGTATCGTGTATGTCGTGTTTTATTCGCATCATTTGCATTGTCTGCATGAGTCCGTTGAGTCATTCGTTCTTCATTTGCATTATCTACATGAGTCAGTTGATTTATATGTTCCTCATTTGCATGTGTTATATGAGTCGGTCTGACGGAAAATCAATATTGGTAATAAATTTTATAAATCACATGTGGATGTTCTTTGTCAAGGGCGGGTATGTCCTGAAGACGAGCAGATGATGGTGAGAATCTGCGTTGTGAGGCTCTGTGCAAGGCCTGCTAAATTTTTGAGCATTAGGCAAATGAATCCCTATATAATCATGAGACAGATCAAAGCAAATACCTATGATCTTGATATCCGTGCAAGTATGGGCATCCATCTGATATTTAATGTTGGAGATCTGACGCCATACTACGAGCCTCGCGAGTATGTGGACCCAAGAAGTGGGGACCTCCAGCCGCCCACACCTCCACTCGCGCTGCCTTACCACCCACATAGTCCACCCACGTATGATGGACACCATTACTCACCCACTTCTGACACCCTCCCACCTCGGGACTCGTCTTATTTGATTCTACCTACGACACCGCCGATTGCACTGGGATACACCACTCGTGAGTTGAGCGTTGAGAGCATCACGGAGACCAGACTCCACCAGTACATTTTATTACTGACGTCGATGACACCTGAGTACTTGCAGCAAAACTTGATCGATTCACTCATGGACTTCGACTTCAGTACGATCGTCTCTATTCATCGGAGATGACAACTCTTTAGTCGGGGGGGGGGGGAGTTGATTGACGATGACACTCTTCCATCGACGACACTTGGACGATCTCTGGTGGGCCTCTTTGAGTCTTACCTGCCTTACATCGAAAGAATTTCAATCTCTATTCATCAGGAGATGAATTCTTTAAAGCCGGGGAGAATGATGTGGAGCAGATACGTAGAGCCGCAACGGAAGACGAGTTTTGGGCCCGTTCGGGGCTGATTTGTCCACTTACCATATATGACGTGCACTGATCGATGACCCGACTCCATAGATGCGTCTGGATTCGTGTTGCGAGTCAAAATCATATATTACTTTAGTGTTTTTGTTTATATTTGTTGTATTTGAGTGACCCCACCTCCGATCAATCATAGTCGTCGATGGTGGGATGCCATAATTTTCTTTTATTATAAATAGATAAGTAGTGGACTGGTTTTAGGTATTGCAGAATTGGAGACTTGTATTCCCGCGATCCCGCCACGGTGCCGACTCCATGGAACCCTATTTAACGACTCCTAGATTGGTATCTTCCTCCCCAAGCCCTTCCCTAACCCTAAACCACTTTCCTCTTCCTCTAGCCCCCCTTTTCACCGCTCTCAGGGCTTCAAACTGCTGGCCGACCTCTGCTTCTAATCCATACAACCGCCGACCTTGTTTCTCCTCCTCAGCCGCACCTCCCCCCACAACAAACACCCACCGCCAGCCTCCAAACTCCCCTTCCAGCAATCCGTCGGGCCTCCCCCTATCCCCTCTACCACCGCTAGCCCCTCTAGCAAAAACCACCGCAAACCGCCCCTCCTAAACCCCTCCCACCACCGCCAGCCTCCCCTTATTTCCCAGCAGCAGGCCCAATTCCAGCCTCCTGTTCCTTTTCCCCACAGCCACCCCTCTCGTGGAACCACCTCTGATAGCCCTCCTCCTTCCGGATCGGCCCAGATCTGGAAATTTCAGTCTGGATCCGATCTCAAATTATCGGATCTACCCTTCCCCGCCCGGATGATCTACCCATACATCGCTGGATCTATCTATTTCTGATCTGATTCCACCTTCCACCACCGAGGACAGCCACCTACGCTATTTCCACGCCACTAGTTCCACATTACATCGCCGTCAAAACGCATCCAGCTCCGGAATCTTCAGTGTCTTGGTCAACACACTACTTTGGTCAGTCTTTGTTGTATCGGATAATTATTTTCAGCATTACTATTATTGGTTTGGATCTTATAATTGTTTGGGCCTCTTGTATTGTGGTTGTTTGTTTTGGATAATTATTGTGATTTGCAGGGTTTATTCGCCGCGCGCTCTTGCTTTGGCCCTCCACGCGGAGGAAAGCCTAAGCTTGTCTCGCATAAAAGAATTATTTTGCATGGTGTTGAGTGAGCTCAAAACTTGTATGTATTGCTTGTGTATTAAAATAGAAGGAGAGAATACAAATATATAAGAGAGAAAATGAGAAGAAATCCTATACAATGATGTGGGACTAATAAGAGAAGACGGAAATAAAAAATACATGGGCCCAATACTGGGTTATTTACATGGGCTTTTCTAACACTCCCCCGCAAGCTGGAGCGTACAAATCGTATGCACCAAGCTTGGACAAGCACTGATAGAAGACTGTACTGGGAAGAGCTTTAGTGAGAACATTCGCAACTTGTTCTGTCCCAGGAACATGCTTCAGGTCAATCTTCTTCATTTGAACATTTTCTCTGATGAAGTGACAATCAACTTCAATATGTTTAGTTCTCTCGTGGAATACCGGGTTCTTGGCAATATGTATCGCCGCTTGGCTATCACAAAGGAGAAGGGCTGGGGAAGGAAGTTTTATACCCAGATCGGTAAGAAGACTCTCCAGCCATGTTAGTTCAGAAACTACAGACGTCATTGCCCGGTATTCAGCGTCAGCAGATGATCGAGCCACAACAGCTTGTTTCTTGCTCCGCCACGTAATCAAGTGTCCTCCAAAATATGTGCAAAACCCACTGGTTGACCGTCGATCATGAAGAGAGCCAGCGTAATCAGCATCAGAGTAAGCTATCAATGTAGGAGCTGAAGATAAGGTCTTGTAGATCAATCCTTGACCAGGGGCCGTTTTGAGGTATCTGAGAATGCGTTCAACGGCGTGAAGATGAGATTTTCGCGGGGAATGCATATATCGGTTGACAATACCAACTGCGAAAGATATATCTGGTCTAGTTACCGTGTGGTAGATCAATTTCCAACTAAACGGCGATAGTATTGAGGATTCTCATGTAAAAGATCTGAGTCGGAAGGCTGAGCACATAACTTGTGATTCACATCCATTGGGGTATTGATCGGCTTACAACTCGAGTAACCTGCATCATGAAGAAGGTCGAGACAATACTTCTGCTGGGAAAGGACGAGACCATCTGGTCGTCTAGCAACCTCAAGGACCAAAAAATACCGGTGGGGTCCCAGATCCTTTGTTTGAAAAACTGTACCGAGATGTCGTTTGACCTCCTGTATTCCCTGTGAGTCATCTCCCGTAATTATGATGTCGTCAACATATACTAACAGAAGAACCGTCTCCATTGTACGGTGGCGAGTGGACATCGAGAAGTCTGTCATGCTTCGAGAAAAACCAACCTCCCGAAGAGCCTTGCTGAACCTGTCGAACCATGCCCGTGGTGATTGTTTGAGGAAATACAGAGCTTTCTTAAGGCGACAAACCTGAGACTCCCCCGTGGTCTCAAACCCGGGAGGTTGTTGCATATAGACAGTTTCCTGCAAGTCGTCATTCAAAAAGGCATTCTTAATATCCAGTTGCAGTAAGGGCCACCAGCGATGGACAGCCACCGAGATAAGAACCCGAACGGTGTTGAGTTTGGCCACCAGAGAGAAGGTTTCCTCATAGTCCATCTCGTGTTGTTGGGTGAAGCCCCGGGCGACCAGCCGAGCTTTCAGACGGTCAACCGTCCCATCAGCGGCATGTTTGACGACGAAGACCCACTTACACCCAACCGGTTTCTGACCCGGGGGAAGTGGTGCGAGAGTTCAGGTCTGGTTGGTACAGAGAGCAGTCATTTCCTCCTCCATGACAGCCTTCCAGTCGAGATGTTGTAGCGCCTCCAGCACAGTGTTAGGAACCGAAATGGAGGAAATAGAAGTGGCAAAGGTGTGTAGTTGGGGAGAGAGGCGATGCAGAGAGCCATAATTCGCCAGAGGATGAGCGGTAGAGGGAGATACCTGATCAGCAGGGCGCGGGGTAGCCGAGGAAGAGGCCGACTGCAGAGGGGTAGCGGAACGAGGAGGAAGGTGGCGAGAGTAAACTTGAATAACTGGTGGCCTGGAGGGAGCAGGAGCAGGGTTAAAAGGACGTAGGGGAACAAGCGCAGTAGTAGGGATGACGGGTCAGGGTATAGGCAGTGGTGGAGATGTCGTCGGGGAGGAAGGAGCATGAGGTGGGGAAAAGAAAGGTTGATCTTCCCAAAAAGTAACATCGGCGGAGACGATGACCTTCCGGGTGACCAGAGAGTAACACAGGTAGCCCTTCTGAGTGCGAGAATAGTCGACGAAAATAGTTTTAGCTGCTCGGGGATCCAACTTGTCCGAGGAGGGACCCAGGAGGTGAACGAAGCAAATGCAGTCAAAGACCCTTGGTGTGATAGGGAAGGCCGGAGTGGAGGGGAATAAGAGGCTGAATGGAGGGGCAGAGTTGAGAACCAAGGAAGGGAGGCGGTTGATGAGGAAACACGCAGTGGATACCGCAAAGTTCCAGTAAATTTTTGGAACATTCATTTGAAGAATGAGGGAGCGGGCAACGTCGAGGAGGTGGCGGTTCTTGCGTTCGGCAACGCCATTTTGTTGGGGGGTGTAGGCACATGAGGTTTGATGAATAATACCAAATTCTGCACAGAGATTGGCAAAATCATGGCCGGTGTATTCGCGAGCGTTATCGGTGCGCACTGTTTTGATAGTTTTGGAGAATTGCGTGCGAGTTTCTTGTATGAAGGCGCGAAAGATGCGAGAGAGCTCAGAGCGATCACGAAGTAGGTAAAGACATGTGGTGCGAGAATAATTATCAATGAAGGTTATAAAATAACGGTATCCAGAGATACTTGTAACTTTAAAAGGACCTCAGATATCGGAGTGTAGTAAATCAAACGGAGCAGCGCTCCTAGTACAATGAGCAGGAAAAGAAGTACGCGGTTGTTTGCCGTAAACACAAGAATCACATTTGAAAGCTGGAAAAGAGACATCAGGCAGCGCCTTTTGGAGAACGGGTAGAGGGGCATGCCCAAGACGGCGACGCTAGTCAACAGCGGAGACTGAGGAGAGAATAGGGGGAGAGGCATCAAGAAGGTAGAGCCCGTTCTGCAGTCGTCCCCTACCAATGGTAGTCCGCGTCCGCCGATCCTGTATCAAAAAAGAAGAGCGAGTAAATGTGACAGAGCAATCCATATCATGAGTGAGGCGACCAACAGAAAGCAAATTAAAAGGAGAGCCCGAAACATAAAGAGCCGAGCGAAGAGAAATGGAGGGGGCAAGAGAGATGTGGGCGCAGCCGGAGACCGGAACAGTCGCCCCATTAGCGACGGTGATAGATTTCGGATGAGGAACATTCGAGTACTTGAGGGGTCACATCGAGGTGATGTGATGAGTAGCCCCCGAGTCCAAGATCCAACGCGGACCGGAGGAAAGACAAGTAATACCTGCAGTAGAGATGGAGGCAACAGAAGCAGGAGGAGGGCTAAGAAGCCCCTGGAGTTGTTGTAGCTGGAGGCGAACGGCCTCAAGGTCGGTACCAGTGGAGGAGAAGCCATCAGTGGTAGCAGCCGTAGTGGGGCGAGGAGAATAACCATGTTTCTTTTAGCAAACGGCATTTGTGTGGCCATCCCGGTCGCAATATGAACACTTGGGGCGGCCCCGATCCCCACGTCCCCTTACCGCGAGAGCCGGAACGTCCACCGCGAGCAGAAGGCGGTGGGGGAAGCAAGGGGGGAAGGGTCTGATGAAGGAGAGCCGGAGAGGAGGGCGCCGGAGAATCCAGGGGTGGTGATACTCGAAGGAGCATAGAGCAGACATCAGAGAGGGAGGGAGTAGAGGCCGAGGCCAGCACCTGAGCCCGGATGCTCTGAAGGTGAGGCGGGACACGAGTCATCATCATGGCAATGCATACAGCCTCCTTTTGCACGCGCTGAGCAGCAAGGTCGGTGGTAGAAGGCTGATGCTGGATCCAGGCATCTGCCAGAGTCTTGGCACGAGTAACAAACGAGGTCATGTCAGCCGCCCCGCCAGCATCAAGAGTCCGAAGGTCGGTAATAATGTCGTAGAGGTGCTGAAGACTATCCTTTCTAGAGTATAAGGAGTGAAGCTCCTCCCACATAGCTTTGGCGGTCTCATGGTACATGACCATTTGGTATGGCTCACCCTCCAGCGAATTAAGGAGCCATGTTTGAACGCGGCCTTCATTACGTAGCCAGTCCTCCGTATTATGGGAAGAAGGTGCGTTAGTAAGGTGAAGCACAAGGCCCTTGGCCTGAAGAACACGCCGAACTGAGTGGACCCACAGAACAAAGTTCTTCCCAGATAATGAGATAGTTGTGATCCGCAGCGCATCTCGAAGGTCAGGAAGAGAAGCCGGGCGGTCTGCAGGAGGATTAACCGCCTGTCTGATAGAGTCGATGGAAGAGCCCATGGAGCTGGGGAAGGCCGCAACGAATAAAAGAGCGTGCGGTTAGAGAAGAGGCCGCAGCGGATAGGCACGTCGACAAGTACAGGGGAGAGAGTGACAAGAGGCCGCGACCAGGTGCGGGAGAGAGCAAGGACAACCCGCACGGTCACTGAGAGAACACCAGCTGCTAAGCAAGAGCGAGAAGAGAAGACAGCTTGAAAGAGACAAGGAGAAGTCGCAGCGGTTAGAAATAGAGTACGCGCGGCCAGAAGAGGGAAGCAGAGGCAGAGACCGCGAGTAGGAACTCGAGCGGTTAGAGAGAGAAACCGCTAGGAGGAACTTGAGCGACAAGAAAAGAGACCGCGAGTAGGAACTCGAGCGGCAAGAAGAGAGACCGCGAGTAAGAACTCGAGCGGCAAGAAGAGAGACCGCGAGTAAGAACTCGAGCGGCTAGAAAGGAGACCGCGAGTAGGAACTTGAGCAGCAAGAGAGATAAACCGCAAGCCGCAGGAGGAGGCCGCGCGGTAAGAGGAAGACAGAGGAGGCAGCGGGAAGTGGGGCCCACGGGTTGAGAGGAGAGGCTATAAAAGGCACTGAGGGGTGGATCCACGGGAGGGAGGGAGAGGAGAGCAGGCAGCGGTTTAGCAAGGGAGAAGCCGCGGAGAGAACGGACGGGTAGAATGGTCTGCTACCCGATGCGAGTAGAGGGACAGGTCGCAGAGGGATAGCGGACAGGAGAGGAAGACAGGCTGGGCGGTTAGAGAAAGTGAAGCCGCAAGGTCGGAATCGTTCCCTCTGATACCATGTTGAGTGAGCTCAAAACTTGTATGTATTGCTTGTGTATCAAAATACAAGGAGAGAATACAAATATATAGGAGAGAAATGGAGAGAAGAAATCTTATACAATGATGTGGGACTAATATGAGAAGAAGGAAATAAAGAATACATGAGCCCAATACTGGGCTATTTACATGAGCTTTTCTAACACATGACATGTAGGATTAGGTCACCGTTTATCCGTCGCCTATAGATTCATCCTGCGTCACCTAGCTTTGTTACCAGTCTAATATAAAATGAGAAATTAATGAACATACCGTATCAAATTTCTAGAAATTGGTTTTCACGTCTTTCGAGTCAACATGTATTTCGAATTATTAAACCATATTCATTAAGTTAATTACTTGAATTATTAAAGCATAATTACCGGAAGGATTCTTAATTAATGGAAATTTTTTATTAGTTTTTGTAGAATTAAAATGCTATTGATGAAAATGATTGAAGTTAAAATATTGATAAAGGCGTATAAATATATGAACAAAGTATTACAAGTCAAGAATTTTGTCGGTGTTTATTTGGCGGTGTGTTATTAACAGGCTTGTACATATATATAGAAGAGAGAAGCCCAAGAATTCTTTTCATCATGGTATCAGAGCCAGCTAGGTTACGATTCCGCTAGGAGATTGACGGGAGAAGGAGATCGTCAGGGAGTTTCTTCGCAGCACACAACTCTCCTGATTAAAGAAGTAGTCCGAGCACGCTCCAGATCTCGTCTAGGAGTTTCGTCGGGGAGTTTCTTTGCAGAAGCAGTCGGCCTCTCCAGATCGAAGGAGTTTCTTCACAGAAGAAGTCGGCTTCTCCATTCGACGACGGGGAAGAAGTTTCGCTCCAGATCCTTGGCAGAGAAGCACCAGATCCCGTCACCCGTCACAAAAGCAGTTTCAGCATCAAGTCGATTGGGTCGGGATCTCCTCCCTGCATCAAGCGCGCCATTTGGATAACTACTCCTGGTGTGGGGCTACGACATCTTCCAATGGAGGATATTCTCAAGAAGTTGGATCTCGCAGAGGTGGCTACGTTGTTGAAACTATTGGGCTCCTCGCCTCGACCAGTGAAGTTGGACCTTCTGCCGGTTGATCTGAATCTTGATGGGCCGACCACTTATCTGGGGTGGTCACGTCGCGTGAAGATAACCCTTGCAGCACAAAAGGTTAGAGGTTTGTTGACAGGGGAGTTGAAAAAGCCAGAGAACCCAGCTGTTGGCGATGACTGGGAGTCAACCCACATGACAGTATTCATGCGGCTTCTCAACTCGCTAGTCCCATCCATTAATGCCACGATAGATGGCCTGGAGCCAGTCATGAAGGTTTTGGAAAAGCTGAAAAGTACTTATGATGGAGTGGGGAACACCCTCCGGGTCTTGCAGGTGAAGGGAGAAATTGATGACACAGTTCAAGGCAAGAAGACTGTGTAGAAGTATGCCTCTGAGTCAGAGCGTCTATGGGTAGACTATGACTATGCTTCTTGTGCGGTGAGTTGCAGCAACCCACAGTGTAGGGCCTCCAAGATAATCGTGGAGAGGACTATGAAGTTTCTGAAGGGTTAGATGAAAGGTTCGATCAGAAGAGAACTCTACTTTTGTCTGGTACAAAGATTCCTACACTTACCGAGGCCATCTCAGCCATGATTCAGGAAGAGACCCTCCTCAAACTTCAGGCAGGGACTGTAGGGTCCGTTGCAGTCAAGTCAGCACTAGCGGCTACTGGTTCGGGTGTTTTAAGGCCACGAGAGGAAACCCGACAGTGTTACAACTGTTGTGGAGATATGTCATCTCTGGTATGCTTGCCACAAACCATCCAAGGCAGGGGATCTAGGTGGTGGTCGTGGATGTGGTCGTGGTCGTGGATGTGGCTGGGGTCATGGTGGCAGAGGTGGTTATCGTGTCAATCTTGGCATTAGCGGATGTGTGAGGAGGCTGGTGTTATTTACACCGAGGAGGAATAGACCTTACTAAGCATGATGGAGAGCCTTTAGAATAAGCAAGTTGGTGAAAGCAGTAGGAGCGGAACTGGGGAGCATCAAACTCAGCTATGTATGCTCGCCCCTCCAGGACATCTGATTGGATCGTTGATTCTGGTGCATCAAGACACATAACGGGGGTTGTGGGCGAGTTCTCCTCATACACTCGTCTAACTACTGTAGATAACATTCAGACGGCGGATGGGATTTTCCAACCAGTAGTCGGTAAGGGCACGGTCAATTGCACAGGTTTGATAAAACTATCCAATGTCTTGCATGCTCATTCCTTTCCAGTTAGCCCTATATCCATCAGTTTCAACTAAAATGCATTGTCTCTTTTGATATTCGCAAGGTGACATTACAGGAGAAAGAGACAAGACGGATTCTTGGGATTGGGACTTGGCATGACGGGCTATGGTATTTGGATCGGGAAGGATTGGATGCAACTCTTATATCTGTGGCAGAGATGACAGGACAAAAGATGAGCGTAGAGAATATGCTTCTACTCCATCACCAGCGTTTGAGACACTTTTGGTACCTTAGCTAAATTATTTCCTTTGTTGTTTGAAAAAGTCAATAAACACAAACTGGTATGTGATGCATGAGACTTGGGTAAGCTTACTAGAAGCTCTCATGTGGGCACTTGTCGGGTGAGCTCTTCTGTTTTTGATGTTGTTCCCTCTGAGCCTTGTACCGTTAGTTTTTGTAATGGTTATAGATATTTTGTGATATTTATTGATTGTGTTTCGCGTATCACTTGGTTATATTTGATGAGGACTAAGAGTGATGTCTTTAACGGCTTCCGGGACTTCCCTAAGCACGTCCAAACAATGTACGCTGCAGTGATAAAAGTACCGAGGTCGGATAATGAAATAAAGTACACTAACATGGCATTGACAGAGTACCTATCTGCCCATGAAATATTGCATCAGACCACATGTGCATACACATCTGCACAGAATGGCGTGGCGGAGCCAAATAACAGACATATTTTGGATGTGGCAAGAAGTATGATGCTCAATATGACGGTCCCCTAGAGTTTGTGGGGGTTGCTGATGTGATCTAAAATCTAGGGCTGTAGTTTTGAAATATAAAATTGTGATCTTTTAAAATAATTGGGGCGCGAGAGAACTTCGCGGGCTACTATCCCTTAAATTACTGGACCTATGCATTTAGGGACCCGTTGGCCAGTAACACCAACGAGTCAAACAAAAATTACGTGAACAATATGCGCGATACAAAATACACTCAAGCGCTCATAACATGCACAGACAACTCAATACAATAAAATAAAATCAAACACGCCACGTTATGGGCTACAAAAATAAAACAGGTACAAAAAAATAAAGATGCGTCGCGGGTTGCATCATATGTAGTGTTAACTGCAGCGCAATTGATCAACATAATGTCATCACGGATTCTCGGGTGGAAATCCCCGTGTCAGAAGTTGCAGGGACATAATGGGGGGATGCTTCTATTAAAAGTATTCGGTTGTGTGTTTCGTGAAGGACAACAAGCCGAGTGTCGGGAAACGTGATCAGAAGGCGCTCAGGTGTATTTGTGTGGGCTACTCTAGTACTTAGAAGGGGTACGTGTTTTGGAGCCCAGGGGAGAAGAGAAGTTTCGTGGGCATGGATGTCCACTTCAGAGAGATGGAACAGTACTACTGACAGGAGGAGGCCCCACCTATGACAGTACTGCGTAATATTGAAAGCATGAGGCGAGAGAAGGAGAGTTTGGCGACAGATTTGGAAGTATGGTGTGAAGGATCAATAGAAGAGGAGCATGAGAGTGCTGAGAAGTAGGAGGAAGTGGAGGTGCAGGAGAGTGCTGAGGAGCAGGAGGAAGTGAGAAATGTGAGGCCTACGACTCAAGGGGAGCTACTTACATATCGTAGAACAGGAACGCGAACTGCAGAACCAGTACCCGTGCTCCCAGTGTCAGTGCCTAGTCCCTCGTCTACGTCAGTCTCTGCTCCTGGAGCACCTCCACCACCACTGCCACTTTCTGGTGAGAACATTCCTTTTACTCCCCCATCCCCAACTGTCACGGTCTGGAGGACCACTCACAACAATGCGGACAATCCTCCTGATAGATATGGTTGGGACATTGCTTCTTTTGTCTCTTATGATAATATCTTTTCTTCCCATGAAGCATTTATTGCATCTTTTGATAGTATTATTGTACCTAACAATTGGCAGGTTGCCAAAGCCGATCCAAATGACAAGCAACAATGAAGGAGGAGATGAGAGCTCTTGAGAAAAAACAAGACCTGGGAGCTAACGCGACTACCAAACGACAAGAGGGCTGTCGGGTGCAAGTAGGTTTTCACCGTGAAGCAGAATTCGGATGGGTAGATGGAGCGCTACAAGGCTCGAATGGTCGCCAAGGGATACAGCCAGACATATGGCATCGTTTACAATGAGACATTTGCACCTGTGGCAAAGATGAGCACCGTTCGGACTCTGGTTAGCTTGACAGCGAATGGTGGATGAAAGTTACACCAACTAAATTTGAAGAATGCATTTATTCATGGAGATCTGACTGAAGAAGTGTATATGGAGATATCACCAGGGTTTAGCACAACCAAGACAGAAGGCAGAGTCTGCAGATTGAAGAAGTCTCTCTATAGATTGAAGCAGTTTCCCCGTGCATGGTTTGACCGATTCAGGAAGACTATGATTGAGATGAGATATCAACAGATCAATGCTTATCACACGGTGTTTTTCAGGCAAAATGAAGGTCACCACATCACCATGCTTGCAATATATGTGGATGACATGATTATCACAAGGGACAATGAGCAGGAGATTGTCCGCCTCAAGGAGGCGTTGGGGAAGGAGTTTGAGGTAAAAGATTCGAGTCTGCTTAGATATTTTTTTGGGATTGAGATTGCCTATGGTGCAAAAGGAATTGTTTTGTCCCAGAGAAAGTATGCTCTGGATCTCCTCACACAAACATGGATGTTGGGTGCAAGTCGGCTGCAACACCGATCGAC
The DNA here is from genome assembly GCA_039583875.1 of Platanthera guangdongensis. Classification (NCBI taxonomy): domain Eukaryota; kingdom Viridiplantae; phylum Streptophyta; class Magnoliopsida; order Asparagales; family Orchidaceae; genus Platanthera; species Platanthera guangdongensis. Next base: position 2,232,463 of record CM077151.1, on the reverse strand, counting down.
CCGAAGTTTAATCTGGATGCTGAGGCAGGTGAACCAGTTGATCGGGGGATGTACCAGAAACTAGTGGGGAAGCTAATTTACTTGAGCCACACACGTTCAAACATTTCTTTTGTCATGAGCGTCAGACAACTATTAGTATTGCAAACAATCCAATCCAGCACGATAGAACAAAACATATCGAGATCGATAGGTTCTTCATAAAAGAGAAGTTGAATAGTGGAATACTGGAGCTTAGTCACGTCTCGACCAAAGATCAGGCCGCAGATTGTTTAACCAACGGTCTTAGCTCGAAGGACATGATCATGAATTGTGACATGAGCCCCAATTGTTCTTTTCATCAAATTTCATAAACACAAAATAAATAAATACATAAAACAACGCACCCTTCAAGTCAGCATTAGAGGTCACATTTAATTTCAACTTTGCATGGGGAGCCAAAAGTAATTTTATTATAAAGATCTCTCAATATAGCAGATCGAATGGGCTTGACGATGATATGAACAAGTTAGTTGGACAAAAGAGACGAAGATATAATCATCATGAACCTTCTCACGAATAATATGAATATTCATCTCAATTTATTTTCTTCTCTCATGTGCGACAAAATTAATAGAAATGTGAGTTATCTAAACGCGGTCTGATTATCTGCTACGAGCCTCCAATTGGGAATGAGGTCTTGAGAGAGAAATCTTGGAGAGGATTGTTTCGACCCTTCGTCGACTTAGCCTTGTAAGTGGTGGAAGATACAACGGGTGTCAGGCTTGACCGAGAGGAGGGAAGAGGGGAGCTTTGCTCAACCCTTGCCCTAGCCAAGAAGATGAGAGAAGTAGGAGATTCAGGAGAGAGAATTATGGTTTTTATCTTCATAATCATCAAGCCCACTCTCCTCACCTACATCTTTTCTATTATAATGAGAGTTATATAGTGAGAGAGAAATGTTTAACACAATGTACCAAATATGCCTCTCACCCGGACAATGTAATGCGTGGGAAATAAAAACGTGCGGAAATAAAAGAGAATAGCGACAATAAAGATATAATGTGTAATCACAATGCTCCCTAAGCAAGATGTTAAGCTCCATTTGGGGGGACTTATTTTCTCCGGTCAAGCGGTTACAACCGGATGAACCGGACCTTAAATAAGGTCTGATCTATGCGATCATAACCGCTTGACGGGTGAAAATAAGTCCTCCCAAACGAAACCTTAATATCCTAGAATAAGCTACGTCAAGATGCACCACAAACAATAGTAGACATGATCATTTGCTAGATGATGTCCCGATACAATCAGCATCAGTAAATCCAATCCTCAAATATTTTATGAATAGCAGTCAAATGAATAGAGCGAAAAACTTGAATAAATTTTGCCACCACACTCCAAGAAACACTACCAAAACTAGTAATATTCAAGCAGGTCAATAGGGGTCTGCATTGTTTGCAACTCAGCACGCCTGCATCAGAAAGAAAATCCAAAGCATAAAATTTGCCACCACACTCCCAAGAAACACTACCAAAACTAGTAATTTTCAAGCAGATCAATAGGGGCCTACATTGTTTGCAACTCAGCACACCTGCATCAGAAAAAAAAATCCACAGCATACTGGTGCTGATTCACAACGTACTGGTGCTGATTCACAACATACTGGTGCTCACCAAAATCTTTAATATTAAAGATACCAAACAAGGATTCCCCTACTTGTGAGATAAAATCTCCCATCACAATAATACCATCAAAATAAACTAGTAAGAACAGTATTTTTACCAGTTATAGCACGTGTAAAAAACTAAAAATAATATGATCATACTGCAACTCTGTGACTTCCATATCACATTTCATACACTAACATGTTGAAAACATGTCCTAACAATTGAGGCAGGAATGAACTTGGTGTTTGGTGGCACACTGGTGATGTTTGAGAGAGAAGACGATTTCTGCGACCCTAGCAGATGCAGGTCAAACGTGAGAGGACTCCGTGAAAAAGCGGGCTAGAGACTTCAGGATCAGAGGAAAAGATGTTTGGGTAGCAAGCAAAGGGCAACTCCCAGGGTAGGGCAAGGGCCTTGTTCCAATGTCATAAAAGTATTTGCAAAATGGAATAGCATGTCGTGCATCAGACCGGCGTGCATCATTCACATATAAGAGAAACATTCAAAATTACAAGAAGGCTCCTTGAAAACATCAAACCATAACAAATGGAATCTAAACTTCATATAAGTTTTGTAGATATATCTAATGTTTTCTATTCAACATATGCATGGTTCTCACCATTTAGAAGAGCAGCCGGTCCCAAAAACTTCTCCTGGTTCCACCAATAAGCAGGACATGCCGTGCTGCAGCATGCACATAATATGCATTCATATAGACCATCAAGCTTGTTTCTATCTCTTGGAGATTGGAGATGCTCTCTGTAGTTCTCTGGTGTTTTTCGTGTCTTAAGCCAAGGTTCAATCGACCTATTCACACGTATAAAAACACGATCGATCATGAAATTCTGAAATAAGCTCGAAATACAGGAGATAGCTGAAGAAAAATAAAAATGGATGTATACTTGTACTGTTGGTAGAAGGCGGTGAGATCAACGACGAGATCTTTGATGACAAACATGTGAGGAAGGGCAGTGATCACGGTGGGCGCAGAAGTGTTGGTGTTGACCGCTTGAGGCATGCAAGCGCATTGTTTCCATCGATGTTCATTGAGCAAGATCCACAAATACCCTCTCTGCATGATCTTCTGAAGCTCAAAGTTGAATCTTGCTCTCCCTTTATCTTTTGAAGCACATCCAATACCTGCATACTGTAAAATCCCCAGAATGCATTTACACAATTGAAATAAATAATTTGGCATAAACATTATCCTAATATGTTTAAAGCTCATTCAGCCAGCTTCCTTCAGGCCTTCAATTTATGTATGTTACAATTGTATTATGTGTATACATAAGTCTATTTGAGTATATAATGCATAGATTCATATTATACTATGCAGATGATATTTGAGTTAAAGCTTAATTGGATATGAAAGCTTTAACTTAAATTCATACCATGGGGCCGTAGGTGCTGAGATCAACGTGATAAGAGTGGAGTAAGGGCTTTTTTTCCTGAAAGTCTGGGCTCCACCGGTAAATTTTGAACTCCTTCAACTTCTTCTTCTCTGGCGACAGCTTGGAGAAGCTCCTCACCATCTCCTCTGCATATTCTGGGGCATTCGGATGTCCCTTCAGCGATGGAAACTTGACGGCGCTTCCTGATCCTTGATGATGCTCTCAACCTTCTCCACCCCTTGCTTGAACCAATTCCTGCACGGCTGCCTCTTCCTCCACATTCTCTCTTTCTATCGCCCTCTCTCCCTCTCTAGAATTAACCTTTGTAGATCGAACATCCATAATAGCTAGCAAAAAAGCATGTTTGGCTGTACCGACACGTGGCAATGCATAGGTGACATGTGGCATTTGGTGCCACGTAATTGAGAATGGTCATTGATCAGGTGAAGACATGCATCTGTTCATATGTATAAATAGATTAGATAAAGCTTAGTTACTGGAGGGTGTATTATTATCACATAAATACAAAAAAGTCCTCAAATGCAACTTTTTACTAAATAAATAAAGCTCTCAAGAGTATTTTATAATAGCACACAAAAAATGATGCATTTCTTCTACATAACAATGTGGTTTAAGTTCCTCATGTTCTTAGATGCATTTGTTGCGCCTCTGATGATCCCGGTGCTCCATGGACAGCTGATGTTCAGGTGTGACAGCAGGTCGACGATGTATGTGTAACGGCCCAAAATCCGCCACAATTTAATTTTTCATTTCGAACAAGTTTCTCACAAGTAAATGCGCAGCAGTTATAATAAAAAAGGTGTAACAGGTGAAAACATAAAACCACATGTCATACAGAATATATACACTGTTCAAATGAAAGTACATGCACAGAATGTCGCAACGACAAATATCTAAAAATGTACAAGTAGTAAACACATATGCTAACCCGTGGACGAGCCACGTCCAACTGATCTTTGAACTGCCTCTGCTTGAGCCCATCTAGCGGGATCTGGTACGCTAGTGCTCGATTGCGAATATATATATATATATTCGGGTCTTACAGTACGCACTGGCACTGATCTCCTTCACAGTCCAGAATGTTTTTTTATTATTATTTTGGCTTCAGCTTCTTGTATGTTCACTTACAGGAAAACGCTCCTTGCCTAGGAAGATCATGAACATGTCATCTATGTAGCGTCTTGTGGCAAGGATGCTTGCCAGCTGCGGCTTTGTACTTGGCCTTACATTGTTCTAACTTCTACTTGGCCTTACATTGTTCTAACTTCTGTTGCACTTCAGTCTGCACGGAGTACACCTGTTTAGCAAGTTATTATGTCGCAATACTGGTGCCCGGATCTGAAGATGACGGACCAAATTCAGAACCTGTCGTGGATCAATTCATTGCACTATTGAATGCAAACTCAGCTTGTGTCAGCGCATTATCGCACTGCTTCGGCTTGCCTTCACGAGTACATTGAATCAAGTTACCTGGTGATCTGTTCGCCACCTCAGTTTGGCCGTTCGATTGGGGTTGGGATGTATTGCTAAAGTTGAGGGATGTGTCAAACATGCACCCTACAGTTTACCAAAAGCGCGAGAAAAATTTGACGTCACGATCAGAAGTGATGGATTTGGAGACACCATGGAGACAAACAATGTCTCAAAAGAGCACCTTGGTCATGTGAGATGCATTAGATGTCTTATGGCACATGACAAAATGCGCCATCTTTGAGAACCTGTCAGCAATCACAAAGAAAGTTGATACTTCATTGAGTGCGTGAAAATCCCAAGACAAAATTCACGGGCAAATCCCAAGACAAAATTCACGCCTAGCATACCAAAATCCCATGAGACAATAAATAGAGCCAAGTCCCTGGCCCCACCTCCGTTTCGCGCCCTCCAATCCAAAAAAAAATCCCCTCCGCTTTTAGACTCCCCCTCATCTCGCAGTTCTGACGAAGCTTTCCCCGCTCTGAAATTTCGGGCATTTTGCCAACGATACCCTACCCCCTTTTGTTCGACGCCGAGCTTTTTCCTCATTCTCCTCTAGCTGAACCGCGAGTTTCCCTTTCTCCTCCTCTTCCTCCTTTGTTGGCTTCTTTGTGGATCGTCTGTTGCCTGCTGCATTTTGCTGGAGAAGACCATGGATCCATGTGCTGAAACTTCTGAACAGCTGCCGCAAAAGCAGGTCATTTGTTTCATTCTTTCTTCGAGATTTCTGAGTGAAGAAAAAATATTCATTTAGATTTAGACTAACATATACAGGTGTCTGGTAACATCCTACCGGATTTTGTCTGTTTTTTGTTTACTGAATTACTGACAGACAAAGCTATAGTTTTTGATATTTTCTTTTAGACAAACACCGTTGTAGTTTACCCAACAGTACATTCAGAGGCGGAGGCCTACAAAATGTATTGTGATTATGCTCATAAAATTGGTTTTACCGTTCGTAAACAACGTATCTAGTACTTGACACATACTCAAATTATAAAGCTTAGATTAAAATCAGTTTGAATAAGATGTAAAACATGTGCAAAGGGAGCTTGGTAAGACCAGAGATGGGTTGTTTATAATACAAAATTGACATTCACATGGGTTTACCTCTGGCAGACTGGTGAAATCAATCAGAGCATCAAACTGGATATAGCAATCGTCCACAATATCAGATAAAACATGAAGGATTCAAAATTTAACATGTATGAGCATCAACGAAATGCCACAAATTCAATTGCTCGAAATACAATTGGGGATGTCTCCATTGAGTCTGATGCAGATCTTGAGGACAAAGATTTTGTAATTAATCTACACATGTGTATGCCAAATATCATTTGGTCTTCAGATTCACAACCCAGTTTACCGACTCATCATACTCCCCAGTATCATCTTTCAGAAAACTACAATGGTCAACTCTTCAATTGGTTGATTTAGTCTAACATTTTCAGCACTTTGATCAGATTTTAAAATTGTGTTTATTATATGGGCACAACAGCTGGATTTATGAAGAGCAATCTTTTAGATAAGAGAGACTTAGAGAATTATAAAGCCAAGTATGAAACTGCTGCTATAAATATATGTGAAGGTCAATGGTGCCAGCCACAACGTATAGTTCCTTTACATAAATCTGATACTGGAGGAGAAGCTTTAGTTAAATGGAATGGTCACCCTAATAAAATATATTTTTCTCCAGAAAGTTAAAAATTAAAAGGGTGAATAAGGTTTTTTCAATCCTTATACTTGCTCCAAGAAATCATCTCTCGAGAGGTCATCTGTTGGATCTAGTGACCAACCTTAGAGGGAGGGAGGGAGGGAGGGGGGGGGGGGGGGGGGGGGGAATAAGGTTTGCAGTGAGATGTTGATGATTAAAAATTATTTCAGTCAAAAAACAAGTTTTTTGGAGCTATCACCGGCGATATCTTCCAAAAACTTGTTCTTTGCTTTGAAGATTGGATTGGTGATTGAGCAAATATTAGATTACAGAACACAAAAAATACAGCAAATTAATGATCAAACAGGTAGACATGAATTTATTAAAAGGAAACAAAATAATGTTTACAAAAATGTGAACTAGATCTTCATGATGCCGGAGATCGAAGACGGTAATTCAAATGCTTTTGTGGTATCTATTGTAACACCTTCATCCGTCACGTAGAATATAACAGAAGGTCCGACCGGGACCCCACGCCATATTCCACAAACAGTTAGTGGTGTTAACCGTGTTACACATTGATTTCAAATCATTCACGCGTCGTAACTCAGATTGCATTCTAGCATGAGTATTTAAATTATCTTAGAACCCAAACACAGGAATGTCCACTAACAAACATATGAATGATAACCAAAATACACAAAGAGTTTGGCCTTAAGGCCTTACAAATGGTTTTCAATAAATTAAGGTGTTTTACATACATCGGCACGCAGGCCGGCAACAAATGAAAGTAGTAAGAAAATTTCCCTTGGCCTTCGAGGGTCGACATACCACCAAAGACTTCAACCCACTACTTTCCACTTGGCTCCCCAGCGCCTGTATAGGAACAATCCACAAAGATGTGGCAAACAAGGCAACGATCAGTTTTAGCTGACCAAATTATAACGACCTCACCCCTCACTCGGGACGGCAGTGCTCCTTCCCTGCAAACAGTAGTATGTATCTATTTTGACATCAGTGCGTGCAATTTAAGCATCATTCACCACAGACGTTGGCACAGTCAGCCACATGCCCCATGCACTCAGTGCACATTTTTCGGCGTGCTGAGATTCAAGCCCCACCACCGTACTCAATGACGGGAATGACGGTCCACATATGAGCATTCTCTTTCGGTGTGCTGAGATTCAAGCCCCACATATTTGAGTATTTCTAGTCTTTCCGACGCGAAGCCTAAGACTCTCCCCTATGTTACGACAAAGTCAAAGACGCTTTATTACTTTGAGATACAACCCAGTGACGCACTCTAAGTCGATCGCATTAGGGTGGATACAGGTTAGCCACAGTCCGTTGCTCAAACCGTCAGGTTCACAAGCCACGATGTGGTTCAGCCTCCCCTTGCACATTCATACAATACATAACCGCGTTATGTTTCAAGGTTGGCTCTCACGACCACCATAGCGAAGCAATCTAAGCTCACAGCTCAACAATATTGGCACACCTAGTCTCCACGAGACATGCCTCACAATAGCTCTCTGGGAGCTACCGCCGCGCGGTAGGGGACAGAACACGAATTCTTCCCCAAAACTTGGGTATTTTTCTGGAGACCAACCCCAGTACTCTCATTGCAGCAACATGCATACCCCACGGCTTCGTAAACTATATGTTTAACCACAGAGTCTTCTCCGGCACGCAAACAAAAGATAATCATCATTAATCCAGACCAACCTGTCTGGATGAGCTTTTCATAGCATGTCTATTCCGTACTCTGATTCCAGATTCTATATGCAAGTTCTACTGAGGATACCATAGATCAACCCATTGGAAATCCCTTCGCTCTCCACCAACTGGTGGGGGACCTCATGCAACTTTGTCAAAATAAGGACTTCACAGTCCAAGAAGTAAAATCGTTACCCTTGAAGTTCGTTGCGGCGCCATGGATGAGAAACTAGCCGGATGAAAACAACTGCAACGGACTCGCCTCCGCGAATCTAAACTCGGCTCGTGACTCGGAGCTCCGCAGCTCCAACAATGGCAGAATATCCTGCTTCTTCCTCTTCCTTTGCTCTCCCCTCTCTTTAACTCCTTAGAAAGAGAAAGCCCTTGGTTAGAATGAGGAAGAACCCTCATCCCACGGAGTTAAACCAACAGAAGCCACTGCCCACCGTCGGATCTTTGACGAATGACCCCTATTCAAAACAGTTCCTGTACAGAGCGCTACCGCCGCGTGGTAATACGCTGTCGTCATGCGGTACCTCGGACAGTGGCTTGTTCGGCAAGCCCACCATTCAAACTCTACATACATATGCTGACACGTGACCGCGTCGTAATTGTCATACTACCGCCCCGCGGTACCATACTACCGTCGAGCGGTAGGTGACTCGACTTGTCATTACGCCACCTACGACGAAAGGTTCACTACCACCAGTCGTAACCTTACCGTCGGGCGGTAGCTCACCAAGAGATACGATAATTAAATAGGCTACATTATCGCCGACGCTAGCTCTACCGCCGGGCGGTAGCTTTCAGAGAGCCATTTATGGTAAACTTTGGGGCGTTGCATCTATACCGTCGCTCAATTAGGATCGATTGATCTCTCACTTTTTCCCAAGAAGATCGACGAGCCTACCAGATCTCCCAGATCTAGACGTTCTCTCAAGACAATTTCCGCAGATTCCTCACAGAAATTTGACGACCTCTCAGGCCGATTTCTCATAAACTCCTCCCAGGAATTCGACATCAACACCAGACGATTTCTCCGCACAGAATACAATAAACAATGAAAAAGAAAGAAAAATAGATCAAAGAAAAATTGCTCCCTCAAAAGTAAATCTCTAGAGGTGGTGAAAGAGCGGTGTTTTTGATTCTCGTTGCTTGGGCACGTGATCGTCTTCAGAATCTCATTGTGGCATTCCTTCTTCAAAGATCTCTTTCGTTCATGCAAAAGGGAAAGAGTCCTCCTTGGATGGTGGCTCTCAGTAATATGGACGACAATATGGCGCCTCTGGACGTTCTAGGGTTTAAGCCCTGCCATCAGGAGAAAAAATTCTCTTTTATAGCATTTTAACGTTATCGCTGAGAGACAGTGGCTATTGTCAGGCGATATCTGAATTTAGTACCGCCTCTGCCAACTGTCGCGCGCTGAAAAGGAAAGGAGGCATCCGTTTCCAAATTTACGGCCGCTATCGTCGGGCAATAGTCGCTACCGTCGGGCGATATCCTATTTTAGCGCTTCCTTTTCTGGCATCCCGCACGTTCGACTTGTCCACAGATCGCTGGCGTGTCCATATCCGGGCTACGTCAACGATAGTGCAAAAATCGTCGATCCTGAAACTTCACACCTGTAAACCTGCACACTATACCTAAAAAGGGTATGATCAAATATTGTTTGGGATTTGATATTATCAAACTCGAGAGATACAGAACGCATGTTCCAACAAACTCCTCATTTTGATAATAACAAATCTCGTTCATGAGATATAAATCACATAAAACAAAAGGTAACTTGGTATGATGTGAACAACTATAGTCAATACAAAAAGAACATGTATATGTCAGTGTCACTAGAAATTATCGTGAGAACGATATTAAGTGTGATCGTGCACACATGGTACAATTGCCCCTACATGTGTGCTCCCCCTATCTATGTGCATGATAGCTGCATAACTCCCCTTACTTGTGATCTCCCCTAGTTGACTAACATGGGACTAGCTCACGGACATTCTAACCTCCCTATTTGATATTATCGAAAGGGCTAGACATGATCGTAAAGATTAAGGAAATAGAGAGATGCAGTCTAATAAGCATGAAAACCAAAAAGACAATACATGAGATCAAAATATGCATGAAAGTTATAAGGGTGACAAAAACAAATCAGAGAATTCAAAAGTGTGGGTCAAAAGTACGAGCATAGCAAATTGACCACAAAGCTAGACTGCACAAGAAAATCATTTGATTTATAAATTGGCAGAGCATATGAATTGGGACAAAGCATACGAAACTAAATACGCTAGATGTGTCGTATAATGTTAGGTGATTTATAGAGTTAATACAATGTAACATTGTAAGCGTCATGAATAACAATCGTGTACTAGTACAATTGTGCAATAAACAAGAAGTGAAGTTTAAGTTCAATTCTTATGCATGGAAGTGTTAGATAGAACAATGACAGGTATATGTGTAGCATCCAAGAAAAATATCAAGTAAAAATAATCATTAGTACATGCTATATCACAGTAAATTTATATGTTAACGCTAGAGTGATGAAGTGAAAAATCATGTCACGTCTTCTATTTACACAATATCAAGATTAGAACAAAGGGCACAAACTCATTTGTCTATCTTTGCACAAAATCAAAACAATTTAATAGACTAATGTGCTCATCCTCACAATGTTCATAGAGACTTATTAAGAGAAATGAGTAGCGTTTGGGGGGTATCCTTGGCACAAATTTTGATAGCATATATAAAATATATTTTTTCTATCAATATTATAATATATTTTATTACATTAGATCAATATACATATTTGAGAGCACACCAACCAACCAACCTAAATCGTTAGATCAAAGATCATCTTTTATCTCATTCGTTGGATGAAGAGAGAGAAAGAAAGCTTGAGGAGAGAGAGAGAGACAAAGAAAGAGAATATAAATATGTGTCTTAAAGCTATGAGAGAGAGGGGGAAAGAGGAATAGAAAAAGAGAGAGAGCATGTGAGGGGAGGGAAGGATAGCGGGGAGAGGGGAGAAAGATAGAGGTGTTGTGTGGTCAAATCACATTAAGTGGAGAGAGGGGGATAGAGAGAAGAAAAGAATAGAAGGAGGTGGGGCCCACGAAATTTAATGAAAGAGAGGGAAAGAGAGGTAGAGAGAGAAGGAAGAAGAATTAAATGTCCAACCAGTTTCTTTTTTGTTGAGAGAGAGAGACTTTAGTAGAAAAAAAAATTTGACAGTGCATATTTGACAAGGGCATTCACTCTTTGCTCCTCGAAATCAGGTGACTGGACTTCAATGACTAATTGTTTTAACTCAGCGACTACATCACTCTATTTCACCTGTGAGTACGAGGCTCTTTGAAAATCAAAATCCTCTCTCCTATTTGGTAGACCTAAAATAATAGACACTTCGTTCACGGTAAATTTAATATAGTATTGACCGAGCAAGAATGACTCATTATCAGGCCTATATAGTCTTAGCATCCTGTATAAAAGTCAAATGTTCTGAGGAACATCTGGAATTGAAAAAAGTTGTAGCAATGAAACATTCCTCAATAGTTTTAATGATTCATCTGAAAGCACATCCAGTAAAGGCTCGACATGTTTCTTGAAAGTTGAGATTGCACATCTGTTATTCAAAAAGGTGTCACTAGAATGTCCTGCCATCTGGAATAGTTTACTGTAAGAAAAATGACATCCAAAATGACCTACCAGTGACTGAAATTATAAATCCAGACAGATGTGTAAATATCAGATCAGAGGAACACCTAACCAGAATAAAAAAAATGCACACTACTAGCCTAAACCCTAGAAATTCAATCTTGTTTCAAGATTAGAGAAATTATAACAAAATTTCAACATCCATACTAAAAAAAACCATGAACCACCGCAAACAAGTTTACTCTGGCAGGATTTGCACCTGAAACCCTAAACTTAAACAATATTCGGCCGGATTATAAAATGAGTAACACAAAAAATATATAAAATGTCTAATGCCCTTCCCTAAACTAAACCTAACTAAACTCCTAACAAAGGTATAAATTAAAATGAAGCTTTCAAGGATAATACTGTTGATGTTCGCCGTCGATTACTCTGCGGATTGTGGCCGAATAGGAATTTCTTACAGTTTACAGAAGATGACAAGTGGTCAAGCTCTTCTCCCTCGCGGTTGATGTTCGCCATCGATATTCGTCGTCGATATTTGGCCGACTTTGCCGTGTTATTTTCCACCGATGATCACCGGGAGCCGGGAGGTTAGGTTTTCTATAACTGAAAGCATTATTTTGAAAAAAAAAGTTTCAAGACGCAAAACGGAGGCAGGGCTAGGGACTTGTCTCTATTTATTGTCGCACGCCTACCAAAAAATTTTCCTAGCTTCAGGGACCAGAAGCGGCATGTATAGCCTTTTGTTAAGAGTTTGGTCCTTGACAAGTAGCACACTTTCTTACAATTTGTTGACGTTGCGTTTTAGGCTCCGTTTAAGGGGATTTATTTTTACCGGTCAAGCGGTTACGATCACATGAATCAGACCTTAATTACGGTCCAATTCATGTGATCGTAATCATTTGACCGGTAAAAATAAGTCCCCTCAAACGAAGCCTTAGTTGCGGCCAGTAGTAACTTTCCTTGACAGTAGCAACTATGTTGTCACGGCAGAGATGTCTTGCCAGACCTCCACCATGCAAGTCATGAGTAATTTTCTCATGTAGTGGGATCTCGGGATGCACAACAATTTGCCCCGAAAGAGGAAATCCTCTTGAAGGTGAAAAGCGTCAAGAGTCCGTTCGTTTCAACGACATTGATATTGAAGTATCGATTTTCAATCCAATATCAATACACATGAGAAGTGACATTGAGTTTAAATCCAATTCTTTTGTTTGACGACATAATGATTTTTCTGTCATATGAATTGACATTGATCACTTTTTTTGTTCGTTTGCAGAAAGATTTTGTCATTGTAATTGACATTGATCAATGCTCTTAATGATCACAATTAAAAAAACACAAATTTTTCGCCCGACACCAAATTTTTCGCCCGTATGTGATTTTTTCGGTCGAACGAGATTTTTTAGCCATGGCGCAATTTTTTCGCCCGACCTCTATTTTTTCGACCCGAACACATCATTTTTGCTCGGACGTGAAATTTTCGCCCGGATGTGATTTTTTTGCCCATACGTGATTTCTTCGTCAGGGTCGCTCGAACTCGATTTTTTCGACCCAAACGTAAAATTTTCGTTTGGACACGATTTTTTTGTCTGGATTCGATTTTTTTGTCATGACATGATATTTTCGACCGGTCGCAATTTTTTCATCCGGAGATTTTTTTTGCCCGGATGCGATTTTTTCGCTCGGAAGCAAAATTTTTGCCCGAAAGCGATTTTTTCGCCCGAACGCAATTTTTTTAGCTCGGACGAGATTTACGAGGCAATTTTTTTTCCAGGATGTGATTTTTCGCTCAGATGTGATTTTTTTGCTCGGACGCGTCTTTTTTGCCCGTATGCGATATTTTTGCCCGACACGATATTTTTGTAAGGACTCGATTTTTTCTTCCCGAATGTGATTTTTTCGCCCTGGCGCAATTTTTTAGCCGGGACGCGATTTTTTCGCCCGAACGCGATTTTTTTCGCCCGGACGCGATTTTTCGCCCGGACTCGATTTTTTCGACCCGAACGTGAAATTTTAGCCCAGACATGAAATTTTCGCCCGGACGTAAATTTTTTTCATAGACGTGATTTATTTGTCCGAGCACGCTTTTTTTGTTGGGACGCGTTTTTTCGCCCGAACATATTTTTTTCTTCCGGACCTATTTGTTTTGACCGGATGGAAATTTTTTCGCGCTGACGCGAATTTTTTTCTCTGGGACGCGAATATGTTTCCGGGCGTGATTTTTCCCCCGAACACGCCTTTTCACTCAGACGAAATTTTCCCCCCTAACGCGACTTTTTCGCCTATACGTAATTTTTTTTGCCCAGACGCAAATTTTTCGTTCGAATGTGGTTTTTCGCACGTAAGCGATTCTTTCACCCGGACAAGAATTTTTCAATCTGATGCAAATTTTACGCTCGAATGCAAATTTTTTGTCTGATCGTGATATTTTCACCCGGACGGGAAAAAAATTGTGTTTGGGCAAAAAAAAGCGTCCGAGCGTAAAAATCGCGTCTGGGCAAAAAAATCGCGTCCCGGCAAAAAATTCCCGCCTAGGCGAAAAAGTCACGTTCAGGTGAAAAAGTCACGTCCGGGCGAAAAAAATGTGTCAGTGCGAAATAAACGCGCTCTGGCGAAAAAATCACGTCCATGGAAAAAAAAACGTCGGGGCGAAAAAATTGTGTCACGCTCAAAAAATCATGCCCGGGCGAAAAAATCACGTGCGACGAAAAAATTGCGTCTGGCAAAAAAATGGCGTTCGGGATAAAAAATCGCAGTCGGGAGAAAAAACCGTGTCCGACAAATAAATGGCGTCCGGGAGAAAAAATCGCGTTCGGTCAAAAAAATTGCATCAGAGCGAAAAATAGCTTTCGAGGTAAAAAATCGCTTCCGAGGGAAAAATCTTGCATTGGGGAAAAAAATGGCATCCGAGCGGAAAAAAAACGCGCCCGAGCGAAAAAACAAGTTTTGGGCAAAAACAAATCATGTCCAGGCGGAAAAATTACGTCAGGACGAAAAATATGTGTTTGGCGAAAAAAAGCCTGTCTGGGCAAAAAAATTGTCTGGGCTAATAATTTGATCCAGGCAAAAAAACGCGTCCGAGCAAAAAAAATACGTCCGAGCAAAAAAATTACGTTCGGGCAGAAATATCGCATTCGGGTGAAAAAACTTGTTCGGACGAAAACAACGAGTCATGGCAAAAAATTTACGTCCGGACGAAAATAATACTTCATGGCAAAAAAAATTATGTCCGTCCGGACGAAAAGATTGAGCATAATACTTTTAGCACTTGTAATTCATATCAAAAAAGTCCCTTATCCCTATAAAATACATATTTGTTCGTCCGGAAATAGAGTCCTTGACAGGTTTTTAAATTATTGAATTATTGTAATTCATATCTAAAATATCTATTTAATGAAATTAGTTATGAATAATTGTAATTCAGGTACAGACCTCTGAATTCAAAATTTAAAATTCAAAATTGAGGTCCTTAAATTCCACGCACCTATAAACCAAATTCAAAATGAATTTCAAACTCTAGCCGTTACAGTTGTTTCCAGCTGCCGTCTGTGTACGTTGAGAAAATAACGGGAAGTTACGGAACCGTAAGAAGCCCGAGGGCCACGTCATCGCCGAATCCGTCTTCCCCCAGCTTGAAGGCGAAAGAAAGAGAAAAGATTGGAGTAAAGAAGCATCAGCGAGCAGAGTGAGCTCCAAGCCAAGAAGAGAATCCCGATCGCTGCTTTTTCTCTTTCCAACTCCTCACTTCCCTCACACTCCATCGATAGCCGGAGAAATCGTTGCAGGCCAGAAGCTAGCAGAATGGAGAAGAGCACTCCGGTTAGAAATCCGCACACCTCCACCGCGGATCTGCTCACTTGGTCGGAAACTCAGCTTCCTCCGCCGTCGCAGGGTGATTTCACTGCCCGCCGCCATCACAAGGTAAATTGTTCTAATCTCAAGCATCCTGCTATAGAAACGGAAATGCTGCTTCCCAGCTTGTGCTTTTTTTTTTAAACTATTTCTGGCAGCATTCGAGTGGGATCAGCGCCGCATTGTTTGGGGGGCAGATGACGGAGGAGGAGGTCGCAAGCGTCAACAAGAGGTGAGCGCTGCCTCGGGCTTTCTGTTACTTATTTCTTGATGGATTGAATACTTCTTTGGTGCATTTTTTGTTATGATTTAGTTTCCATTTTTGGAGTTCTCTCTTCCTTGATCTGATATGGAGACTGGATTTGATTGAACTGATTTGTAAGTTGTTCTGTGAAACTTTCAATGGTACATTTTGAACTGTTTGTAGAGTTCCAGGGAACGGAGGGTTGTTACAACTTCTTTACTTCTCTCTTCTTTTGAGGCTTCTACTGTCTATAAAGAGGATGCTCTCTTTTTCTAGTGTTCTACTGATTTAGCACTTGAATGGCCGTTGAAAGTGTGATCAGGAACTCTTTGATTATGAGACAAAGGCTCCGTTTGGGGGGACTTATTTTCACCGGTCAAGCGGTTACGACCGCATGAACCGGACCTTAATTACGGTCCAATTCATGCGGTCGTAACCGTTTGACGGGTGAAAATAAGTCCCTCCAAACGGAGCCAAAATGGGATGATAATTATTATGAACAATATTATAGTGTTCATGGAAACAGGCAGATTTTTTATCTAAATAACATTCTAAAAGTGTGATTAGAAAGCGGGAATGTATGGATTTATATTGTTAATTGCAAGTGCTGATCCTTAACTATTTGATAATGTCTAAGAGATGATTTTAGTGTTTTGTAAGGTCCGTTTTGGATAGCCGTCGTGTTTGAGTGGTCACTGTTGAGGATACCAAAAATGTACCAAGTCCACGATCCACAAACTTGAGGGGTGAGGGAGATAAATTGTTGGGTATCCGGTTAATTTGAGTCACGAGTAAGGTAGTGAGAGAGATGGGAGAAGGGATGGCCGCTAGCATGCGGCAAGACCAGACTTCGACTGCCGCGGCAAATGGCTCTTTTGCGGCGGGCTTTCTTCCTTCGATATAAAACCTGTATTACAATTGAGGTTAAGTCTAAGTACATAAAGAGAAGTAAACAACTCTAAAGTAGGAGTTGGCGGGTAGAATAGAAGTCGCTCAGATCGCTCATAGTAGTCGCCTGGAGGTGCTGAGATCGCAGATGCAGATCTGGAGGTAGACAAACCGCTGTCCGTGCTATCGTCGGCGATAAGAGAGAAGGAATCCTATCCTAAGATGTGGGACTAAACAAGCTAACAAGATGGGCCTCAAGATGAGCCTATTTTTGGGATTTTAGATATATTCGTTAATAAGCTTGAAGCTTGACTTGAAGATATTATTCTCCATGGCTCAGCTCGAAGCTTGCATCCTCTGCAGTCCGTCATTTATCGACACCTCAGGCAACTCCATCACCGCTCCCACTCGGTCAGCCACTGATTACATGAGATTCCTCCACCCTGTTGAGAATATGTATCTGGCTCACTTCCCCTGGAATGAGATTTCGTTGTTCGATGGTACCGACCCCCTCAGTTGGATCGCTCACGCCAAACAATTTTTCGACCTATAATTTACCCCTGCAAGCCATAAGGCTCGTATGGTGACGATTTATATGGAGGCCCTTGCACTACACTGGGTGTATTGGACACAAAAACATATACCTAGTCTCTTGTTGCCTACAATTGAAGGAGGAACTTCATTGCCGCTATGACATGCGCCAAACGGGTAATGCCTACGAGCACCTCAACTCCGTTCTTTAATCTTACATTGTCGCCACCTACATCATCGAGGTTGCTACGCACGCCACTGGACTATCCCCTCACAATTATTTGAGATATTTTCTTGCGGGCATGCAACCCCACATCCAGGCACGACTTTGTGTCCACAACCTGACTACTCTTTCACACACTATGGAACACGCTTGTTGGCTCGAGGAGAAACTCTTGTGACTCATCCGTCCTCCTTTACTTGTCCACTCCACCTTTAAAACGTCAACCACCTCTTCCTAGCTAGATCACCCACTTCTACCTGGACCCCTGTTTATCGGCCCGCAAGGCTGCAACCGTCGCCGCCAGTTCCGCCGATCCTGCCTCCGCTGGTACCCCCACTACCTTAGCTCTTATCTCACCAATAGGCCTTTGAACTTCGCCGAAGGGACTCTATTTTCTTGCCTCAAACTGTACTCGCCTACCCACAAATGCCCTCTCAAGGACTTGTACTTGCTACTCGGCGATGAAGTCAACGATTCTTTGCTGACTTGGATTATCTAACACTTGTTGATGACCCCTATGGGCCTCGACGTTAAGGACAAGGTCAATTTTCGGAAGGAGAGTGTTGATACGAAGACGACTCCCCGTGCTAGCCACTTGTCTCTACATATGTAGTCTTAGGGCAATTTTGTTGTTATTTATCTCACTTTCACCTATCTAAGGAGTGATAGTGAGTTTTTTGTGATCATCATGGACCGTTTAGGCGCTCATAAGAAGAAATAAGTGCTCTTAGAGAGATCATGCCCCCAAGTGTTGGATATCGAGTAAACCTCCTCGATATATTGTATGGCTACTTTTATGAATCTATTGGATCGATAGCAAGCATATATCAATGGTTGTCCACTATTTGCTCATACTTTTGTGTCCTTTCCATTTATTTCTCTATAAATTTTGGAAAGCCATTGCTGGTCAATGCTTGTTTTAGTTGTTTGCACCGTATGAGTAATTATTAATGTGGCTCACATAGCCTTGCGTTTCAATTAATCAAATATATTTGGATTTTGTACATCTAAACTTCAATTGGCTTTTAATTTTAAGTAAACTTAGCAATTTGTACATACTTAATTATGTGATCTCTGCCAACTTCCAGGAAATCTTGCTCTGGTTCCAAGTTGAGAGAGATAACAGGCAGTCGGATCTTTGCATCTGCGAATGACAATGGTGAATCAGATTCTGGCGGCTCCTTGACAAATCCTGATAATAGAACCAGTGTGAGAATTTATCAGGTAAATATTCAAAATTCAAATCAAATTGTAACTAATCCTATGTTTTATTTTTAACATCAGGTAATTCGTTAGACTCAAATTATAGCTGGAACGATCAAATTGTTGTCATTCTTTATAGAGTTACGCATGGAAAAGATAGTCAAAACTATTTCATCATGTTTCACTGCACAAGGAAATAATCCTGGACAAATATTATTCAAGCAGTTCATTGGATCATGTATATCTATTTTAGTTATATGATAATCTGGGTGGATGTCTGTGTCTAGTTTGGTCGAGATGGACTCAAATAGAAGTCAAACATTTCAACATTTTTAGTTGATTTAGGGTTGATTCTAGTTTAAAATGGTAGATTCTAAATAATTTTGAGTTGATTCAAGCCAAACTTGTTATTAAATCTATAAAAATATTTTTAAACTATACAATCAGAATTGTATACTCAAAGTTTAATATATGTGTATATCTATTTGTGGGAAGATATGCACATATTGTGTATCGAGAAAAGCAATTTCTATTGACTCTGAGTCTTTAGAATTCATCGATATGCACATATTGTGTATAACCATGACCAAGATTGATTTCATTTATGTATAATGAAAACTATCTGCATTTGCTAGCAAATTGATAAATGTATGGCTTTGAATTTTATGCGAATCAGCAATCAATGAGCAGCATCAGCCAAATCTCGTTTAGCACTGAAGAGAATGTTTCCCCAAAGAAACCCTCTTCACTACCAGAAGTGGCGAAGCAGCGTGAGCTAAGTGGAAGCCTTGAAACTGAATCAGATGTTGCCAAGAAGCAGTTATCAGATGCAAAGTGCAAGGAGCTTAGTGGCCATGATATCTTTGGCCCTCCTCCAGAAATCCTGCCGAGGCCTTTAGCTGCTCGAAATCTGGAATTGAAAGGTCAACTCAACTTCGGGGAACCTGCCCCCCGGATTATACACACATCAGTAAAGGTTTCCAGTGTGAGTTTCAGCAAATCTTTTATCTAAATACTACTCTATTTATAGCCCATTAATTCACATTTTTCGACTGCTTATTAGTTTGAAATCTTTTATTAGTAAGTTTCACGGGTACGAATTGGAAACCCAATGCCAACATTTTGTTATGGCCTTATGGGAGTCCATGCCACTAGGCACCCAACATGGGGAGGCAACCTCGGGGGCCATGGCTGGTTCCGCTGCCCCACCAACCACTGGCCCTCATCCGACCTGGAGACCGTAACAGGTCCTGCAGACCGCACACCCCAACCCATCTCTGCACCCAGTATAAGTGTACTGGGGTGTTGAGGCTGGGGCTTGATCCCCAGCCTCAACACCCCACCACGCTTATACTGGACACAAAGATGGGTTGCGGTGTGCGGTCTGCAGGACCTGTTTCGATCTCCGGGTTAGATGAGGGCCAGTGGTTGGTGGGGCAGTGGGCCCCCGAGGTTGCCTGATTGCCTCCCGATGCCGGGGTGACCTAGTGGCATGGACCCACTGTAACACATTTCTCCTCTTCTTATAAATATATTATGTTTGCTTCATTTAAATTGCTTCTGATGAATTTCATGTAGGTCATTGTTTCTGAATAAATTGTATGATATGTAAATTTACTGATGGGGAGGTGCATGTATACCTGATTATCCAAGCGATTCAAAGTTGTTTAATTTCCTGATTCTGTTATTCTCTGTAGCCTGCTGGGGGGCACAGCAACATTGCGTTTGGCGAACAGTCTTTGGTCGACTCGGCGAAGAAGATCAACGGGCAGAAGTTCCAGGAGTTGACCGGCAGTGACATCTTTAAAGGAGATACGCCGTCAGCATCAAAAGAGAAGTCTTTGAGTTCTGCAAAGCTGAGGGAGATGAGCGGCAGCGATATCTTTGCCGATGGAAAGGCGGCCGCACGAGACTATTTCGGGGGAGTCCGGAAACCTCCTGGGGGCGGGAGCAGCATTGCGCTGGTTTGACTTATAGTGCTGATTTCTAAACTTAAGCTTAACTTCATGTCATAATTTTAAATGTTCTTTTTTTTGGTTTGGTGATGAATGATGGTTTGGGTTGAATGTGATTTTCATGGTAGTGTTTTAGAGTGAACTGATCATCTTCATTGATCTTCTATTTCTAACTTTCAGTGAACTACTATTTATAGCAGCAATATCTGAGTTTAATATTCTTCTTATTTTGATTCTATGTTAGATTCATGTGTGTTTACTGTCATAATAACTTTTTTTTATCTTTGTCGTTTTCTCTATTCCCACCGAGGGCGTTATTGATATTTGATTGGCGAAAAATATACACAATTGAGATTTGAGTGAGGCAGCGTTTGGTGCGGTGTTTTTGTTCCGGTGTGTTTGGACAAAAATGCCACCGTTTATTACAGTCACCAAGAAAGGAAACCTAATTTTAAACATAAAAGTGAATGAAGTTCCTTAAGTGAGGTTGGGTGTCTTTCCAGCATACTAAATACACAGACTGATCCCTTATTTATAATCTTGTACATGAGCAAAAAGAAAAAATGCAAGAGTAATATTGGAAAAAATTAGGGCTTCTTTTATTTCTCTTTCATATATATAACATTTACAAGTATATTAATCACACATCACTAAATAAACATCAACACCACTAAATAAATACCAACACTCCTCGAGATGGGCAAAAGATATTCAATAAGTCTATCTTGTCACAGTTCTTGATCATGTCTTTTGAACTAAGACCCTTAGTCAGACAATCTATGGCCTGATCCTTGGTTGAGACATGACTAAGTTCCAGTAGCCCACTATCCAACTTCTTTTTTATGAAGAACTTATGATCTCGATATGCTTGGTTCTATCATGATGGATTGGATTGTTTACAATACTGATTGTTGTCTGGCTGTCACACCAGAACTTACCTATCTTCTCGATCTAATTTTAGCTCCATTAGCATTCCCTTTAGCCATAGAAGCTCAACAACCCCCAATGTCATAGCTTTATATTATGCTCGTGTCGTCGATATGGCCACCACCAACTGCTTTTTGCTCCTCCAAGAGACTAGGTTGCCTCCTATGAGTATGAAATAGCTCGAAGTGGATTTCATGTCGTCTGCACAACTAGCCCAATCAGAATCATAGTAGCTCCCAATCTTCATATACCTGTTCTTCCTGAGTAGCAACCCCTTTTTAGGGCAGTCTTCAAATACTGAAGGATCTGATACACAATATGGGCGTGCCCCTTCTTGGATCATGCATGTAACGGCTCACCATGCTCATGACATAAAAAAGTATAGACGAGCATGGCTCAAGTAAATCAGCTTCCTAATTAGTTTATGATACATCTCTGATTGACTAGTTCTCCTGCCTCAGCACCCCGCTTAAATTTTGGGTCAATCGGTGTTGTAGCAGGCTTTCACCCCAACATCCATGTATGTGTGAGGAGATCCAAGACATACTTTCTCTGGGATAGAACAATTCCCTTTGCACTATAAGCAATCTCAATCCAAAGTATCTAAGCAAACCCAAATTCTTTATCTTGAACTCCTTGCCCATCGACTCCTTAAGGCGGACAATCTCATGTTCATCGTCTCCTGTGATGATCACTGTCAAGCTGATCAGAGTCTGAATTGTGCTCGTCTTTGCCACTAGTGCAAATGTCTCGTCGTAATCGATGCAATATGTTTGGTTGTACCCCTTGGAGACCAGTCAAACCTTGTTGCGCTCGACCTGTCCATCTGAATTCTACTTCACGGTGAAAATTGCACTTGCACTTGACAACCCTCTTGTCTTTTGGTAGCTGTCTTAGCTCCCAAGTTTTTTTTTCTCAAGAACTCTCATCTCCTCCTTCATTGTTGCTTGCCACATTGGATCGGCTTTGGCAACGCCAATTGCTAGGTACAATATTACTATCCAAAGATTCAATAAATGTTCAATGAGAAGGAGAGCCCTTCTCCACTGGATCTCTTCTCCACTGGACTCTGGCACATGTATCCCTTCTGAGTTCATAGTAGCCCGCAAAAATACACTTGGCGCCTTTACATCAAGTTTCCCGACACTCGGTTTGTTGTCCTTCACGAAGCACACACAACCGACTACTTTTAATGGAAGCATCCCCCATTACTTACTACAACTTCTGACACGGAGATTTCCACCCTAGAATCTGTGATGGCATTTTGTTGATCAATTGTACTGCAGTTAACAATGTATACCCCCACAAACTCTAGGGGGCCTTCATATTAAGCATCATACTCTTTGTCACCTCCATAAGTTGTTTGTTTTTTCGCTCCACCACGTCATTCCGTGCAGGTGTATATGCACAAGTGGTTTGATGCAATATTTCATGGGCTAATAGGCACTTTGTCAATGACCTATTAGTGTACTTTGTTCCATTATCCGACCTTAATATTTTTATCACTACGACATACTGTTTTTAGTTGTGCCCCAAACGCTAGTTCTCATCAAATATAACACAAGTGACACACGAACACAATCAATAAATGCAACAAAATACCTATAGCCATTCAAAAAACTTATGTCATAAGGCCCCCATACATCATAGTGCACGACATCAAAAACAGAAGAGCTCATCCGGCCCGTGCTCACATGAGAGCTTCTAGTAAGCTTGCCCAAGTCACATGCATCACATACCAGTTTGTGTTTATTGGCCTTTTCAAACAACAAAGGAAATAATCTAGTTAAGGTACCAAAACCCGAGTGCCCCAAACGCTAGTGATGGAGTAGAAGCATGTCCTCTAAGCTCATCTTTTGTCCCCCTTCTTCTATCTTCTTTGCTACAGATATAAGTGTTGCATCCAATTCTTCCATATCCAGATACCATAGCCCGTCATGCCAAGTCCCAGTACCAAATATCTATCTGGTCTCTTTCTCCTAGAAGGTCACCTTTGAAATATCAAAAGAAACAATTCATTTTAGTTGAAGAATAATAGAACAGATGGATATGAGGCTAACTAGAAAAGGAGCATGCAAGATATTTGATAGTTTTATCGAACCTGTCCAATTGATTGTGTCCTTACTGACCACTGACTGAAAGTCTCATCCGCCATCTGGATGTTATCTGCGGTAACTAGGTGAGTGAAGGAGGAGAACACATCTGCATCCCTGTCATGTGTCATGATGCACCTGATTCAACGATCCAACGAGACCTTCAACATCTTTTCGGCGGATAACAAGCAGAAGATACGAACGAGGGGAAGAGGAGAACGAGCAGTAACCTGCCTCTAATACCGTATTGGAAAAAAGTAGGGCTTCTTTCATTTCCCTTTCATATATATAACATGTACAAGTATGTTAACCGCACACCACTAAATAAACACCAACAAGTAATACAACTTGATATAAAGAAAAACAAAAGGGGCATCAACTGATAATTTTGCAATGTCCATAATTATATCCTTTGATCTCCTTCTTGTGGTGGTGTACGATACGATGATGCTGATGAAATATCCTCAATCTTTATTCTGCAAGGGTTCTTGCATGTCATTTGTCCCATGCTGCCTTATGGTTTCTATTGGATAGCCGGAATGTTGACTATCTGAATTATATTCTCTACACACCCTAATCCTAGCAGTCAAATTTACTATTTTCCCTTAATCTTTCAAAATTAGCGATGAGAAGAGTGGTCAGTCACAAATTGGGAGAATTCGCACCTACTCTCACTTTCGTGAGACATGCGAGAAACGATAATAAATCTCGTCGTTAGTCATTCTGCTAAGTATTCATGTGAAAAGTCTTAAGAGTCTTTATCTTAGAGTAAGAGTATAGTATTTTATTTTTATAGTATACTAAGACTTATACTTTTCTTACTTATCTTATACTATACTTCACCTAGACACTTATCATTCATTGGCAGGGGAGAACTTTCTTTTATGATAAAAAACAAAAATTTGGAGAAATCGGATTCGGATAAAGAAGCAAAAGTGTTAGCTAAACATATGTGTATGTC
Organism: Platanthera guangdongensis; assembly: GCA_039583875.1. Taxonomy (NCBI): domain Eukaryota; kingdom Viridiplantae; phylum Streptophyta; class Magnoliopsida; order Asparagales; family Orchidaceae; genus Platanthera; species Platanthera guangdongensis. Next base: position 2,208,022 of record CM077151.1, on the reverse strand, counting down.
TGTTTTCAAAGCACGAAGAGTAATTGATCAGATTCGCGGATGTTCTTATGAAGAAACACTCATGATATTGGAACTAATGCCTTATCGGGCATCAATATGAGTGACTACTCCTTGATCACTTATAGTACCACAAACATCCGGCTGCATTTTCCAACTGAAATGGAAAATTACTACGGAAATTGCATTGTACATCCAGAATAGACCTAAGAATATATGATACCAGGCGGATACTATGCATGTACCCCCCTACCAGGCCCATCACAAGGGAAACGAAAACTAAGATTTGCTTTATCAGGTATCAAACGAGAACTGCGAGCAAATAGAACACCCTTCAGTAGTATCAATACAGTCACATGAATTGTAAATGCATGAATGTGATGAACCAAAAAATCTGCGGTTCCCAATGGGATAGGTAACAAAGCAACTTTGCCGCCCACTGCTATTAACTCACCACCTCCCCAAGTTAAGCTGGTACTTGTTGTTGTACCATGAGCTGTTACGCTAGGTGTTAAAGCATGAGTGTTTTGTACCCATTGAGCAAAGATGGGTTGTAATTGTATAGCGGTATCTGAAAACATATCTTGGGGACGCCCTAAAGCACTCATAGTATCATTATGAATATACAAGCCAAAATTGTGAAAACCTAGAAATATGCTTGCCCAGTTCAGATGTGATATGATTGCATCACGGTGTCTAAGGACACGATCTAATAGATCGTTGTATAGAGTAGTTGGATTGTAGTCTCTTACCATAAAGATGGCTGCATGTGCAGCAGCGCCAACTATAAGAAATCCACTGATCCACATGTGATGTGTGAACAACGAAAGTTATGTACCATAGTCAATAGCTAAGTGTGGATAGGGGGCATGGAATACATATGGTGAGCTACAACAATGGTTAAAGAACCTAATATAGCTAGGTTCAGAGATAATTGAGCATGCCATGACATTGTTAGGATTTCATAGAGACCCTTATGGCCCTGGCCCGTAAATGGACCTTTATGAGCCTCAGGACTAACTAGTAAAAGACCCAGATCCAGAAGTGATCTTCAAACCCAATTACGCTCTGGAAAAAGATCGCAATATCATATTCGTTTAGAAGAGAAACAAAAATTGCGTTTTCATTATGGTCTGACAGAGCGACAATTACTAAAATATGTGCATATTGCTGGAAAAGCCAAAGGGTCAACAGGCCGGGTTTTACTACAACTACTTGAGATGCGTTTAGATAACATAATTTTTCGATTAGGTATGGCTTCAACCATTCCTGGAGCCAGACAATTAGTTAACCATAGACACATTTTAGTTAATGGTCGTATAGTGGATATACCAAGTTATCGTTGCAAACCCCGAGATATTATTACTACGAAAGATAAAGAAAGATCAAAATCTCTGATTCAAAATTATCTTGTTTCATCCCTACACGGGGAATTACCATACCATTTGACTATTGACTCTTTACAATATAAAGGATTTGTAAATCAAATAATAGATAGTAAATTGATCGGTTTGAAAATAAATGAATCGTTAGTAGATCTGTTACTTGATTTATTGATTCACAATATTTTATATTGATTTCCCCTTTATTAACATGTTCTCTTGTGAAATGGAGCTTTTTTTTCTTGTATGTTAGGGCAATGACCAAGGTATTATCGAGTTTTATTTATGTCACTTCTCTCATCTCTTCTAACATTTGTGCAAATAGATGTCATAGCCAAATAGATTCTTTTATGACTTCACTTAGGGTAATGTACTCTACTATAGTAGAGGAGAGTGTTATTGTTCTTTGCTTGATGGTACCCGTGAAACTAGCTTTGTTTCGATAAAAAAAAGAATCCAGATGTGCTTTTTCGATCTTCACGCCCTCCCCAATCACTGACTGAGTATCCAATAAGCTGGTTATCTTCTTCTCTAATATAGCGTAGCACAATTTTCAGTTCCATTTATGTAGCAAAGTATTCTTTTCACATCAACAAGATGTTTGATGGATGGCTCATTCATATACCTTGATACTATACTAATTGCATGTTCAATGTCTGGATAGGTATTAGTCTGGTAAATGAGAGAGTCGACATGCTTCTATATTCCTTTGGATTGGTCTTCTCCGCTTTATCTTCTCTTTTAAGCTTTTTTCCAGTTATCATGGGTGTGGAGCGCAGTTTGGAATTGGGCATTACGTTGTGCATAAAAATGTCCTCTGCATATTTTTCTTGAGATATAATGTACCATTTCTTTCTTGAGATCAATGGATGACATCAGAGTAACCGATGGGAGTGGTTGGAGATGGTCGTGCTCCACGCTCACATTAATCTCTTCTGCGTCGCCTGTTGGCGGTGGTGTACGATAAGATCCCCCAGTCAAACTGCTAATTACGATGGGGGCCTTGCACTTGGAACACCAATATAGACGGCTCCTTCATTCAACAAGTTTTTTTAAGATGTCCAAATGAACCATCTTTGAATGTGAAGAGAGAAGAAGAAGAATTTTTAATTGTTTGTCTCCATGCTGATGATCTTATTGTAATAGGAAATACATTTTAATGATCCAAGCATTCAGAAACAAGATGCAAGAAAATGACAGACCTCGGATTAATGAAGTTCTTTCTCGGACTCCAGGTAATTCAAGTGTCATATGGAATATTTCTCTCAGTAAAAGTATGCAACAAAGTTGCTCAAAAAATACAAAAATGGAGGACTCTAATCCGGCAATTACACCTATGAGGACTATTGAGAAGCTTTCAGTAAATAATGAAGAAGAGAAAGTTGAAGCAGACTCATTCAGATCCCTCACTAGATATTTAATTTACCTTACTCATTCATGAACAGGCATTGAGAACGTCGTAAATATAGTCTCCAAATTTATGAGCAATCCAAGTACTAAATCACACTTTGCCACTGCCAAATGAATCTTCTATTGTATTCAAGGAACTAAGACATTTCGATTAATGTGTAGAAAGGGAGAAGATATACAGATAAAAAGCGTATGCAGATTTATATTGGGAAGTAAGTATTGATGATAGGAGGATCAAGAGTCGCCATCAATTCTATCTTGACCCTAACCCTGTCACCTGGAGCTCACAAAAATAGCCTTGGCTGCCTCCCAACCACAAATGCATAGTACATTGTGCTCAACAGTGCTTCTTGTGAAGCGATTTGACTTAAAGATTAATTCATGAAATTCAAGGAAAAGAAGAGGTAAAATCAGCTAAACTTTTTTGTAACAACATATCTGCAATAAACTTGGCCAAGAATCTCACAACTCAGAGGCATAATAAACCCATTGACACGCGTTTGCATTTCAGTCGTGAACAAGTGGAAAAGGGGACAATCTAGGTCAGGCATTGCCATACTGACCATCAGATCGCTGACCTAATGATAAAGGCGCCGAGCAGATACCGATTTATCAATCTCCAAAGGCATTTAAGGGTAATTCTTGGTCCGGCTTAAGGGGGGATGTAGGATGGTAAACTAGCCCATGATAAACTAGATAAGATAAATTAAAAAGGAGGAAAAATTGTTATATGATTTCCATTACCTATGTAGCCGCCTGGGCAGACTTTTGTACACCTGCCTATCTTTGTGTGACTTTGATATATATTGGTTATGTATTCCCATACCTTCCCTGCTATATATATGTAAAAAAATGAATCAAGATCAATGAAATGGAATAAAAAAAATTTGGTTTATTTTTAAGCTTGTTGTTTCTCGAAAAATTATTTTGTGTGTCTGATGCACAATCCTTATCGCATGCACAAAATGGACTTATTTTTTCGCACAGGGTCCCACGTAATGAAAAAAACTTCTCCCCGATAGACGAAGAAACATCCTTCTTGTGCTTTAAAATAGGTGTCAGTCTTCCTCCTCTCTAGTAGCACCCTGGAATAACTAGTCATCTTCCTAATTTTTAAGTATAAGAGCCATCTTTTTTCCCCCTGGTTACTACATGGTAAGATTTTTTCCATTAGGGTTTGCAGTGGTAATCTACTTCCAGGTCGAGTACTTTGTAGTCATAATTTACAGTTTAAATGTATAAGGTTTTTTCCATTAGGGTTGCCAGCTTGTTTTTAATCGCATGTTCTTACTTCTAGTTCAGTTACATTGTAGTCATAATTTATAGTCCAAATGTTGTAACATACTTTCTTAGTTTCAGTTTGATTACTCTACATTCTTAATTTACAGTATCAAATTTTTAGTTCTTGACTGTCTACATATTTTGCAATCGTAATGATCCGTGAATTATTGGTTATGTATTCCCATACCTTCCCTCGGTCTTATTGGGGTTATGCGGTTCTTCTTGCTTGCTATCTCATTAACCGTATTCCCTCGTTTGTTATTCAAGGCAGGACTTCGTTTTTAGTATTATATCCAGAGGCCGAACCATTTCCTTTGCCACTTAAAACTTTTGGTTGTATAATGTTTATTCACGTCCCTTCTCCTAGACGTGACAAACTTTCTCCCCGTTCGGTTAAATGTATATTCCTTGGCTATTGTCCTACTCAAAAGGGGTATCGATGTATTGATCCTCTCCTGTGCAAATAATATGTTTCAGCAGATGTTGCCTTCTTTGAAGATACTCCATATTCCTCCCCTCCTTCTCTCGTACCTGTTAATACTTCTTCCCTGCCTATTCTCTCAGCACCTCTTCCAGGGCCGGTTCTTTTCACATCTCCTCATGTTGCTCCCTCTATTTCTCGGGAGCCTATTGTGTTTCCCTTGGAGCACTCTGTGCCTGTTCCGGAGCCTCTTCTTTCTTCTGCAAGTATATTGCCTCCTCCAGAGAGTAGTGATCTCGATCTTCCAATTTCCCTGCGACAGGGCATTCGCCAATGTACTCAGCATCTGATTGATGTTGTTGTCTCATATGCTCAGCTTTCCCCGACTGCCAAGCGTTTTGCTCTTGTTATTTCTTCTACTGTCATTCCGAAAATATATTAAGTGGCTCTTGTTATTCCTCAGTGGAAAGCTGCTATGGATGAAGAAATGAACATGTTAACTGAGAGAGGGACTTGGACTCTTGTCCCCCCACCTCCGAGCATTGATGTAGTTGGAAATCGGTGGGTCTTTGTGGTTAAGTATCTTCCAGATGGCTCTGTTGAACGGTATAAGGCACAACTTGTTGCAAAAGAGTTTACTCAGACATATGGGGTGGATTTATTTAATACCCTTTTCTCATGTTGCTTGCATCAGCACTATCCGTGTTCTCTTCTCTGTGGCTATTAATAGAGATTGAGAAATGTCTCAGTTGGATGTGAAGAATGCCTTTCTTTATGGGGATTTGCAAGAGGTGGTCTACATGGAGCAACCTCATGGGTATGTTGCTCAGGGGGAGTCTCAGGTGTGTAAACTTTGAAAGGCGATTTATGGTTTGAAGCAGAGTCCATGAGCCTGGTTTGAAAAGTTTAGTGCAATTGTTTCTCCTATTGGGTTCAGTTGAAGCACTGCTGATCATTCTATGTTTATACGCAAGATTACTAAAGGTCTTGTAGTTCTTGCTGTCTACGTTGATGATATTCTTTTGACTGGTGATGATAAAGAGGGCGTTGATCTAGCCAAACGACATCTTCGACAACACTTTGTTATTAAGGATGCGGGACCGCCAAAGTACGTCCTGGGAATTGAGATTTCACGAAAGAGGACCTCAGTGGTTCTTTCACAGTGAAAGTATGTGCTAGACCTCCTAAAGGAGACATGTCTTCTTAGGACAAAACTTGCTCATTGCCTGATTGCTATTGGTGATGATAAAGGCTGGACTGATGATTCTCCTATTCTCCTAGATTTCATTGTGTACAAGAGACTTGTAGGCAAACTTATATATCTGACTGTTACTAGACTAAATATCTGTTATGCAGTTGGGAAGGTCTGTCAGTTTATACAAAGTCCTAGAGAGTGCCATCGTCGCTCTGTTATAAAGATTCTGGAGTATGTGAAAGGATCTCCAGGAAAGGGCTTGATGTTTCAGAAGAATGACCATCTGAAGATTGAAGTATATTTTGATGTCAGCTATGTTGATAACAAGGAAGATAGAAAGTCTACATCAAGTTTTTGTACTTTTGTAGGAGGAAACCTTGTTAGCTGGAAAAGCAAGAAGCAGGCAGTAGCTTTAAGGTCAATTGCTGAAGTAGAGTATAGGAGCATGACCTTGACTACCTGCAAGTTAAAGTGGCTACAGGCGCTTATGCTTGACTTGGGAGAAATCTATGACCATCCTCTTCCTATGTTCTGTGATAACAAAGTCGTCATTTATATTTCAAGAAATCCTATCTTTCATGAGAGAACGAAGCATATTGAGGTTGATTGTCATTTCATTAAAGATGAGATTTTGAAGAATCAGGTTTGCACTCCATTTGTTACATCAGAGAGAGAACTAGCTGATTTCTTCACTAAGCCGGTTACTCCTTCTGAGGAGGTCTGTAGCAAGATGGGCATGGTCGATATATATATGCTCCAGCTTGAGGGGGAGTGTTAAAAATTGGAGAGATAGAGCGGCCTGGTATCTAACTACAGCGGTCTTATTGTTCCAGCAGGCTTGCGGATTGGTCTGGCGGTCTGGTGATAAACCTTGGCTTGTGTTCTGGTGGACAGCAACAGCAGCGGTCTGGCGAAGAGTTGTCGCAGCGGTCTGGCAAAGAGTAGCGGCAACGGTCAATCTGAGGGCCACAACAGCAGTCTAGTAAAAGCCGCAGCGGTCTGGGTGAGGCCGTGGTTACAGTCCGACAACTTGTAGCAGATGCGGTTTGGTGGATAGTCGCAACTGCGGTCTGGTATCAACCCGAAGTTGCGGTCAGGCGATCAGCTCGAGCGGCTTACTCTGGGAGATTGCGGCTTTGTAGCCAGCTGTTTTATTACTTGTATAGTTGACAGTTTGATCATGTCAAACCGCATAAGTTGCGCGGGTTGTATATAGTCTCATATCATTTGTTGTAATTCTCTCATCTCCCCCAGTTTCTATAAATAAGGGTCATACCTATGTAATAATTATCTTTTTGGAGCAATAAAGTTTGCAGTTTATTTAGCGCTTTATCCATTTTACACAGATGGTTATTTGCAATAAATGACACACACGCTAAAATATTCTTATTTAATTTTTATGTTGTTTCAAATATGATAATATTATCTAAACAATCGTAATCAATTTTATTATTTCCATCAATCAAAAAAAACCGATAAGTTCATTCATTTCATCTGTTTAAGTATCATATGAGAACATTGTCTTCCAATTGTCATTCCTATAATATTTTCAGCAAACTTATTGAGTCATAACTTTCTATGATCGTATTTTTTTCTCGATGAAAACAATTATATGCATGCATCAATCTTATAAAATGAATATTTTCTACACCACCGACTTTATCGGCTAGGAAGTTATATGCGCCAACTGTTCTAATACTCACCCCTCACATATTCTTAAGAAGGCTAGTTTGGATATCAAATATATTGCGATGATACTTCAACAAATAAGTGACTTTTTCTAATGCAGTTGAGTGATTGTGTTTCTCTATGAACTTCGTCAACTCCCATTTTTTACTATCTATACCAATAATGAAGTATATGTAGGCCAAACATCTAGTGCTGGCATCCAATTTGTGGCACTTTTTTTGTTCATCATTCAATAACTATGAAATCTTTCGACCAACAGTGGAGAAACTATACCCTTACTTCTTAATATTCTCGATATGCATCCAATATACATTGTGTTGTTTTTGCACACTAAATCTGATTTTATGAGCAAACTCACAATACATTTTGCATGTTTCTTCTTCATCATGCACAATCAGGAAGAAACCATTTTCTTTCTGTCAATGAGAAAAAATATAACTCCATAAGTTTCAATAAAAAATACATGAATGCAACCACAATTGAAAATTTAGTGCGATCCAAAAAAAATCCAATTGACTTGAAAAATAAGATTAGAAATAGAACCAAGAATAATGTAAATTAAGTTGGATTTAGAAATTAAAGTTTGAAACATTACCTAGAAGGCTAGAATATAATTCCATCCATATTTGAAAAATACGATTGAAAATAGAAACCAAAATATATATTAAGTTGTAATTGGAAGATACTACTGTAAACACAAAATCCAATCGTAATTGGAAAATACGTTTGGAAACTCAATCAAATTGAAAATAGAGAGGAATCTTATTCATCCAAACTGGAAATATATACACATGTAAGGTCTGTTGAGATATATTTATATGAATGGTAACAGATCCTTATTGAGTTTAGTTAAGATCCTGTAGGAATCCAATAACTCGTCGGGAATTTTGGGTTACACTTATAAATACCCTTGCTAAGGGCAACTTGGAGGTCGTTTCAAACTTGACGGTCACACGGGATGCTTCGAGCGCAATAATATTCTCGAAGTGTTTTCGTTTTGCACCCTAGCCCTCGCTCCGTATGCCAGTTTTCTCGCAATTTTAGATTTCTCCGCTCTCGTTTTTCTGCCTAAGAAAAATCCAACGCCGCCGGACCTTTGAAAAATAGCGATTTCGCCACCCGATCGGAGAATAAGATCCCGTCGCTGCTCATTCTCTCTTTGTGAATCTGCGAGATCTTCCCGTCACACAACAACAAGATCGATGGATGCCCGTCGTTCTCTGTCAATCGAGTGTGTCGCTTTCCATCGTGATTTCCAGAGTCGATCCTGATTCCTCCATTCGATTTTTCTGTCGTCGACGCCAAGGGTTTCTCTCCGCTATAGATCGTGAATCTTTCTTGTAGTTGATCGCAGGGCTACTCTTGTCGCTCTTGATCGATAAGGCTCGTTGTCGATCGGAGAAGGAAGGATCTAGGTGTCGCTCTCGTTTTAGCAGTTTCTCCTCTTCTTCGCAAGGAATCTCGCCCCGGATTTCGGCGTTCTTCTTCCTGTCAACTTCTTGTTTGGTCTTGCCGGATCTAGCGGTTTTCGGTCTTCATTTTCAGATCCCGGCCACCACTGTTGACCTTTTCCAAATCTGCTGAAGAGAAGATCTAGACCTATTCTTCATCTTTAGATCTGGGAGATCTCATTTTCAGATCTTGGGGCACGAATCATGTTTTGGAGGAGATATTGTCTTCAACGATTTCTTTCAGCCGGATAGGAGCAATCATTTTTTGGATTGGATCTGAAGAATTCATCATCTCCACGGCTCAGGTGACATCTTTCTAATTTTTTCTACTTGTGCTTTAGTTTCCAAGTGAAACTTAAAAATTTAGAAAGAGTGACAATATCAAAGGGAAATTTTTTCATTCTGATGATCAAGCTGGAGAAATTCTCCAACTAAAAGTTCAGTTCCTAGAAGCGGAACACACAATTCAGCATGAAGTATTTGAACATCTTTTACACTATGCAGTCTGATTTTGAATCGTTTAAAGGAGGAGAGGATGAGGAGCATTGGATCAACGACAATGCTTTCTGTCGTAATTACCTCATCAATTGTCTCTCCAATAGACTAGCAGAGACGTATAATAAGATGAAAACTGCAAATGAGATCTGAGATAAGATTTTGAAAACCGGACCGGACATCGAATCGGCGGAGGGAAAGGTCCAAGGTTGAACCGGTCCAACCAGTTCAACCGGGGTCGAACCGTTATATATATATATATATATATATATATATATATATATATATATATATATATATATATATATATATATATATATATATATATATATATATATTTACCTATAAATTTTAGGTTCAAGTTCGAACATAAAAATATATGAAATTTCTTATATAAGGTCGGACGTTCAAGAACGACGGTTCATAACCACAATGTTGATGACCGTCATCTCCGTGCCAAACGAAACGTAAATTTTATTTGAATGATAGATGTATCATGTATGTATATATTAAAAAAATATAAACTTTAATTTTTAAAACATAATTTAATATGTTATTATAATAATATATCTAACAAAATCAGTAATTAATATTCATATAGATATGTATATTAATATTGATATGTATATAATATATTACAGCATAAAAGCAAACGAACCAAATGGCCAGGTGGTTTGCAATTAAGCCAATCTTCTAATGGTGGGGTGTTCGAAACCCCTTGCCTACCTTTTTTCCGCTATTTTATAGCGGGCGGGCCAAAGGCCCGGTTCTGAGAAACCGTGCCCGGTTCCCGGCCCACCGATCCGCCCGCCCAGTTCCGAGGTTCTTGAGCGGTTCTTGGAGGGCGCGGTTTGCTTATCTGGACCGGACCGGCTGGGTCCTCGGTCCGCGGTTCGACCGGTCCGGTCCGGTTTTTAAAAGCTTGATCTGAGATGCTCTGGAAGAGCATTTCGGAGAGGAAAAGAACATGTCTAAAACTCACCCGGTGGACAAGTTCATGACCTTCACCTTCACTAATGATAGAGATATACTTCCTCAGGTTGCAGAATTTGAGTCTCTTATGAACAAACTGAATAGTGAGAACATCCCTGCCAAATGGTTTTATTGTAGGAGCTATCATTTTTATGCTCCTATCGATATGGTACTCCTTTAAGACAAAGATGTATTAGAAGAAAATACAGGTCAGTCTGAAAAGACCTCAAGCACTTCATCAGTATTGAGGATGAGAGCCAGACTAGCCATGCTATGTAGACTATTAGCAAGCAGAACTCTACTGCTAACATGGTCACACATCCTAAGCATAATCCTAAGTCTGGGAAGACTAGACTGCCGACCAGTGCACCCGCAGTTATTGACATTAGTAAGAAGATTAAGAAGTTTAAAGGCAATTGCTAAAATTGCAATAAGTGGGGTCACTATGCTTCCGAGTGCAAGCAACCCAAAATCGATGAATCCAGCACACTGAAGACTGATAACAAAGTAAATATGGTTTATCAGACTGCGTCTACAAACTTTATAGCCATGGTTGGAAGATGGAAGACCGGTACTGAATGGTGGCTACATTCAGGTGTTACCTACCACGTTTGTAATAATCTTGTGCTTCTGAAGGATGTTACTGCAGTAGATGAGACTGTGACTGTTATGAATGGAAACATTGCTCAGGTACTCCAGACCGGCACTTTGGATTTGTTACTCTCTTTAGGTACGCATTTAATTTTGAAGAATGTTAAATTTATACATATATTAGCAGCTAATTTAGTTTAAATTAGCATATTATAAGATACTGATATGTCATTTAACATTAGTGGCGGTAGAGTAACTTTAATGGTTAACTCACATTATTTTGATTGTGTTATATAATAAATGGGATGTATAGGTTGAGTCTAGCAAACGAAGTAATAAATCAAGTTAGTTCAAATCTGATAGATCCTAAAACTTTACATGCAAGAGTAGGACACATGACCTATAAAAAACTATTGTTGCTACCTAAAACTCACAATATTCCCTTAGAAATAACAACCAAGTTTGATAAATGTGAGATTTGTGCTCAAACCAAGATAACTAGATAATATTTTAGTCAGATTTCTAGGAGAACATAATTGCTAGAGTTAATACATTCCGATATTTGTGACTACAAAAGCTTTGTCACAAGAGGAGGTCAGAAGTATCTGATAACTTTTATTGACAACTACTCTACATTTAGTCACATTTATCTCCTTAAATTCAAAGATGAAGTTTTTGAAAAATTTCGTATATTCAAAAATATGATTGAAAATCAATTTGACATGAAAGTTAAGAGACTAAGAAGTGATAGAGGAAGAGAATATTTATCAGGGGAGTTTAGAGACTTTCTTGTCAAGAATGATATAATTCCGGAAACCACCGCCTCGTATTCACCACAATCCAACGGTATCGCTGAGAGAAAAAATAAAACTTTAACAGAAATGTTGAATTCTATGCGGTTAACTTCTATCATTCCCGCGACTTATTAGGGGTAAAGCTATCCTCACATCAAATCACATTATTAACAAAGTTCCTCATGCAAAGTTGAAATATGAGATTTTGTTTAAAAAACCTCCTAAATTTGACAATCTTAAGACTTATGGCTGTATTGCTTATATTAGAATACATGACTCTATGAGAGCTAAGATTTGACCTAGGGCAAACACATGTGTCTATCTAGGATGTTTGGAGGACAGTGCTGCAAATAGATTTCTAGATCTCTCAACAAATACGATAATATAATCTAAAGATGTTGTTTTCATTGATGATAAGTTCCTTAAAGATAAAAACCTAATCCTTCCAGGTCTGTCAGTCACTAATACTGAGACTACTATTGAGACAGAATTAAGGATCTCTGACACTAAGCCCATAGACACTAGTGATTTAATATCTAAAAGGTTATCTAATAGAAAAAGAGTGTCTAAAAGCTTCAATATAGACTTTGTGACTTACTAATTAAGTTGAAGTTGATCCATCTATATATAAGGAAGTGATGCGATTTAGGGATTCTCAATTATGGAAAAAAAATTATAGATGATGAGATGAATTCTCTCTTGCAAAACCACACTTGGACTTTAGTTGTCTTGCCCAAAGGGGTTAGAACTATTGAAAGTAAGTGAGTCCTGAAAAAAAAGGTAAATCCTGATCGGAGTATCGCCAAATACAAAACATGGCTAGTTGCAAAAGGCTTCGCACAAGTGAGTGGTATATACTACTTTGATATATACTTACTTGTTTGTTATATTGGGTCAATTAGGATTCTTCTTGCGTTAATATTTATTGAATATTTTACTATTCATCAGATGGATGTCAAGACTGCATTTTTTTAATGAAGATTTAACTAAAAAGATATATATGTATCAACCTGAAGAGTTTGTCATAGAAGTTCTAAAAAATAAGGTCTGTAAGTTGATTAAGTCACTCTACGAATTAGCCAAACACTAAAATTGTTCCACAAGAAATTTGACACATGTGTTAAAGCCATGAGTTTCAAATCTAGTTTATCAGATAAATGTCTGTACGTAAGAATAAGTTCAAATAAAGTGACAATTATATGCATGTACGTTAATGACATGTTAATTTTGGGTACTGATCAGTCTGATGTGGAAGATGTGAAAGTTACCTTAATGAGATAATTTAACATGACAGAATTATGTGTGGTGAAAACTATTCTAGGAATGAAAGTGAACTTCATTGAGAAAAATATAACCATAAGCCAGAGGCACTACATTAGAAATCTACTAGAAAAGTGGGGTTATGAAAATATCAAAAAGATTGAGATTTCATATGACTATAACAGTAGACTGCAATCAAATGAAGGTTCATCTAGTAGATAGTTGGATTACTCCAAACTCATCGGAAGTCTCATGTATGCTACAACCTACAATAGACCTGATATCGGCTTTACGGTCAGCATGTTGAGTAGATTCACTAGTAATATTGGGAAGGACCAGTGAGATGTCTTATAAAGGCTAATGAGATACTTAAAGTATATTAAGAAGTATGTTTTATATTACAGTGGTCATCCTCTAGTGCTTGAAGGGTATTTTGACGCCTCATGGTGTTTAGAAATTAGTGATATTAGATCCACTAGTGATTTTATGTTTACGTTAGGAGAAACTGCAGTAGCTTGGAAGTCAAAGAGACAGACGTGCATTGCACTATTCTTTATGAAATCAGAATTCTATGTTCTAACTTTAATAAGAGAAGAAGCAGAGTGAATAAGAGATCTGATAATTAACATTCCAATGACGAGTCTAAAAATGCACTCTATTTCGATCTATTGTGATAATCAAACCACAATGACCATTGCAACAAATATGTTGTTCAATGAAAAACGAATGCAACTAAGGATGAAACAGACCTAGTTGACCTATCTCACAAGACAGAGGATAACCTTTTTATTAGACGTGAGATCAAATGATAATATAACAGATGTACTTACCAATGACTTATGTAAAGTTCTGACAACTAAAATATCTGAGAAGATGAGATTAAAGTCTATTTAGTGAGACTTAATTCATGTCCTTAAATTTTAAATTTTAGAACCAAAGTCTGTTTACATTCAAACATCTAGAGTGGGTACACTGAAGTATTTCAAATGCTATTTGATGAAAGCCATAGATAAATAGTTGTGAGTCATTCCAAACTTGATGACTTACATAATTATTTTTACTCAAAGGTTGATTTGGGTATCATTCCAAAAAAAATACTATAGTTGTTTATATGTGTCCTGATATTATGATTATTAGTTATATCATTCCAGACTTGATGATATAATAGTCGTAATTTGTTGTATCATTCCAAACTTGATGATATAAACAATTGTGAAATAGTTAATAATAATCTTGATAATCGAAGAAACATGATTTGATTTTATAAAATCAAATATTCTATTTTTTTGTAAATTAGATAAAGATGCTGATTTGCAATTTTTTCTTCCTAGTTAGTGTATTGCGTTCTTTTACTACTAGAACTAATCACTTAATATTTGATAATAAATATTTGAATTTGTAGATATTGATCTTATGACATCCTTATTGTAACTTTTTGCAGATCAAATGAGGAATAAAGGAGAGAAAGTTGATTTCAACCTGAATGACGATGATCTGCTGTTTGCATAAACCAGAGATCAGTTATCTGTTTGAGTTTTCAGTTTTATTTACTGTTTTGTATGGAACTATGGTTTGAGTTTAGATTTATCACATGCTCTAATACTCATATTTATATTTCTGAAAAACTCATTATGTCGTTATTAACTCTTGTTTTAAATGACCTGTTCTGTGGTACCATTTATATACAATATAGAAGAAGATTGTTTAGGTATATTTATATGAATTGTAACGAGTCCTTATTGAGTTTGGTTAGGATCCGGTGGGAATTCAATAACTCGTTGGGGATTTAGGGTTACACCTATAAATACCACTACTGAGGGCAACATGGAGGTCGTTCCAAAATTAACGGCCACACGAGATGCTTCGAGCGCAGTAACGAGGTCAACACTACTACATGAGGTTAACAACTTACATTGTTAAAATTATCGACAAATTTTTCCGAAAAGGGTTGCCTAATCTCCGCGAATCTTTTCCCTTCTTCGTTTTGAGGTCAGAATTGGAGCTGCAACGAATAAATGAGGAAGGTGGCAGCCGGTCCAATGAGATAATGACAAGACGACGCAACAAAGCAATGAGGAAGAAGATCAATTATTTACCGGCTAATGACAAGACGTAGACTCTGTTTAGAATATTGGTGTCATTTAAAAAGAAGCAGTTCAAAAGAGGGATTCAAAATTATATTTTTAAAACGAAGGTTTTAAAACTAAGGTTGTGTTTGAGCAAACTCCGGTCCGATGACGATTTAAAAATTATATAAAAAATATCACTCTTCCTTACATAAATTATCACTATTTTATTTTTAATTATCACTTTAAATTATTAACTATGAGTTTATCATTTTAAATTAATACTTTGTGTTATCTTATTTAATTTATCATTATATTTAATTATTGAATACAGCTCCGCCCCCTGGTCCGATAAGAAAATTTTTTGATAGACTGAGTGAACAAAAGAAGGTGCAGCTATAAATAGGTTTTTTTCCTTTGGGCCCATTTCATTGAGCTATTTCAAAATTTTTCTAGCCGAGAAACCCCTGCTGAGTAAAAATACCGTCCGCCATGGCGACCTTTCTTTAGGTCCCCACCAATAGAAACCAATAAATTTGTGGGGTCCACAGTGCACAATACATCTGTGCACTGTGACCCCACTTGATCGCTCATTTTGATTGGCCGAACGGACCTAAGAAAGATCTGCTGAATGATTTCGAAATTTTTCTAGCCGAGAAACCCTGCTTCGGCCCTTTCTCTCAGAAAACCCCATGCTCATCTTCTCCCCGGTCGACCATGAGTACAGCTCCGCCTCCTGTTTGGTGGCCTTTTCCCTTTAAGGAATCAAATACTGCCACTACTCGAAACTCGTCGAAGCTCTCAAGTCTCAACCCTCGCTCAAAGCTGGCCTGAAACAGCGGTCCTCAGCTGAAGCTCGAGCGGCCAGCGTGAAAATGATCATTTTTCACGCTTTCAGCCGGTCATTTTCAGCCAGTGCCTCCCAAACACCTCTTCACCGGTTCAGCCTCATTGGGCTGGAGCCAAAACGGCTCTCAAACACAACAGTACAAGAGACCAAAAAAAAAGAGAATTACTATTAGCAGTCCATAAATGGCTATTCGCAGTCCATTTTTATTCGCAGTCCATAAATGATAATCGTAGTCCAAAATAAAACCCACAGTACAAACAAAATTCTTAGGTAGAATAAAAAATAAATAAAAATCCAATTAAATACAAAATTTTTAAAATGAGCAAAAGTGTTGATTTAGGGCTTCATGAGTTTTTGGGAGGACATTTGCTGCAGAGAACAAGCAAGAGCAGTCACGATGCTAGCATGAGGATGACAAATTTTGGTATGATTAAGCATGGACATGAAGATCGCAAGCAAAAGATATAGAGAAACATGACTTCTAAACCATAAAAATTTGATCACAAGCAGAACTTGTCCATACCAAAAAAGTTTAGATCGCCAGCAAAAGAAGCCTTGGAGCTGAATGAGAATTAACGGGAGAGGAATAGCACATGTTAATGAAGATGATTCTTCATTTTGCCTATGCTCTGCTTCCGCCAAATCACTACATATACAGAGCTTTTTTAATGCTTCTGGCCAAGCTCTATCAGAGGACGACGTTCGGGGAAGAAGAGGACGCAGGGGCGACGGCTTCCAGGTGGAAAGACGTCTGGGGGTGGGAAACAGTAAAACCTACGGTGAAATATGAGGTGCGAGATAAATAAAAAGGGGTTTATAAAGGAGAACTTTTCATTTCATTTTGGACTGCGAATATCCATTTAAGGACTGCGAGCTAAATAATAAGTGGTTTAGAAATGGACTGCGAATAGCCATTTATGGACTGCTAATAGCAATTCTCAAAAAAAAAAAGGAAATCCCTTCATTAGGCAGTGGGACCCGCTTCCCAAAAAATGAGCCGCTCGGCAAGGAATTAAGGATTGTGGGTGTGGGTCCACATTTTCCCCCACAATTTCTCCGCCGGCTGATTCTCTCCTTCGTTCATCTATCTGTTCGTCGTGATACCAACCCGTAGACGGGGGTCGCAATGATGGGGCCATCAGTGGTTAGTAACACGAATCACGACGCATAGATGGGTGGGGACCTGCAGCGCTGCTCCTCCGTCGTCCCCAAGAAGAAAGAGTCTACTGCCGGCGAAGAACTACGGGAGAGAGAAAAAACGTAAGGGTGAAGAAACAAAGCACCAAGTGCTGTACATTAGTGGACATGGAAACCAATTCCAATCATTGCCACTGCCATTCTCCTTGCCAACATGCTTCAATCCTGCAGTAATACGAATTTTTTTTGTTATTCCTTCTTCTCTTCCTCCTCAATCCCGCCCAATGCCGGCCCACATAAACCCTAACCCTAGAAATACCCCCTTGCCCCGCTGCTAGCTCTTACTGCCCCCGCTCCCCTTCCTCGCAAGCAAGCAAGCAAGCAAGCAAGAAGCCATGCGCGGCATCGAACTATGGCTCCGCGATTCCTCACCCGCTCGGTGCACGTTCGCCAGGGAAGATCCTCTACGAGATTCGTGTGCGTACATCACGGGCGGGCTATTCCTCGACCCTGTGCTACCTGTGTCCTTCTTGACGTTGGCGCCGTCTCCCAAAATGATTTCTCTTCACGGTGCGTCGCTTGTTCTGGGGCTATTCCGAGCGGAGAGGGGTTTAGAGCGAGAGTTCTTGTCGGTGAGCCTGTCGGTTAAAGGGAGCGGGGGATTGGTTCGGGATTCTGTAGGGTTTATGGAGAAGAGCTCCGAGGAGAAAAAGAAGAGGAGGGAGGATGAGGGGGAATTTGTGGCAGTTGAGGAGAACAAGGTTAGGATACGCGAAGCTGGACCTGGTGCCATTAATACCAGTAAGCATCTCTTGGCTGGAGCTTTTGCTGCAATGGTCTCAAGGTAACAAAAATTCTCTCATAACCTTCCTTTGCATAAGTAGAAGTTGACCGCATTTCTTACTGAAATTTGCTGTTAGTTTCACACACTCAAGCTACTTTCTCTCTCCCACCTCCGCTTCTGCATTCCTTAATATATATTCAGGCGTGATCGCATCATCCCTCCTGTATGTGTTGAAATCCCTTCATGCGCGGCTCAAATATGATTTGTGCTTCTTGTTTTCTGTCTGATTAGGGTTGAAATACCTATTCAGAGGTTGGTAACTTTTGAATTTTGGAAGTAAAAGATAGAAGAGCACAATATTTTTGATAAGAGTCTCTCACAGAACATGGGTACTGTTAACCCAGAAATCGGCGATCCTTCCCAAGGTAGCCAGCTGGCTAGTCGCGCTCCTTAGATTCTCCCTTTTGATCGCGACAAGCCCCGGCGTAGGCGGACAGTTTTCGCTGTCCGTCTAGGTTCCCTTGCAACCGCATGCCCTGCGGGACGACGGGCTATTCCCATAGCTCACCCTCGCAGGTCATGCGGTTAGGCCCGCTAACCGTGCAATGCTTTTCCTTGCAGGAGGCAGCCGACCATCTGGATCTCGCCCGCAGGAGGGCACCCGCTTCGCAGCCAGCCAAGCGGACTCCCCCCGGAGTCCGCCAGGCCGCCCGCTAGGGGGCGGCCCCGGTTCCGCCGGGCGGACTCCTCCCGGAGTCCGCCAGGCCGCCCGCTAGGGGGCGGCCCCGGTTCCGCCGGGCGGACTCCTCCCGCAGTCCGCCAGGCCGCCCGCTAGGGGGCGGCCCCGGTTCCGCCGGGCGGACTCCTCCCGGAGTCCGCCAGGCCGCCGCCAGGGGGCGGCCCCGGCCCGCCGGGCGGACTCCACCCGGAGTCCGCCCAGGCCGCCCGCCAGGGGGCGGCCCGGCCCGCCGGGCGGACTCCACCCGGAGTCCGCCCAGGCCGCCCGCCAGGGGGCGGCCCGGCCCGCCGGGCGGACTCCACCCGGAGTCCGCCCCAGGCCGCCCGCCAGGGGGTGGCCCGGCCTGCCGGGCGGACTCCACCCGGAGTCCGCCCAGGCCGCCGGCCAGGGGGCGGCCCGGCCTGCCGGGCGGACTCCACCCGCAGTCCGCCCAGGCCGCCCGCCAATGAAATCACCTGAGCTTCCCATTGGGAGGAAGAGAGGTCCAGAAGTTTTGCTCCCTGCCGAAAAACCTCCGGACTCTTCCCCAAAGAATCTTCAATCGCAGTCAAAGAAGGGAAGATGTTTCCGAAGTCGTCAACGTCTCTTCCAAAGCAAGGGGCCTAAAGTTGATAACGCATTGGGTGAGGCAACTCACACTATCAAAGGCGAAACTAGCAGTATGAGCCCACAGCCTGCTAATCGGAAAAGCAGAAACTCTGGCCAATACTGTGGGTATCACAAAGAAAAGGGTCATGCAACAGAGGATTGCAGAGCTTTTCGGCAATTAGTTCAAGGAATGCTGAAGGAGGGTAAAATTCAACATCTGCTCCAGAAGGGTGACCCACCACCTTCATGAGTCCTCAAAACTCCTCACATCCGCTATCGATTACCTTTACTTTTCTCTTCATGCTTTTCAGACATTTTCATTATAACAAAGCACTTCTCAGTGTTCTTTCTTGCTTTTCAACAAAGCCTTTATCAAGGATCTTATACTGACACAATTCCTTGCTTGTGATGCTCCTTCTCTATCTTTTCTCTTTGCCAAAGAGATCACTACACCAATGAGATATCGCCGAATCTGAAACGTTCCCTCCGTAGTTTGTTCTCGCACCACCGCTACGACCACATATGGCGGGAGTATACCCATGTGTGTAGTGAGAACAGTTCAATCGCGGGAATGAGCTTCAGGTTTCGGATCCTAGCCGGCATCTGACACAGAGTGTGTGCTAGGGGAGCCCCATGTGTTAGCTCTGCTGTGCTTCGCAAGGATACACTACAGTTACAGTGATCTTTGCTTGACAAGCAATGACGATCAAGCGTAGCCTTGTCTCTTTGATCATCTCACAGCTATGGTGTCCGAACACTCTATGGTACTCTCGATCCGTGCCTTCTCGGGTTCCCACAACTCCACTGATCAATCCACAGACAAGCAATAGGCCACTTGGCGCAACTAGTCTCATTGATCAGTGATGATTGTACCCGAGGCAAGAGAGCAGTGCATCTGTCGCTTCCTTCTTAGGATTTTTTGCGCATGTCTCCCTTTTGTGCTCTGTCAAGGGAGTGTAGCTAGTTCTCCTTTTTTGTCAATTTCCCTCTTTCACAGGTGAACAGGTTAATCCGACCTAACAAAAGAATTTTCAGCAATCACTTTGCTCATGCTCATCCTATATGAATTGCTTGTTCAAAAGCTCTATCGGATGGTGACTCGCATACTCTCTACTTATAAAAGCTCTATTGCTCTCATCTTCTATTCACCGCTTGCTTAAGCGTTATCAGACGAAGATTCACAGAGCTACTCATTACTCTTATGCTAGTGTCATCAAGTATTGATCAGAGAATCTTACTCTCCTCGATCATCAAGCCATGCTATTGCAATCTAGTGAAGATCGGCAGAATTCGTCAAGTTACTTCTCTGCTAATCTGATCATGTCCATCCAACCATATTAACAGTTAACACTCGGTTTATTAATCTAGACTTCATAATAAAGTGTTCATCAGACATTTTTCTTGCTACTTGGTCATATCGACCTTATCTCATCAACCTTCATGGATTATCACAACAATTTTGGTGCGGTTATCCTCGCGTTATGTTTGCTTCTAATTTCTCTCCTCACAGAGGTCAGCAAACTCTTGCAAGCCTTCTCCACAGGTACTTGCAAGCTCCTTTCATATGCATATTGTCTGCTTCTAACTTTTCTCTTTGTAGAGAACAACAGACACCTGCAAACCTCATCCGGTACTTGCAGTTTAAATCATTACTTTATATCTGCTGCTCACTCTTCACTTTGCAGTGATTAGCAGACGTCTGCAAGTCATATTCAGGTACTTGCAGCTTATCTTTGTATACAATACCTGCCTTTAACTCTCTTCTTGCAGAGATCACCGACACTTGCAAGCTCCATTCAGGTACTTGCAAGTTACTTTCATGCACTGCGTACTCTTAACTCTTCTTTTGCAGGAACCACCAAAGATTTGCAAGTTCCTTCCAGGTACTTGCAACTCATTTTTCTGTCCTTCTTGTGTACTCTTCTTCCTTCTCTTTTTGCAGAGAATAACAGGTACTTGCAAGCCTCTATCAGGTACTTGCGAGCTATTATGTCTTTCTGTTTTCCTCACTTTAGTTTTGCAGAACTTAACGGAAGACACACCTTCTTCGTTTTGCAAAAGCAAACTCAGGTACACACTCGATGTACCGCCCATACATGCTTACCCTAACTTTCCTCTTGCAGGAAAATAGACAGGAAGCACTAAGCTTGTAAGGAGAGTCTTCAGGTTCTGTCTCCACTTGCCCCTCTCTTTCCTTTGGGATGGATCACGATTTTCGTGGGTCTCCAACTTTTTCGAAGTTCTCTTCGGAACTTAAAAAAGTGCGGGGATTATGTTAACCCAGAAATCGGCGATCCTTCCCAAGGTAGCCAGCTGGCTAGTCGCGCTCCTTAGATTCTCCCTTTTGATCGCGACAAGCCCTGGCGTAGGCGGACAGTTTTCGCTGTCCGTCTAGGTTCCCTTGCAACCGCATGCCCTGCGGGACGGCGGGCTATTCCCATAGCTCACCCTCGCAGGTCATGCGGTTAGGCCCGCTAACCGTGCAATGCTTTTCCTTGCAGAAGGCAGCCGACCATCTGGATCTCGCCCGCAGGAGGGCGCCCGCTTCGCAGCCAGCCAAGCGGACTCCCCCCGGAGTCCGCCAGGCCGCCCGCTAGGGGGCGGCCCCGGTTCCGCCGGGCGGACTCATCCCGGAGTCCGCCAGGCCGCCCGCTAGGGGGCGGCCCCGGTTCCGCCGGGCTGACTCCTCCCGGAGTCCGCCAGGCCGCCCGCTAGGGGGCGGCCCCGGTTCCGCCGGGCGGACTCCTCCCGGAGTCCGCCAGGCCGCCCGCTAGGGGGCGGCCCCGGTTCCGCCGGGCGGACTCCTCCCGGAGTCCGCCAGGCCGCCCGCCAGGGGGCGGCCCCGGTTCCGCCGGGCGGACTCCTCCCGGAGTCCGCCAGGCCGCCCGCCAGGGGGCGGCCCCGGTTCCGCCGGGCGGACTCCTCCCGGAGTCCGCCAGGCCGCCCGCCAGGGGGCGGCCCCGGTTCCGCCGGGCGGACTCCTCCCGGAGTCCGCCAGGCCGCCCGCCAGGGGGCGGCCCCGGTTCCGCCGGGCGGACTCCTCCCGGAGTCCGCCAGGCCGCCCGCTAGGGGGCGGCCCCGGTTCCGCCGGGCGGACTCCTCCCGGAGTCCGCCAGGCCGCCCGCTAGGGGGCGGCCCCGACCTGCTGGGCGGACTCCACCCGGAGTCCGCCCAGGCCGCCCGCCAGGGGGCGGCCCGGCCCGCCGGGCGGACTCCACCCGGAGTCCGCCCAGGCCGCCCGCCAGGGGGCGGCCCGGCCCGCCGGGCGGACTCCACCCGGAGGCCGCCCAGGCCGCCCGCCAGGGGGCGGCCCGGCCCGCCGGGCGGACTCCACCCGGAGTCCGCCCAGGCCGCCCGCCAGGGGGCGGCCCGGCCCGCCGGGCGGACTCCACCCGGAGTCCGCCCAGGCCGCCCGCCAGGGGGCGGCCCGGCCCGCCGGGCGGACTCCACCCGGAGTCCGCCCAGGCCGCCCGCCAGAGGGCGGCCCGGCCCGCCGGGCAGACTCCTCCCGGAGTCCGCCCAGGCCGCCCGCAAGGGGGCGGCCCCGTTTTCTCCCGGTGTCCTGCCTGCTTCGCTGAACAATGGCGGACTCCAATTTCTAGTCCGCGGAGTCCGCACAGGTCGTCATGCTGACGTCACTGGGCCCCGCTTCTTGAGGATCTTCCCTGGGCCTATAAATAGCCCCTCGTGCCTCTCATTCAGGGATCCGAAAAGAAGGGACAAGTCTTGACAGCAGACCCTGCGGACTCCGTTTTCCAGTCCGCGCAGTCCGTCATCACCCTTCCAGCAAGCTCTGCGGATTCAGTTTCCTGTCCGCGCAGTCCTCCACAGCTCTTCCAGCAGACTCTGCAGACTCAATTTTTCAGTCCTCCAGCAGCTGGCAGACTCTTTTACTTAGTCTCTGGCAGGTTCTCTTCTCTGACTTCTGGCAATTTCTTCTCCCTTACCCGCCAGCTTCTCTTTGTACCCCTTTAGTGATTTGTTGTAAAGGTGTACTTGTAAGATTGTAATCTCTCACTATTAATCGAAGTAAAGCCCGTCGCAAGAGTGATATTTAGGCCGCGACGGGCGAAGTGTGCTGTTGCCGCTGCTAGCGGCCCCTCCTTTTCTCTCTGCACAACAAGCCTTGCTCCTCTGCTTAGCAAGCCTTGCTCCTCTGCTCAGCAAGTCTTGCTCCTCTGCTCAGCAAGCCTTGCTCCTCTGCTCAGCAAGCCTTGCTCCTCTGCTCAGCAAGCCTTGCTCCTCTGCTCAGCAAGACTTGCTTCTCTTGCTCAGCAAGCCTTGCTCCTCTGCTCAACAAGTCTTGCCCTCAGCTCAGCTCAGCTCTTCTCGGCAACCAACCTGCAAGTGCAACCGTCGCAGCAACTGTCTGCTCGGCAGCTCCTGTTCAACCTCCTCTTCCTCTCTTGATCAACCCTCTCTGTTGATCAAGACTCTCCTCTTCTCTCAGCAACCTCTCCCTTACCCCCGCATCCCTCCTTGAACAAGCTGTTTGCTCAACTCTCGAGCACTCAGAAGCTTCCTTCTCCTCCCTCCTCACCAAGCCTGTGAGACCAAACACCCCATCCGTATAGCTGTGCTCCCGGTGCCGTTTTCGCGCATCAACAGGTACGTAATTAAAACATAGGTGAAATTACTATATAAGCCGTTTCTATGCAAAATGAAATTTCAACCATTAGACTAAAAGCAGCTATCAGGAGTCAAATGCTTGGGATTGCATGAATACTCCTGCATAACCAAATCCTTGATCTTAAAGATGAAAATGATGGGATTTCTATTAGATGTAAAAAAACGTCCCAGGTGGAATCTTCAATGGGTGCATTCAACCATTTGATTGAAATTTGAGTTGCATCTCTCCCTTTCCTTGGGGTCATAAGCTTGTTTGACACCATTTTTTTGTCCAAAAGAGCATTTTCTTCAGCCAATATCTCTCACAAATTGGGAACCACCAATGCATCCCTTCAATTGAGAAACAGGGAATATGTGGCGTATTTGTGATGATGCGGGCAATTGAAGTTTGTAGGCCTTTGACCCCACTTGTGAAAGGTTCAAAAAACATGGGTTATAACTTGTGGTAGCCGTGGGATTAGCTCACCTGCTTGTATGGTTGGATCTTGATATAAACCCAAGTTCTAACTAAGAAATATTTTCCGATTAGCCTTTAATTTCCTCATAAACTATAGATGGCTCAGACCTATGTTGCACGGGATGGGTCAGAGTACGTGGTGTGGTATGATTTGAATAAAAATGTAGGATATATGATACCTTTCTCAATTTTACTATTATTTAAATATAAATTTAAATTAATGTGAATACATAGGTAACTATTAATAAGTATAAGAAGGTCATTGTTTGGTGTATTATCTTGTATTAAAGTGACCAGGATTCAATAGATAATAATACAAGAGCGTGAAAATATAAATTCATAATTAAAATGTTTTATTAAAATACTTATCATGAATTCCAGTTTAAGAAGTGGTTGCAACAATCCCATAGGGTCTCCACAATAGGTTTTTGCACGGCTAGCGTATTGAGCTTGGCATACCCACATAATCCTTGTTTTCATACTGTTCCAAAAGAAAAGCTACTTCAATTTATGATGTGCAACCTAAATGCCGAAGTGCCCACCAATGAGATTATCATGATATAGTTTCAGAAGGAAAATTGTCACATTGTCATCTTTGGTCTTACCTCCAATTTCTCTTTTGTCTCTGTAGCACCTGTTTATCCTACTACTAATCAGGTTTAAGAAGAGGATTCTTCTCCTTGGGAACATTGGTAGTTTATAAATGAGTATCTAAGCCCCCATGTGTTTGAGTTGAGAAGGGATATATGAGGTGACAATGATGATAGCTTGTAAATTACCTTCATGATTTGGCATTGTCCTAGCTAAAACATCGATGACCTTATGGTCTTGATCATTTTTGTAAGCAGTTGAGTAATAACTCCTCATGAGCTTGACTATATATTTTTGTTTGTTCAGTGTGGATTTTCTTTATTCTAGAAAATATTTCAACCTTTGATTGTCCGTCCTTATGATAAAATGCCTAGCTATAAAGTATGACCTTCACTTCTACAGAATGGAAATTTCATTAAAGGCGAGTGGGTTGCACATTGTCTTCTTCAACTATTCAAATGTTTAGTTGCTCCTTCATGCAATGTAAATTGCTCCTTTTCAAGTAGATCAACGAGTGGTTTACCTATGCCCTCATATCCACTTAGGAATCTTCTATAATACTAGTCAGGCCTAAGAATTCCTTGGGTTTCTTCAATGAAGGGGTAGTAGCCGATGTACCATCTCTTTATCTCCTTGAATTTATGAGAATTTATTTTCACTCATGTTCCTAGAATCACATGGCACAAGCAGTCTACTTAAGTGGCTCTTGAGAATCCGTAGTAACTTCATTTTAAAGAAAACAATGCATGTGTTTTTAATGTAATACATCTAAAAGGTATTCTCTGCGAGCCAAGTGATCGTTCCAAATTTATCATTAATAGCAATCTAGAGTGAATTTGATATACATATGCCCCTGTCAAAAAATGAGTCAATACACATGCATCAGTCAAGTGACAAGGCTATCCGCACACACGCCACAAACAGGTCAACCAAGAGAAGAGACTAGATCCACCATCATAGCATGTGGGGACTGCCTCATTATTTAAGATTTTTGTTGATACATTATGGACTTTTATGGAGAAACTCAGGAGTCATATTGCAAATGGACATTAATGTTAGTGACAAAAAATATCAATTACAATATTAATTGCTGGTTGTAATGATCAATTAATGTTATAAATAAGAATGGATGAATAATTAATGCATATTGTAATCAGGAAAGCAATTAATACATTAATGATGTGTAGTTATGAGTCTTTATTATATTTTAGTTAGTGTGCATGATAGTCTATTTATATGAAGTGAGTTGTAAAAGTTTCTCATCTTTGGGTCATTGGTTTTTTTTATATATATTTTAGAGAGAAGCTCTACAACCATCCCTCAAGAATCGACGGAGATTTGTCTACGAGTTTGTTTTTTTTTTCACTTGTTAGGAAATATTGTTTTTAAGTGTTCTCTCCTCTCCCCTAACTCTAGAAGTTTCTCTTTGGTTACAATGGTCCAATTTACTGCTCTATGGTAGTTTCCTTGCAATAGCTGGTTGCCACATCGTACCAATCTGCACAATCCACTTCTAGCAAATCTGTGCCACCATCAACTGCCTCAATGTCAGCTCGATGTGCTTGATAGGATCATCTTACCACAACACCCACCACCAACAACCCGATCCCTCCCATTTTCTCCTTATTATGGCACATCATGTAGCTCCAACACCCCCACATGACCTCAAAATTGCTCCCTATTGCCTTACCAGGCTTCATAATGCACCATCCAATGACAACACCCCTCACTTCATCATTGCTACCATCTCAGCCGTCCACATCACCATATGCTCCTAGCCATGAAACTCCCATGATCCCATCCCACATGACCCACCTCTTCTTCTTGTCGATGCACCCAACCCACATTCCCCCTGCCATTCTCTTCAAACTAACCATTCACACCCATACCTTATGTTACCTCCCCCTGCTTCATCTCCCGTCGAACTAGACCCATTGCTGCACCATCCAACTGTGACCCAACACTTAGTGTGCCTCTCCACTCTTCTCGACATCATAAACCCCACGACTTTCATCTCCTGTTTTCCTCGCCATTGCCTCAGTCATAGAAATCATTAAATTCCAGGTTCCCATGATGCTCCCGCCGACCCAATCACCAATTTGAAGGCCCAAACGCCACCCGACCACCTTATCACTTAAGGACCCACCTCCACTTCTAGTGAAATTATACAACTCAAACTGCTCCATATCGACTTTGTGCCAAACCATAATGGCCTCCACAGTTGTTCCACTACCGAGAAATGTCGCATTATCCTTATTCAATCCTACCACAATTCATTTCATGACCACCACCATTATGGATACCTCGATAAGCCCTGACACTTTTGTTCAGCCTCCACATGCATCCGACACCGTAATTGTATTTTCAACACTAATTTTGTGCACAATCAATGCACATTCTCAGGTTGTCTGATTGGATATTACTTACCGCCTCTCGACAAGCTATTTTGTGCTAAAAAGATGTTAATAATCTGGTTAATTGGGCCCACATCACAATCAACATTTGGTGTCTACTGATATCTTATATCGCCCTACCCTGCCTTGAGGTAAGATATTTTTTCAACTGGTGGGCAGTAGTATGGAGGTATTGGCCCCAAGATCCTTCTCAAGTGTGCTTGCTTAGAGACACTCAGGACACCCGAGTCCAGAATTAGGATCGAGACGACTCCTAATGACCTTGCAATATCATCTTCTTTCTACTTGCATATAAGTCAATTTTTCAAGGGGTAAGATTGATACACGTACGCGTCCGTCAAGAGACGAGTCAATGCGCCTATGCATTAGTCAAGAGACGAGTCTAGATCCACCGTTATGGCATGTAGGGTGATGGGGAACCATCAGATGCACCTGGAGGGGTTCGCCGCAAGGCGGGACCCACATACATGTATTCGCGCAGAAAGACTTGATCGGATCGCCAATCGGACTCTGCGGTTGCGTCCGGGACGTCGCTGCGAGTCAAAAAACTATATTACTTTATTTTTTCAGTTTTATTTTGATGTATTTTATGGGCGAACCCACCGGCCAATCATAGCCGTTTATGGGGGATGCCCTAGCTTCTCTTTTATTATAAATAGGATGTAGAGAGGCTGAATTCAGTCATTGTTGGATTTGGAGAAAGAGTTTCCCGGATTCTATCGATCCCTCCCCGGTGCCGACGTCGTGGAACCCTAGGTGACGACTCCTAGGCCGTCAAACTCCTCCCCAAGGTAACCCCTACCCCCTCCATCATTTTCCATCATCTTCTCCCCTTTTCCACCACCGGAATCCCCAAAATCCCCTCCCCCATACAGCCGGCCTGCAGTCCAGCAAGCCGATCCCCTTTTTTTTCCTGTTTTCTGCCGCCGGCCTGCAGCCTCCCCACCGCCGGCCTCCTCCAACTCTCCAGCCCCCTCACCGCCCCTCTCCTCAAAACCGACCCCCCTAAGGCCCGGCCTGCCCTTGCCGGCCACTCCTCCCCCTTCCCCTTCGTGGATCCACTTCCCACCGCTCCAAAAACCCTAGATCTATTTTGATCTAGTGCTACCACCCTCCGATCCGCTATTTCCACCGCACAAACCTTCCACTTTTGCCCGGATCTGCTCCTAAACATCAGATCTACTCACCCCCGATCCGGATCTACTCATTTGTGGCCGAATCCGCCGTTTCACCTTCCGTTACCACCACTTTCCACCGAGGGCAGCCACCGTCACCGTCGTCTCGCCACCGGTTCCACCTCCGATCGCCCGTCTTTACATCCGGCACTCAAATTCTCCAGTGTCTCAGTTCAGCCCTCTACGTTGTGAGCATTTGTGGTATTGTATTTTGTGACTTGACATTTTCATTTGGTATTTTATCATATTGTGCTGAGATTATTGTTGGCTAGAAATTGGTTCTTTATACTAACAATCGCATGAGGAAATATTCTCCGCGCGCTTGCTTAGGCCCTCCGAGCGGGGGAAGCCATTGTCAAATTGCTGAAAATTAATTATTTGTTTTTTTAATTCAATTAATTGCGTGACGTTATTAAATTAGTGCAATAGTGTGTCACCCCTGCACTAGCACCTAGGGTCGTAGTTTTCGAGCACCACTAGCCTACCCCTACATCATGGGGATTACCTCATTATTCAAGATTTTTCGTTGATGGAGGATGGATTTTTGTTAAGAAACTCAAGATTCATATTGTGAATGAAGGAAGAATTAATTCATGTTGGAAATAAAAGAACAATTAACCCATTAATTGCGGATAGTTATGCAAAATTAATATATTAATTGAGAATGAAGGATTAATTACTCTATGTTGGAATTAAGAAAACAAATATTGTATTAATTATGGGCAGTTTTTAGTCTTTATTATCTTCTTTAACTATCGTGCATGAGAGCGAGTTGTAAGAGTTCTCATCTTTGATCACTTGAATTTTTGTATCTCCCTTGGAGAGAAGCTGTACTGGGGATCCAGCCCTCAAGAATCAGCAGTATTTTCGTTCTCTTTTTAGTAAATATTGTTCTTTGTCTTCTCCCCTCCTCCCTTAACCCCAAAAAATTCACTTTAGTAACAAAGTTTCGTAAGATTGAGGTTTTGAAATGTGAAGGGGTGTTAATCAAGTAAAAAGGCATAGCCTATAATTCATAGAGGCATTATGTAATCTAAAAGTAGCATTGAAGGCTCTTCCTCTGCCATTCTAACTTGGTGTCATGCACTTGAATCCAACTCAGAGAAGTACTTTACTCATGAGGCTCATCAATATATTTTTCAATGCCTGATACTTGTGATAAATTGTGTTCTTAATGAGCTCCTTATAATTCACTCACAGTGCCCAAGATCCATCAGTTTTTTAATAACAATTGGTGAGTAATTTGAACTTTTGTTGTGCCTAATGATCACTGATGCAAGCATGCTTGGGGATGTTCTCTCTTTAAGCAACACTTGATGATTATGAGATCTGGTGGGCAAAAGTGTAGTCGGGATAACCTACAAGTTATTGAATTCTCTGAGTGTAGATGAGCCTGGGTGAGAGTGGCAGAGTGCTCCTATTGGTCAGAATCCTATCCACTGGTAACTACTGTTATGTGGCGTGATGACACCAGTTATCTTTGTATCTTCAAAATTATGTTATGTTATTTTGTGTGTTATTTAACGTATTGTGCCTATTGTCGTAAGCCCAAATGGGGTCGCGTTTGTGAACTTTAATAGTGTCTGGTTGGGCTTTGATGGTATGCAAGAAATTAGAAGTCAAAAAACTCTCTCTTAATCTCCCTCTTTCCCCATCTCTCTCTCTCTAAACCCACGAGAAAGAGCATGTATGCCCTAGCCGCAACCCGCGATACCCCCGCCTTCCCGATCGACGCCGCCCCGCTCGCAACCTTTTCGCCTCGCCACCATAGCTCTGTCGCCGGTCAAGAGATCAAGGAGGGAGGTCCATAACAGTCTAGTATCAGAGCCCAACGCCGACCTCTCCGATGCTTTCTCCGCTTGCCCAACCCTGCGCTTTCGGCTCCACACAACCGCTGATTCCTCTTCCAGCACTCTGTGCGCTCCGGTACGCCATCCCAGCCGCGCGGCCACTACTTTGCCGCACCGCACACTCGCCGACTCGTCTCCCAACCCCGAGGCCCTTGCTCCCGGGTATTCTGCGGCTACCATCGTCCCTCCCAGCCCTACAACAATAGCCCCGCGACCTTCCTCCTCCGTTGGCCTACTTCCGGCACCGCCGACCGTCTGTCCATCCCTATCACAGGTGACATACAGTGCTCCCTCGCTCGCCGAGATTATGTCACTCTTCCAAACCATGTTTGCGGCGCAGAACGCCAAAATGGCCGCCCTCAACGCACACTTGGACCGATGACCCTTCGACAAACCGTGTGTCTCTGCTACTCCTATAGGCGTGGACTACCCCTCCTAAAAACGAACTATCCGGATGGTCTTTCCCATCTACGAGGGCCGCGAAGATCCTCTTCTTTGGCTCACCCATTGTGATATTTTCTTCACCAACCAACGCACGCCAGATGAAGAATGCGTCGGCATCGCCTCCTTTCACTTGATTCGTCGCAATTGTGGTTCACACAACTTATGCGCGAAAATCCCAGTCCTCGTGGGCGGAATTCAGTACGGCCTGCACCCTGCGGTCTGGTCCTGATCTACAAGGAAACTCGCTCGATGACCTTGTGAACCTCAAACAGGTCGGCCCCAATGACACATATTTAGAGCAATTCCAGATCATGTTATCTCGGGCAACTTCTGTTTTACCGGAACATCAAGTTCCTCTCTTCACCGCTGGTCTTCACGTGTGATTACGTTGGGACGTCAAATTCCACTGCCACGTGATCTCAACACGGCGATGAGCCTCGACAGGGCTTGCGAACGTCGATTGCTATTAGATCGTCCTCCATTGGGACGCCAAGACTATCAAGGAGCTTACTCTCCACCCAGCTTAACTGACAGCCTGACAGGGCTCCAATCCGGGATGATCCACCGCAGCCTACTGTCTGTCGTCGTTTGTCCTGCCCCGTCGTTTATCCCTCCCCGAGATTGCTGAGCGTCGCGAAAAAGGTTTGTGCTACAATTGTGATGAACATTTCACGCTGGGACATCGATGCAAACACTTATTTCGCTCGAAGTAGATGATCCTCCCAATAATGACGCGACAGGTTTAGAAGACACTGCAATATCCTTCGATCTAGCTTGAGGACAAGCTGTCTTCGGACGGGGGTGACGATGTTATGTGGCGTGATGACGCCAATTATCTTCGTATCTTCAAAATTATGTTTTGTTATTTTGTGTTTTATTTTAACGTATTGTGCTCATTGTCGTAAGCCTAAATGGGGGGGGGGGGCGTGTTTGTGAACTTAAATAGTGTCCGGTTGGGCTTTGATGGTATGCAAGAAATTAGAAGTCAAATATCTTAATCTTTCTCTCTCTTAATCTTTCTCTTTCCCTATCTCCTCTCTAAACCCACGGGAAAGAACCCGTATGCCCTAGCCGTAATCTGCGATACCCGCGCCTTCCAGATCGACGCCGCTCCGCTCGCAGCCTTTCCGCATCGCCGCCATAGCTCCGCTGCCGGTCACGTGATCAAGGAGGGAGGTCCATAACAACTACGGAGCACACATATTTGCAACGACCTTATGTATCGTATCCAAAACATTTAGAGTTGGGAAACTCTCTGAAATCCGTTCTTGAAACTCTTGCAAATTTAAAAAAAAGTTTGGGATTTTCATACTTACTTTTAGATATTACCAAATATTCCTGATTATTCCCGAAATTACCCAAAAAATGTGTGTTTTGTGATGGCGAATGGAGAAAGACATGTGAAAGAGAAAGTGTTGTATGATAAGAAGTGAGATTCTATTGATTATATACTTTTATTCATGACACCTATTTAGAATATGATATGTTTTTGTGACTCATAAACCTTGTCTTCATTTGATATATAATATATGATATATAATGATAAACAAAATGAAGAAGCCGTGAATATCACATATGTCTTCGTGTTAATTTGTTCTTATATTTAAATAATTAAGATTTTCAAAAACGTATCCCGTATTCTAGGTTTTTTTAAAAAATCACAATTCCCGTATTTGTATTGTATCGTATCTCTTATTCCGGCCTCATCCCCGTGCAACATAAAATGTGAGAGCCAAGGAGTAGATGGTGATATGTTCATTTATTTACTCTGGCAGAGTGCTCCTTTTGCTCCATTTGTTTACTTTGGCCCACACCCATCATAAGTAGTTGAGCTGGTTTCGTATCAACCTATTGATTCTTCTCTCTCCCCCTAACTCACTATAGACTTGCTACCTCTGGGTGTCATTGTTTTCTTTTGCATATCAAGCTCCGTTTTTTATTTTTTGAAATCCCGTCTAATGGTGCAATGTTTAATTAACCACGACACCTCTAACACAATATCACAACCTCTGAGAGAAGAGCGATCATGTATGAAGAATTCAATACTTTGTAATTTACTCCAATGCACATGTGTTGACTCTGAAGTCGGTTGCCATTAACAATTGCAATTGAATGGGTAGGGATGCGTTACGGTTGCATATTCTCTTAAGCAGCATGAACCACAAGAGCACATGTGGAAGCCGCCTTAAATAATTCATTTGAGAATATATATTTCGTTATTAATTAATATTAGTTAATTAATTAATATTAATTTTTATTAATTAATATCAACGGAGCACTGGTACGGGTGTGAGTATCAGGTACGATATGTATCCGGTGCGTTGATACAACAAAAATTAAAAAATAAGGACGTGGGTACGACGAGATACGTTGTGTTAAATATAATAAATATATATGTTTATCTCACAAATATAATTAAAAGTTCCCAAAAAATACAAGATCAAGCATGATCACATAAAGGATTTGCTCATGCATCTTGATGCAGTGACATGTCAACTCAAAAGGGGATTTCTACAATACGACACTAAATGCACTGAAGTGTACTGCTAGTGTAAGAGTGGTGCACAAAAATTGCAAACAAATAATTATTTATTATACGTTAACAGCAGGTGCACGGACAGTTGCAAATAATTAATTAATGGAGAACAAATGATCAATTTTGCACAACAAAAAAAGCGCAATTACTTTCATGCAAGCACAGAAGAAAATCTGCAAATCATATGACGAATAAGGCTACTACCAATTAAAAGTAAACATCCACTACCCAACACAGGTGCCAAAGTAAACAACAATAAAGAAATGACTTTTACCACAAGTCACATGTGCGGGCGGCAGAGAGGGCAGGTGTAGGAGGGCCTTCAAAGTTGTTGCGACGCCGGGGTGTGAGAAAAGAAGATCGGGGCTGGTATGGTCAGGTTAGGATTTTAGGATGGGGGCTGAATATTATAAGGTGGATTCCACGACAAGTGTTAGGGATGGAAGATTGGTTGGGTCGGTGCAGTAAATGGGTTTAGGAGGAATTATTGGAGAGGTAGTGGAGGGAGATTGATTGGAGAGAGAAGGTAGGCTCTGGCGGTGGTGGTTTGGGGTTGGATGGAGACTGCCGGGTTGTGGACTAGCAGGAGTCACGGACTGGGTGAGAATGGTCAGGAGCGGGAAAGGAGAAACAGGGGGGAGACTGTGTGCGGGATACGGGTTGGAGCAGGGAGGTGGCGGAAGGAAACTGACGGGCGATAGGATGGGGGAAAGGAACGACTTATGGTGGTGGTGCAGGCGGAGGAGGGTCGGTTTCAGTCGTTGCTGCACTGAACGGGGGATGAGGAGGGCGAAGGGACAACAAGGAACTGGACGGGGAAGGCGGTCGGCTTCAGGCATGGGCTCAGGATGGGGAAAGGAACGACTTACGGTGGTGGTGCAGGCGGAGGAGGGGCGGCTTCAGTCGTTGTTGCATTGAACGTGGGATGAGGAGGGCCGAGGGATAGCAAGGGACTGGACGGGGAAGGCGGCTGGCTTCAGGCGTGGGCTCGGGATGGGGAAAGGAGCGGCAGTGGCAGGCGGCCCGACGTCACACTGGGAGAGGAGGAACTGATGTCACACCAGATGACCGATGGTTTGGGTTTTTCTCCAAAACTCTCGATGCCCCCTTCTATCAACCGACGCCCCTATTTAAACCCCAACACGCATAACTGCATAAAAACCGCACACATAGAACCAAAATCAAACCACCCGGGTCGGATGACTCTTAATGTCTGGACCGATCGGGGGTTAAATACACCTCGAAAAAAATACAAAATGTCAAACTGACTGGAAACACACATCCGGACGCGACCACGGACTCCGATCGCCCGTCCGGGCAGCTGATCACCGCCTCCTGCGGGAATATACGTGCGTCAGTCGCGGCGCACCGTCAACTCCCCCCGGCTTAAAGGTACTCAACCCCGATGAGTGTAGGTGGTTGTACTCGCTAAGCAGCCATGGGGCGAGTCTCTGAAGCTCCTCCGAGGAAATCCAAGTAGCATTGTGCAGGGGCCGACCACTCCAACGGACAAGATAGCGTAGGGTATCTTGTCCGCTCGCAGCGTAGAAGTTGTGCCCGACGATCTGAAGCACGTCGTCTGCCGAACAGGTGGTATCAACGTGTCTCCATCTGGGACTGATGTATCTCCGTCTGGGACTGATGTATCTCCGTCTGGGACTGATGTATCTCCGGCAAACAATGATGTATCTCCGTCTGGCAATGATGATGTCGGTGGATCCGTCGAGGGTGCAATTTGATCTGCATGGAACGACGCCGCTGGTGGCGACAAAGAGGGACTAGTAGAGGCAATAGGAGGAGAAGGCTCAGGTGGTGGGGCTATGACAGATGAAGGCTCGGGTAGAGGTGTGGTGAGTGGGTCCACGTACACATGCTCCTCGTAGTAAGGAGTCAAATCCTCTACGTTGAATACTCGGTTGATGCCCATACTGTTATGCTACTGCTAGGGATCTAAGCAAGAGAAACAAAAAGACGGCTAGGGTTTAGTGCATGAAGAAGAAGATACCTGAAAAAGAGATTAATCATCCTCCAAGAGGGGGAAAAGGGGGTATTTATGGAGCCCCCTTTTCCCAGGGCCGACCGGCCCCAATTGAGGGCTGAACCGGTGTGGTTCAGCCCTCCCTCTTCTTACTGATTAATTGCGGGCTGAACCGGATGGTTCAGCCCGGTCTTGGTCCGGCGCTCCTTTATGTCTTCTGACGTACTTGAATCCTCGGAACCGCAGATCGTCCGGGGCC
Source organism: Platanthera guangdongensis (assembly GCA_039583875.1). Taxonomy (NCBI): domain Eukaryota; kingdom Viridiplantae; phylum Streptophyta; class Magnoliopsida; order Asparagales; family Orchidaceae; genus Platanthera; species Platanthera guangdongensis. The sequence goes on along the minus strand of CM077151.1, from coordinate 2,172,587 downwards.
ATAACATTCCCCTCCCCAATGAAAGACTCGGCTGACTCACTAGGTCTGGACCCTAGGGGGATATCCACCAAATCAACTGGTTTCCTCGGCTCATACAACATGATATGAAATGGACTCAAACCCGTGATCCTATTGATTGAGCTATTGTATGCAAATTCGGCTATGTGAAGGACATAATTCCAGGTTGCTGGACTATCCCCAACTAGGAAACGCAGAAGAGTCCCAAGGCTACGGTTAACCACTTCAGTTTGTCCGTCCGTGCGTCTGCGGGTGGTAGGTGGAGGAAAACTTCAGGGTCGTACCCGTCTTTTTCATAAAGTCTTCCAAAAATAGCTCATGAATCACACGTCACGATCAGGGACTATGGAGGTGGGGAGATCATAATACTTAAATACTTCTTTAAAGAATAACGCTGCCACGTGGGAGACGTCAGCGGTCTTTCGGCAAGGAATGAAATGCGTCATCTTGGAGAAACGATCAACTACAACAAATATCCAATCGAGCTTTCTCAGAGTGCGAAGGAGCCCGAGAACAAAATCCATACTAATATTAGACCAGGGCCTTTCAGGGACGGGAAGTGGAGTGCATAGCCCCGTGGGCTGTCGAGACCCCTTTGCCATCTAGCAAACTCCACAATGTCTCACTACTCTGGTGACGTCTTTCTTTAGGCCGGGCCAGAAGAAACGATCTTTAACCAACGCAATCGTCTTATCCCTAACAAAGTAACATGCAATGACCCTAACCACCAATTTTATGCGGTGGCAGGTCAACTCAAAAGGGGATTTCTACAATACGACACTAAATGCACTGAAGTGTACTGCTAGTGCAAGAGTGGTGCACAAAAATTGCAAACAAATAATTATTTATTATAAGTTAACAGCAGGTGCACGGACAGTTGCAAATAATTAATTAATGGAGAACAAATGATCAATTTTGCACAACAAAAAAAGCGCAATTACTTTCAAGCAAGCACAGAAGAAAATCTGCAAATCATATGACGAATAAGGCTAATACCAATTAAAAGTAAACATCCACTACCCAACACAGGTGCCAAAGTAAACAACAATAAAGAAATGACTTTTACCACAAGTCACATGTGCGGGCGGCAGAGAGGGCAGGTGTAGGAGGGCCTTCAAAGTTGTTGCGACGCCGGGGTGTGAGAAAAGAAGATCGGGGCTGGTATGGTCAGGTTAGGATTTTAGGACGGGGGCTAAATATTATAAGGTGGATTCCACAACAAGTGTTAGGGATGGAAGATTGGTTGGGTCGGGTGCAGTAGATGGGTTTAGGAGGAATTATTGGAGAGGTAGTGGAGGGAGATTGATTGGAGAGAGAAGGTAGGCTCTGGCGGTGGTGGTTTGGGGTTGGATGGAGACTGCCGGGTTGTGGACTACCAGGAGTCATGGACTGGGTGAGAATGGTCAGGAGCGGGAAAGGAGCAACAGGGGGGGGGGCGACTGTGTGCGGGATACGGGTTGGAGCAGGCAGGTGTAGGAGGGCCTTCAAAGTTGTTGCGACGCCGGGGTGTGAGAAAAGAAGATCGGGGCTGGTATGGTCAGGTTAGGATTTTAGGATGGGGGCTAAATATTATAAGGTGGATTCCACAACAAGTGTTAGGGATGGAAGATTGGTTGGGTCGGGTGCAGTAGATGGGTTTAGGAGGAATTATTGGAGAGGTAGTGGAGGGAGATTTATTGGAGAGAGAAGGTAGGCTCTGGCGGTGGTGGTTTGGGGTTGGATGGAGACTGCCGGGTTGTGGACTACCAGGAGTCATGGACTGAGTGAGAATGGTCAGGAGCGGGAAAGGAGCAACAGGGGGGCGACTGTGTGCGGGATACGGGTTGGAGCAGGGAGGTGGCGAAAGGAAACTGACGGGCGATAGGATGGGGGAAAGGAACGACTTACGGTGCTGGTACAGGCAGAGGAGAGGCGGCTTCAGTTGTTGTTGCACTGAACAGGGGATGAGGAGGGCGGAGGGACAACAAGGAACTGGACGGGGAAGGCGGCTGGCTTCAAGCGTGGGCTCGGGATGGGGAAAAGAACGACTTACAGTGGTGGTGTGGGCGGAGGAGGGGCGGCTTCAGTCGTTGTTGCACTGAACGGGGGATGAGGAGGGCGGAGGGATAACAAGGAACTGGACGGGGAAGGCGTCTGGCTTCAGGCGTGGGCTCGAGATGGGGAAAGGAGGAGCGGCGGAGGCAGGCGGCCCGACGTCACACCGAGAGGAGGAACTTGTGTCGCACCAGATGACCAGTGGTTTTGGGTTTTCTTCAAAACTCTCGGTGCTCCCTTCTATCAAGCGGCGCCCCCTATTGAACCCCTAATACACATAACCGCACACATAAAACCGAAATCAAACCACCATGATCGGATGACTCATAATGTCTGGACCGATCGAGGGTTAAATACACCACGAAATACAAATACAAAATATCAAACTGACAGGAAACACACATTCGGACGCGACCGCAGACTCCCATCGCCCGTCCGGGTAGCGGATCACCGCCTCTTGCGGGAATATACACGCGTTGGTCGTGGCGCGCCGTCGCATCTTCTCTAATATGTTTATGAAATCAACAACATGAGATAGGAACTGAAAAAAATTGGAATCTATTTCTGAAATTAGAAATAGAAATTGAAAAAATTTGAATTATGAATAGAAAAAATCTAAAATTTGTTTCTGAAACTAGCAATAGGATAGAAAAAAATTAAAATTAAAAAAATTTGGAAGCAACAGGAATTGGAAAATTCTGGGAATTAAAAAAATATGTAATTGAAAGAAAATCTTGAGCAACAGGAATAAAAAAATGGAATTGAAAACAAATCTGGAGCAGCAGGAATCAAATAGAAGAAGAAGAAGAGCAGGCTTAAGATCGACAAAAATCGAGCAAGCTTAAGAACAACGAACGTTCTTCGATCGACAACAACGAAAGAACGACGATCATTCTTCGATTGACAACATGGGAAGAATGACGATCGTTCTTCGATCGATAGTCACAGAAGAGCGGTGATCGTCTTCGATCGACAACAACGGAAGATTGACAAAATATCACATCTCCGGGAGTCCGGTACGCGTACCCGTATCGGAAACGCACCCGGTACAGGTACATGCCTAATTTAGGTGTGTCTGTGCTTCCTAGATTAATATTGCTTAAATTATTTTGTAATTTTTTATTATGTGTACCTTCCCTCATTTATATAAAGTGGAGAAGTAGGAGTGTGGGGGCATTTTTGGATGAATTGTTCTTTGGGCTCTCTTGGAGAGTAGAACTTCTTTGAGGATCTGGCCTCCAAGAGTAGTTCAGAACGTGTCTCTCGTTGCGACCTTTGTTCTAGCTGTTCTGTAACATTGGTCAGACCTGTCCTTTTCCGATCGCTGTCTCCATTGTTAGATTGTTTTGCTCACCGCTTTTTCGATTGTCGACGAAGAACCAACCATCCCTCCATAACATGACTACCTTTGCAGCCTAGCTGCAGAGCGATTCGATATGTGGGATGCTATGCTAACCGACACCCTCACAATGGTGCACAATATTCAATTCAAACTTGATCGTCTAAGTGTGTCACCAACCTCCATGAAGGAGCCCTATGTGCGTGATATTGCCAAAATCATGCCGTCATAGACACCCATGCAGGAGCCCCACCTCTAGGTCGTCAGGAGCACACTCGCATACTCAGGTGACCAACAAGCTACCCCCGATGTGACCTATTTCTTTGTTGGTGTCCATCCCCCAACGACGGGGTCCTCTTAACGCAGTTGCCAACAGGAATGGATGCCAAAAACTTTAATCGACATTTCTTCGGGATACCCTCGTCATCCAAAAGGTCATTGTTGTGCCAATGAAAGCCATCGGCAATGACCACATGGACGCACGGCACCATGGTCAGATGCGTCGCTCTTCGACCGCCAGGAATCCTCTGTCCGGGCAATGGTATTTGTTTTCGTAAGAATTTTTCTCCCGGAGCCGCCATCTGATTCACCTGATGCCAAACTCCTCCATAACAACCACACACCTGCTCCTCTCACGCCCACCACATGATCCATGTCAATGAAGGTTGTTTGGCACACACCACTAGTCAGTTTTGCCTCCATGACCGTTCTTCATGCTAAGCCACTCCTTGCCCATTGGTTCTACTTGCACAATGATCTCCCCGACTCCTTTGTTGCTGACCAAGGCTGCCAGGATCGAGATCCTAGATGAGATCATTTCGAAGTTGGATAAGATTAGATGGTAGGATTGGATCAAGGATCGCTTTACAAAATTTGGATCGATTTACAAAATCCGGATTGTACGATCGTAAGATCCTATGATCCGGATTGCGATCCTGACAACCATGTCGCCGACCCAGGATGGCCCTTGACGGCCCCTTCCCAACACCAAAGTCGTTAAGCAGCTTGACACCTTGCATCATCAAATAACCCAGCCGCCGTCAATGTCCTTCCGCTCTCCTGCATGTCGTCTCCTACACCCCGCCAATCTCCTTTTATGCCAGCTCCACTGCTCAGCTCCTCTCCTCCCTTGCCTCAAGACGCACATTGTTTCTCTGCTAGTCCCCAATGCTCTATATTCCGAGCCATCATCCCTTGCCCTTCTCGAGTCCCATCCATGCAAATTCCCTGGCCGCTTTTCTGCGGGATCCTGGCATAGTTCTTGTCAGTCCCCCACCCCAAGCCATCATCTCTATCGTCAAGACCCACATGCATCAGCTTCCTCCTTTTCATCACACACCAACTCCCTTAGCTGCCAATTTAAGCATGTCCCCCTTTTTTATTCACACCACCTTTTACCCCATCCCTTCACCCACTATACTAGCCACTGTTCATTTTTTCTGGCACACACCTGCTACCACCACCTATGTTCACCATCAAATAATTCTATTCAAAGCTCCACCAAACTATCTCCCTGCATATTTTGAAAATTCTCATTTCCCTTCCATGCCGTCCCAAAAATCGCCTCCTCGCCTAAATAACTAATATGAAAATATATAATTTGTTATATATACCGTACTGCGATTAGACCTGCGATGCTATATGGTTCTGAGTGTTGGGCAGTGAATTGTCTACATTAGCAAAAAATGGGAGTTGCGGAGATGAGAATGTTTAGGTGGATGTGTGGACACACGAGACTGGATAGAATTATGAATGAATGTATCAGGAATAAGACAGGAGTAACATCAATTGCAGAGAAGATGCGAGAAACTCGACTAAGATGGTTTGGACACGTACAAAGGAGACCATTAGAGACACTTGTTAGGCGTTGTGAGAGTCTAGTCACTAGGCATGTTAAACGAGAGATGGGTAGACCAATAAAGATTTGGAATGAAACTATAAGGAAAGACATGATGTACTTAGGCATTAGTGAGATTATGACACAAGATAGGGCACAATGGCGACAATGGATCCATATAGCGGACCCCACTATAGTGGATAAAGGCTTGAGTGTTGTTGTTGTTATTAATAAATATTGATTTAATCAATGATATTAATTAAAATATTTTGCAATTTGTTTTTATGTGTGCCCTTTCTCGTTAGTATAAGGTGGAGGGGTAGGAGTGCGAGGCATCTTTGGTTATTTTTTTTCGCTCCACATTGAGAGCTCACACTCTCCGCAACATTTGATCTAGCCGCTCTGTAAAAGGATGAATTTCAACTTGCAAGCCAATTGAGTGGCTATAGTTACATCCAGAAAATTGAGTTTATTTCCAATGCCAATCAGAAAATGAGTGAGCTTGCAGTTGGACGTTGCTGTGACCCTTGTAGTCTGAAAAGTTTGAGTTCCATTCATTGCATGCATGAAGACCTAGGTATAATCAGTGGTTCATTGGGTTCAGATATTAATTAAAATATTTTGCAATTTGTTTTTATGTGTGCCCTTTCTCGTTAGTATAAGGTGGAGGGGTAGGAGTGTGAGGCATCTTTGGTTATTTTTTTCACTCCACATTGAGAGCTCACACTCTCCGCAACATTTGATCTAGCCGTTCTGTAAAAGGATGAATTTCAACTTGCAAGCCAATTGAGTGGCTATAGTTGCATCCAGAAAATTGAGTTTATTTCCAATGCCAATCAGAAAATGAGTGAGCTTGCAGTTGGACATTGCTGGGACCCTCGTAGTCTGAAAAGTTTGAGTTCCATTCATTGCATGCATGAAGACCTAGGGTATAATCCGTGGTTCATTGGGTTCAGATTTATATTCAGTTTCTTGTCTGTTCTTGTGTCTTCACATTCAGCTTTGCTAGTCTCCCCGTCCACTTCCAATAGGTATATCTATTTCTGACCACATTTATCTCAACTGTGTATTTTTCATCACACAAATAGTACAAACTGCTTGTGTGTTTATCTTACAGTTCAGATGTGAATTATAATTTGCAGCTGGTGAGTTTGGAAGGCGCTTGAATACTTGATGGTTGATCAGATGATGGCCTCGTTTGGCGGGCTAGATTCGTTGCGGTCGTGACCGTTTGGCGGGGCCGCGGCGGGACGGCAGTGATCTGCCCCGTCCATTAAAATTGTGGAAATCCCACAGTTTTTGTCCTCGGGCGCGGTTGCCTCCACATGGATTTCCTCCTGCAATATTTAATCGATCACTATTCTGTATATGACATTGGGTATAGAAGTTCCCATAAGAGGAATGTTATGACATTGGGTATTGTTCGAAAGCTCATTTAAGGGCCCATGTTGTTTCTTCTTTTTCTCTCTTCTTGTATTAGTCCCACATCATGTATTAGGATTTCTCTCTTCCTTTTTCTCCTATATAAGTGTGTGTATACTTGTAACTATTACTTGAATGAATATATACAAGGTTTTGGGCCTATTTCTACATGGTATCAGAGTCAGGTTCCGACTCTCGCGGTCTGCCGACGTCTGACCGCACTGTGTAATTTCTCTCGCGGACTTCCTCCTGCGGCTTGTTCTTCGCGGACTGTTTTTTTTCTAGCCGCGCTTCCCTGCGTCCTGCCCTTTCAGTCCGCTTCCTTCTGCCTTTTTTTCTCTCCGTGGATCCACCTTCCCCCACCCTTACTTTTATAGTCTTTTCTCTCTCCGTGGGACCACCTTCTTACCTGTCCGCTGCGGCCTCTCTCCTAGTCGCGGCCTCTCGTCAGTCCGCTCCTGCGCTCTTTGCTTGTTCGCGGCCTGTCTTGCCTGCGGGCTCTTTTCTGTCCGCCGCGGCCTCCCTACTCGTCGCGGCCTCCTTCTCTGTCCGCTGCTAAGATCTGCCTGACCGTGCGGGCTGTCTCCTTCTCGCCTGCATCTTGGTCGCGATCTCCTGCCTTCTCCTGTCCGGCGCGACTTGTCTTAGTCCGGCGCGACTTGTCTCAGTCCGGCGCGACTTGTCTCAGTCCGGCGCGTAAGATCTGCCTGACCGTGCGGGCTGTCTCCTTCTCGCCTGCATCTTGGTCGCGATCTCCTGCCGTCTCCTGGTCGCCCGACTTGTCTCAGTCCGGTGCGACTTGTCTCATTCCGCCCGGCTTGTCTCTGACCGGCGCTTCCCCTGGTCGCTTCGCTTTTTGATCGCGGCCTCTTCTGTCGAGATCTGCCTGATTGCTGGTGCCATTGTGACCGTGCGGGTTGTTCCTCTCTCACCTGCATCTTGGTCGCGGTTTCCTCCGGCTCTTCCCCTCTCTGTTTGCGTGGCCTGTCTCTACCTGCTGCGGTCTGCCCTACTCGCCTCGACCGACTCCAGTCCGCCGCGGTCTGTTCCTGCTCGCCGCCGGCCTCCCCTCTGCTAGTTGCCGGCCTCCTCTCTGCTAGCCGCCCGACCTCGTCTCTGCTAGCCGCCTGTTTTTTTTCTTCTGCTCACCGCATGGCGCCTGCTGCTTCAGCTATCACCTCTGTTGTGTCCTTCTCTACGGAGGGTATCACCTGCCTCTCTCATCATCCTTGTTTGATTGTTGATTCCGGCGCTACTCACCATATCTCCTCCCAGAAGCCCCCAGCATATCTCCAAACGCCTCATCCTGCTCGCATCACTGTGGCCAACGGTGACACCCTCCCCGTCTTTGGCTCCGCTGATCTTCAGCTTACGCCAACCCTTTCTCTTTCCTCGGTTCTTCACGTTCCGGAGTCTCCCTTCAATTTATTATCAGTTAGTCGTCTCACACACGATCTTGACTGTTGTATTACATTTTCACCCTCTTCTTTTCTTATGCAGGATCGCCGCACCCGGAGTACCATTGGTCAGGGGCAGCTGGTGAATGGGTTGTACATCTTGCATATCCCACCAACTCTTCTCTCCACCATCTCTACTGTTGATTGGCATTGCCGTCTTGGACATGCTCTTCTTCCGATTCTCAAGCGGGCTCTTCCTGATATATCTTTACAGGAGTTCTCCTGTGAATCTTGTGTCTACGGCAAACAACACCGTTCCTCTTTCCCCCCAGCCTGTACCAGGAGTACTACTCCCTTGTCGTTAGTTCATTCTGATATTTGAGGTCTTTATAGGATCCCTAGTATTTTTGGCTTTCGGTATTTTGTCACGTTCATTGACGATTACTCCCGTACCACGTGGTTCTATTTACTACATGATCGCACTGAACTTCCCTCTGTCTTTCGCGCCTTTTTACTTGAGATGCGTACGCAGTTCGCCACTCCTCTCAAAATCATTCGCACTGATAATGCTCGGGAGTATACGGGTCGTGCCTTCTCCAATATCTGCACTGACTTTGGTGTCATCCATCAAACTTCATGTGCGTATACCCCTCAGCAAAACGGGGTGGCAGAACGCAAAAATCGTCATCTTCTCGATGTTGCCCGCTCCCTTATGTTCCAAATGCACGTTCCCACCGAATATTGGAACTTTGCTGTTTCCACCGCCTGTCATCTCATCAACCGCCTTCCCTCCTCTGTCCTTGATTTTGCCTCGCCCATCCAACTCCTCTATCCCTCCATCCCCCTCACCTCTCTCACACCACGGATCTTCGGGTGTGTTTGTTATGTCCACCTTCTTGGCCCTCCTTCCGACAAACTTGCTTCTCGGGCCGCCAAGTATATGTTTGTTGGCTACTCCCGCACTAAAAAGGGGTACGTCTGCTACTCTCCTACTACCGACAAAATGGTCGTTTCTGCGGATGTCACCTTCTGCGAAGACCAGCCCTTCCACTTACCCAGCATCACCTCGTCTTCTGCTCCCTCGTCTTCTGCTTCCTCTCTTCCCCGGCCCGTTGTCCCGGTCACGCCATCTGTGCCGTCTTCTTCCTCCTCTCCCCCCGTTCCTCCTCGGGTTCCTCCACCGCTAATCCGTGTCTACTCTCGTCGCCCATCCAAGGATGCTCCCGTGACCCAGCTCCCTGCTGCCAGCGATAGTTCGGCTGCGGTCGATCACGCTCCCGTCTCTACAGCTCATCCCTTGGCCAACTACGTCTCTCTACATCGGCTAATACCGCCTCTCTACGCATTTGCCACCTCCCTTTCCTCTATTTCTCTTCCTAACAATGTGCAGGAGGCGCTTCACCACCCAGGATGGCGGGCTGCTATGCACGATGAAATGCAGGCTCTCTGGGCTAACCAGACCTGGGATCTTGTTCATCTTCCTGCTGGCCACACCCCTGTTAGCTGCAAATGGGTCTTTGTCATTAAACATGCGGCAGATGGCACTATCGACCGTCTGAAGGCCCGTCTTGTGGCACGGGGGTTTACTCAGCAACATGGCCTTGATTACGAGGAAACCTTCTCTCCCGTGGCCAAATTGAACACGATCCGCGTTCTTCTCTCCTTGACTGTTCATCATCACTGGCCACTTTATCAGCTGAATATCAAGAATGTCTTCCTCAACAGCGATCTACAAGAGACAGTTTATATGCAGCAGCCTCCCGGGTTTGAGACCACGGGGGAGTCTTTGGTCTGTCATCTTCGGAAATCCATTTATGGTCTCAAACAGTCCCCGCGTGCGTGGTTTGAAAAGTTCAGTAAGGTGGTCTGTGCTAGTGGCTTCACTCGGAGCTCGGCTGATTTTTCTCTCTTCACCCGACATCGGTCAACTGGGACTGTGATTCTTCTGGTCTACGTTGATGATATCCTGATTACTGGCGACGACACGGCAAGGATACAACAGATCAAGGCACAGTTGAATTTTGCCTTTCAAACCAAAGATCTGGGCAACCTTCGGTACTTTCTTGGGCTCGAGGTCGCCCGACGCCCTGATGGTCTTGTGTTATCTCAAAGGAAGTACTGTATGGACCTCCTTCGTGATGCAGGTTATTCTGGGTGCAAACCTGCGGAGACTCCTATGGACGCAAATCACAAGCTCTCAGCTCATAGCTCTGACTCTGACAAGCTACTTACAAATCCGGAATATTACAGACGCTTGGTTGGGAAGCTGATCTACCTTACGGTGACTCGACCAGACATCTCATTTGCTGTGGGAGTTGTGAGCCGTTTCATGCACGCTCCTCGGACATCTCATCTTCAAGCTGTCGAGCGCATCCTTCGATATCTCAAGATCGCCCCCGGACAAGGACTCGTGTACAAGCCATCCACATCTCTATCTCTTGTCGCGTATTCTGACGCTGACTACGCAGGATCTATTGATGATAGACGCTCCACAACTGGATTCTGCACTTACTTTGGTGGACACCTCATAACTTGGCGTAGCAAGAAACAGAATGTGGTTGCGCGTTCCTCTGCCGAAGCTGAGTACCGGGCTATGGCTGTTGTTGTCTCTGAACGAACCTGGCTTGAAGGCCTTCTGGGAGACTTAGGTGTTCGTCTCTCATCTCCGGCAACCTTATTTTGCGACAGTCAGACAACAATTCATATTGCCAAGAATCCGGTTTTTCACGAACGAAAAAAGCATATCGAAGTTGACTGTCACTTTATCCGGGAAAAGGTACAGTCAAAGAAGATAGATTTGGAGCATGTTCCTGCTACCGAACAAGTTGCGGACATCCTGACGAAAGCTCTCTCCAGGCCGCTATACTATCAGTTCTTATCCAAGCTTGGCGCCTACGACTTGTACGCTCCAGCTTGCGGGGGAGTGTTAGAAAAGCCCATTTAAGGGCCCATGTTGTTTCTTCTTTTTCTCTCTTCTTGTATTAGTCCCACATCATGTATTAGGATTTCTCTCTTCCTTCTTCTCCTATATAAGTGTGTGTATACTTGTAACTATTACTTGAATGAATATATACAAGGTTTTGGGCCTATTTCTACAGGTATAAAAGTTTCCAATCAAAATGGTTTGTTCTCCCAACTGGTAAGTTCATCCCGTGGGAGTTGACAGACATCCTGCCTGAAACTCGATTTCATCCTGCAATCCGTTGAGGAAGATACTGATGGCATACTCCTCAAGTACTTGCACACGGTTGAGTGGAACTACGAAAGCATCCAGACATTGTTCGACGGCGTGTCTACTTCAACTTCTTCTTTGAGAAGAACTACGAACGCATCCAGATATTGTTAGACAGTGCATGTCTGCTTCAACTTCTTCTGCTCAGTCATAGTGTCATCAAGCTAAAGCGTTGTTGCAGTGCATTTACATGCTCCTAGTACGAACATTGTCCGGTAAGACGGGTCTTTAAATTTATTTGGTGCCAGTGAGAGCTCTGCCATCCAAATGAACCTATGTCATTTTTACTTTCATGTGCTCGTCGTGGGCATGATTTGAAGAACTGCTCACATAGTTACAATCATTCTTTCATCACATCACCCCAATCCTTAGAAGCATGTTTTGTGCATCACATTGCGGGCTTCTACTGTGGCGAGGGCGGGGAATGATGCTCTATCGACGATGAGAATTTAGTGTTGTACGGGGAGGCGATTGATTTGGTCCCCCGACCTAGATATTGTGATGAGACTTGAAGATGATGAAGATCTCCAAGGTTCGGAAGAACCTGTCTTGGATCTGGTCGGTGCTATGGTTAAGAATAGGGAAAGAAGATGAGAGAAGAGAGGAGAAGAGAGGTAGAGAGGTAGACGGAAGAATAAGGGAGGCGGGAACCCCGTCCGGCGGCTCGATCACGGGATTCGGCAGAACCCGTGGGCGGCTAGGAATTTCCTGCGGAAGAACAAGAAGGGTAGTGGGAGAGAATTAGAGAGAGAGAGAGTACAACAACAACAACATTCAAGCATTTATCCCACTATAGTGCGGTCGACATAGAGAGAGAGAGTAGGGGGGGGGATTACTTCTTGCCTTCTTAGTTCCAAGTCCAACCGGTTCATAAACCCCAGTTCCGCAAACGTGCCCCCCACTTAGGCTTAAACACATGGGATAATTAAAACATTATACAAAATAAAGATACGATCTCGCGTAGCCAACAAAATAGACGAAACACCCCTCATGCGGATGTGGTCGGTGGTCGGCGATGGTAAGTGCGACCCCAACGCGGATCGGGTTCGTCAGGTATCATAACATCACCTCCCTCGGCAGAAGACAACTTGTCCTCGAGCTGGGGTGGAATGCCAACTAGAGGAGCAGATGACGGCGGTTCCACGAACAACTTGAGCTGTGAAATGTGAAAGACATCATGAATCCGGGCTTTGGGGGTAAGGCGAGACGATAGGCCACGTCCCCAATGTGCTCCATAATCTGGAAAGGGCCAAAGAACTTTGGCCCCAACTTGTTGGAGGTCGGTCGGACGGCAGTCACTTGGAGGAAAGGGAGGCGTCGGACCCAACCCAATCACTCACGACAAGGGTGAGCTCGCAATGCCCCCGATTATTGGCAACTTCCATGCATTGTTGGGCCTGCAGGAGACGGTTCTGGGCTTCATGTAGAAATTTGTCGCAGTCTTCCAGTTCTCGATCAACGACCGCCAAACGGGCCGAGCCTCCCGTGTTTGACAAAAGGCTTGGGGGGGGGGGGGTCCTAGCCATTGACGGCGAAACATGGTGGTTTGCAACGTGGTATTATAGGCGGTGTTGTAACAATATTCGATCCAAGGAAGCCATTGTAGCCAATCGTGGGGTCGGTCGTCGATGACACACCTCAACTACATTCCCAAAGTTCGGTTAACCACCTCGGTTTGTCCATCAGACTGAGGATTGTAGGCTGAAGACAAAACAAGCTTGGTACCTGATGCGTTGGACGACAAGTGTACCGGTCGCACAAGTAATATAAAATGGATGAATTTCTTCAAGTATCGATCTCTTCAAGGAACACAGTAAGGTGAAGTTAATTTCGAGGAGGACTTAAGATTGAAGTCCTTACGTCGGAGTTAACTGAGGGGGTTTTTGATAGTTGCGGAAGAAGAAAATAAAACACTAACAGCTACTCCTATGCAACACCGTTATGCGATGCTTCGCCAGGCAGGATGGAAGACTACACGGGCCGCTATGCACCGAATCGCTAGGCGGATGGACGATTAGGCTTGTGGATGAGGTGGTGAGAACAGCGGAATGAGGGTCGAGAGCAGCTCTTCACTACGCACGCCACTAGCAATTGCTAGTGCGACAAAACTGGATGTGGTGGCGGATGGAAAATAAAGGCGCACCTCAAGCAAATAACGAAAATATAAAATCACATAAACATGATTGTATACAAACGTTTTACAAACTAAACACACTTCATCAAATACAAGAGATTAAACTACACTATCAACAACAAGAGGAAAAGTGTGTGCGAGATCGACTGAATCCGAAGTCTTGCTGAGGATTCACGGAAGGAATCGTCGGGTTGTCAATACGCGTCCTAGCTCGGTTCTCAACTGCGTCCGGGGTAGAGGAGGCTGTCACTCACTGTCAATGGACCCGCCTTTTTTGTGTCACGAGCCGGTGGAGGATGACACAAACTTCTCCTAGCTTGATGGAGAAAGCTAGGTTAAAACTATTCTTGAAGCTCAAGGATGAAGGAGGAGGCCGAGAGGAAGCTTCGGCTTGGATTTGGCGGTGAAAGCTTGCCCGGAGCACCTCCCTAAGGTGGAAGATGAAGGGAAATGACAGAACCCTTCCTCGGAAGCGGAAAACGGCGGTGGAGAAAATCTGTCCCCAATGGAGGAAAATCTGCGCTTTCAATAAAAGCAGGTCAGAAAAATAGACACACACGGTTTGGCGCACGACCGTGCGTTAACCCTGCGTTATTAACTTTCAGGCCAAGCTTGTGAATGAAGAAGCGTTGACCCGTGCGTTTTACTCGCGCACTGGCGCTTCTGCCCGTGCGTGAAGGAAATCGTACGGGTAAACACAGAGCGCAGGAATGCAGGAGAAAACAGAGGAACCGTGCGTTTTACTCGCGCACGGGCGCTGCCGCCCGTGCGTGAACAAAGCGCACGATTAACCACAAAATGGAATAAACAAAAAAGCTACAGGAAAACCGTGCGTTTCCTTCGCGCACGGTTACGATGTAACCGTGCGTCGACCGTGCGTGAAGATCGTCGGGCTCAGTTCGACGAAATTCGTCGAGCTCCACTCGACGTTTCTCCTGCACAAACAAAACACACGATTGAGAAGAAACAGTGCGCTAAGGCAACGCACGACCGTGCGTTTTCCTCAAACCTGCATTCCTTGAAGGCGCAACCAACAATAGACGCGACTCGGTTATAACCTCATTGCCTGCGTCAAACCTGCATTCCAGCCTTGTGGAAAACGCACCACCTGTATACAAACAAATAAAACCAAAGAGAACCCTCCAACAATGCAGAAATGCAATAAAAGCAACTGGAAAGAGCCCCTGTGGGAGCACCATGTGCTTGCCCCCAACAACAGAATGCGCAATTGCACACCCATGGGCCAAAACAATGCACTTAGCGTGAAAAGCTGTATAAATGAAATATCAACAATAACATACTAAAAGTGAAGTGCAAGTGCGTGAAAACTAGCCCAAATGAGTCCGAAAAGCCCTATATAAATCGGACTCATCACACCACCAGACTTAAACATTTGCTCGTCCCGAGCAAATCATCACTAAGCGGAGTTTAAGAAGGCTAGTTGACTAAGCAATTGCATAAATAGAGTACCATGCGAAGTCATACCCTCATGTACAAAAAACAATAGTAGAAAACTCTTCTATGCATGCATAATAATTTCTAATTCCTATAAACGTAAAGAAGATATTACAAATACTCCTAAAGTGAATCACAGTGAATCATTCGGCTGCGCGTAAAACGAAAGCAGGCAGACAATAAGGTGAGCATTGTCAAAGATCAGATCTCAGGAAAATCTCCAAAGGAATCTACCAATGTAGGTAACCATATGCTCACCCGTTTACACTCTCCACGACACTAGTTTGACTCAAGCACGAATCCGTAGGACTTGGAGTATAATATAGGCTTAGGCGAAGGCGGGGTATACAAAGATAAACAAGACGGACACGCACACCCAAAATGAGATCGCCCGAAAACACTCACAGCTAAACTCAACGAACAAACACGTGCGGCGCACCACTAGACTTGAACTTTTGACGGTGCGTGCACGCCCATAACGAACACAATACAACAAAATTTCAACTCAACAACATTTTTTTTATCCAAATAGCCAAAACAAACCGAAAAAACGGCGACACCACAAGCTGTACAAACAACAACATAACAGCCCACACATAACGGATACAAACTACAACAAAACAAGCTAACCGAGCGACCACATTCAGATGTGCGAGTAGGAAAGGCTATATGGCTTTGGTAGCGAGGCGTAGGGATGTCAAAGGTAGGGACAGGCTCAACGGGGATAACAACGGATAGATGTCGGGAATGGTACAAGGCTCAAACTAGACAAAGTGACGTGCACACTTGACTAACCATGTACCCATGCTTCGAGAGTAGCTCGGGGCAAGTTCTTAGCCATCGAGAAATGCAACCCTTCCTCCCGTCTCAAGCAATACGAGACTATTGAACTCCCACACACAATTCTACACCACCGTTTGATTCATAACCGGATTCACAACTAGAGTACCGTAAACAAAATCTACGCTAATAGAAAAATAGAAACTATAAGCATATAAAGAATTTTAATCTACACAGAATCTAAGTGATCATGAGTGCACGCCTAGGAACACTCTTGGAGTCAACATTTTACTCCATCACACAATCCTGAACCAACACAACATTCTTTATTTTACGCACAAGTGATAAACAAGCTCGGCGCGTGCAAGTGCTTAAGTACACGTTCTCAAGTGGGTGTTGTGGAGTGCAATGCAAATGCAAATGATATAACAATAAAAGCTTCTAGTATGCAAGTGGAATGTGCACGTGAGTGGATAACAACTCGAGTCTCTCCCCCACCAGACTTAATCAATGCAACCTATCACAAGATTCACAATAAAAATAATGAAATATAAGTCAGGGGAGATGTTACCCCATGCTCAACAAATGAGCATACCAGAAGACGCGTGAAAACACAGAAGCAGTTACGCCATACGAAGAATCACAACCCCGCCAATACGAGTTTGCCATGAATACCTGCAGGGGTGAGCTCCGCAAAAAACAATGAAAAGTATACAAAATATAAAGAAATACTAAAACTAAAATAGACATGAAAAATAAAAATGCAGAAAATATAAGATAAGTACTGGGGTTATTGTCCACCCAACACGACTTATTCGGCTACAAAAAGGTTCTAGCTAATGGGCATATGAAAAGAAAAGTGCACAGGTAACTGTTTCATTATCCGTTTTGGTAACGGGTACCGATACAGCGATAAAACAGTTACCCCTCTACCTAAAGAATAATACCTGCCCAACACAGGTAGAGGAAATAGGAAGTAAGAAGAGCAGGAATACTGGTCCTCACTCATCTCACCACAAAATAAATCCTTGCCTAGCAAGGCGTCGTCAACCACAGATCCGCAGGAGGCGATGACGATGGCATGAACACAAGGCACATCGTCATCCCAACGTACCCGTGGAGACTCAACCTGCACAGGCTCTGATAGAGAAGGGGGATCAAGTAATAAAAGAGAAGAAGAACTAAAATAATCAAAATTAGGGGGAGTGGTCCCGGTCTCATTCCCAGCAGGATCCAAACATAGGTCATCGTCAGTGTCATACGAGTCGTATCTTGGGAAATCCGAGAACTCGAGGTCCGCGGTGGTAAGGGGGACGACCTCGTCCAATAAGGAGGTGCAAACCTCAACATCAGAAAGAGAACATTCCTCATCCCACCGGGGTGCGTAAAAGTGTTCCGAAGATCCACCTTCTCCGTCAGAGATAGTATAATCATCATCCCACTTCGGCGCATCCTCAGTCACCGAATCATCCAAAAATACGGCATCATCAGCCGACTCACACAAAAAAGGCGTACACCATTAGGCAAAAATTGCGGAGGGCGAAGCTGCTCTCAAAATCAAGCACTGAATGAGCAGACCCCATTGCAAAATCATTCGCTGACACCACCCCGTCGACCGGAACAATCTCTGCGTCCCATACAGAAGCGCCCATGGATTCCTGATCCTCTTTTTGCTGGCTAACACTAGAGTGATCGTCATCACTCAAGGGAAGCTCGTAAAAAGGGAGCGAGGGACCCATGAAGGATCTGTATGCAGCGAGAGATTCTTCGGTAATCTCAACGGGTAAAGAACGAGCCAGAAGAGCGATGTCAGTGTATGGGCCAGACAACACCCTGATAGGCCTATCCACAACAGTCTTCCGCGAACGGGAGGTTGCTGCGCATATGCCCTCAGCGGGAGAAGGCTCGCACAAGCGAGGACAATCCTTCACCATGTGGCCTATACCTTGACATATCAAACACCTAAAACAGTGCTCGGCATTCATAACAGTCATGACGTCGATGTATCGACGCAAAGTGTCATAGAGACGACACTCGGCTACGGAATACATCGCGAACAAAAATATTTACCGAAAAGGGTGCTACACAACTAGAATGAAAATAGCACGGATCTGCTTTCTAAACCACAAATCAGAAAAGGAAAACAAAGAAAAAACAACAAATTCTAAAAAGTAAAGCAAAAAAGAAACATGCAATGTACAAATGGAAAAGAGCTTCTATCTCTTATCTCCCTCTCCAAAAACTCACACGATTGTGCTCCCCGGCAACGACGCAAAAAACTTGATGCGTTAGACGACAAGTGTACCGGTCGCACAAGTAATATAAAATGAGTGAATTTCCCCAAGTATCGATCTCTTCAAGGAACACAGTAATGTGAAAGTTAATTTCGAGGAGGACTTGAGATTGAAGTCCTTAGGTCGGAGTTAACTGAGGGGGTTTTTGATAGTTGCGGAAGAAGAAAATAAAACACTAACAGCTACTCCTATGCAACGCCGCTATGCGATGCTTCGCCAGGCGGGATGGAAGACTACACGGGCCGCTATGCACCGAATCACTAGGCGGATGGACGAGTAGGCTTGCGGATGAGGTGGTGAGAACGGCGGAATGAGGGTCGAGAGCACCTCTTCGCTACGCACGCCACTAGCAATTGCTAGTGCGGCAAAACTGGATGTGGTGGCGGATGAAAAATAAAGGCGCACCTCAAGCAAATAACGAAAATATAAAATCACATAGACATGATTGTATACAAACGTTTTACAAACTAAACACACTTCATCAAATACAAGAGATTAAACTACACTATCAACAACATGAGGAAAAAAGTGTGCGAGATCGACCGAATCTGAAGTGTTGCTGAGGATTCACGAAAGGAATTGCCGGGTTGTCAATCCGCGTCCTAGCTCGGTCCTTAACTGCGTCCGGGGTAGAGGAGGCTGTCACTCACTCCCAATGAACCCGTCTTCTTCGTGTCACGAGCTGGTGGAGTATGACACAAACTTCTCCTAGCTTGACGAAGAAAGCGAGGTTAAAACTCTTCTTGAAGCTCAAGGATGAAGGAGGAGGCCGAGAGGAAGCTCCAACTTGGATTTAGCGGTGAAAGCTTGCTCGGAGCACCTCCCTAAGGTGGAAGATGAAGGGAAATGACGGAACCCTTCCTCAGAGGCGGAAAACGGCGGGGGAGAAAATCTGTCCCCAATGGAGGAAAATCTGCGCTTTAAATAGAAACAAGTCTGAAAAATAGGCACGCACGGTTTGGCGCACAACCGTGCGTTAACCGTGCGTTATTAACTTTCAGGCCAAGCTTGCGGATGAAGAAGTATTGACCTGTGCGTTTTACTCGCGCACTGGCGCTTCCGCCTGTGCGTGAAGGAAATCGCACGGGTAAACACAGAGCGCAGGAATGCATGAGAAAACAGAGGAAACGTGTGTTTTACTCGCGCACGGGCGCTGCCGCCTGTGCGTGAACAAAGCGCACGATTAACCACAGAATGGAACAAACAAAAAAGCTACAGGAAAACCGTGTGTTTCCTTCGCGCACGGTTACAATGAAACCATGTGTCGACCGTGCGTGAAGATCGTCGGACTCAGCTCGACGAAATTCGTCGAGCTTCACTCGACGTTTCTCCTGCACAAACAAAACGCACGATTGGGAAGAAACCGTGTGCTAAGGCAACGCACGACCGTGCGTTTTCCTCAAACCTGCATTCCAGCCTTGGGGAAAACGCACCACCTGTATACAAACAAATAAAACCAAAGAGAACCTTCCAGCAATGCAGAAATGCTACAAAAGCAACTGGAAAGAGCTCCTGGGGAGCACCATGTGCTTACCCCCAACAACAGAATGCACAATTGCACACCCATGAGCCAAAACAATGCACTTAGCGTGAAAAGCTGTATAAATGAAATATCAACGATAACATACTAAAAGTGAAGTGCAAGTGCGTGAAAACTAGCCCAGATGAGTCCGAAAAACCATATATAAATCAGACTCATCATTACCGCTGAGGGCGAACATCTCCCGCAAAAAAGTATTGGTAAACACAGTCGGAGACGAGTTTTCGGCATGCCATGTAATCGAAAGATCTCCTGAAAGAAGACCCGCGCCACGTTCTCGACAATGAGCGGCCGAGCCAAAGCAATAAATGGGTCCCCTTCAAGAACCTGTCCACCACCACCATCAAAATGGACTTCCCGCGAACCGAGGGTAGCTTTTCCACGAAATCCATGGAGAGATCCACCCAAATTTGTGTTGGGCACCGGTAGGGACTGAAGTAAACCATCCAGAAAGAGATGGTCAGATTTGTTTTGTTGGCGCACAACGCAGTTGGCGATGAAGTCATGGACATGCTTGCGCACACCCTTCCAAAAGAATTCCATGCAGAGGCGTTGAAGAGTACAGTGAATGCCTTCGTGGCTACGAGCATGAACATCCTCTATAATAGTCGGAATGAGAGAAGACACCGCATCCACATTCATTCGAGTGCGGTATAAAGATCAAACCATTTTGTGCTGTCTATTGAGGGCCCGCAAGCCCTTGGTCCGCCTGGTGGAGAAGTTCGGCCAAACCGTTGGATCGTTGGATCTCCTGGCGAAGGGCGGTGATGAGGTGCGCCGTTGGAAAAGAGATGGTGTGAAGGGAGACATCCGATGGTGTATCGCAGCGATATAGAGCATCGGCAGCGCGGTTTAGCACCCCGGCTTTGTGCTCCACTTGAAAGTCGAACCCGAGCAGTTTACTCATCCACCTTTGCTGGGGAACGGTAGTGAGCCTTTGTTCTAGCAAATATTTGAGACTGTAGTGGTTCGTCTGGATGATGAAAGGCCGCCCCCACAGATAGGTGCGCCAATGCTGAACGGCCTTGGCAAGGCCAATGAACTCCTGTTCATAATCATGCAATTTGCGATGATGTATAGCAGCCAACCAGCTGTAATAGGCTATATAGTGCCGCTCCTGTTGCAAAACAACCCCATAGCCGACGTCGGAGGCGTCACACTCCACAAAGAAGGATATGGTGAAATCTGGTAGATGAAGGACCGGGGCAGACAGTAAAGCAGCCTGGAGGGAGTGGAATGCCTGAGTAGCTGTGTCTGTCCACGCAAAAGCGTTCTTCCGGAGCAGTGCAATCAAAGGGGCGGCAATGGTGTCGTAGTCCTGGATGAAGTGGCGGGAGTATCCCGCGAGCCCGAGAAAACCCCGTAAATCTGTAATGGATTGCGACCGGGGTTACGTCGCCACTCCTTGGACTTTTGCCAGGACGGCCGAGACGCCGAGCTGTCAACGACATGTCCCAAGTAAGCGACGAAACGCTTCCCGAAAGAGCACTTGGAAGCCTTTAGAATCAAGTGGTGTGTTCGCACCAAGCAAGGACGACCTAGAGATGTTGCAGGTGCTCCTCCCAAGTTTGGCTATACACAAGAATATCGTCAAACAACACAAGAACATATTTTCGCAGTGGTTGGAATACCTCATTCATCAATGCTTGGAAGGTCGAAGGTCGAAGGCGCGTTAGTTAGGCCAAACAGCATAATTAGGTATTCAAAATGACCGTGGTGGGTACAGAAAGCGGTCTTCTCCACATCAGTCTCTGCCATCCGAACTTGATGATAACCCGAAGATAGATCAAGCTTAGGCTGCGTTTGGCGCGGCTTATCGTAGCTTATTTGCTCCGGTGAGATTGGACAAAAACGTCATTATATGTTTGGTATTACAAATGTTATTACCGTTACCAAAAAAATTTTAGTTTGGAGCACAAGATTTTTGTATGACAATGACATTTTTGTCCAACCTCACCGAAACAAATAAGTGCCGATAAGCCGTGCCAAACGCAACCTTAGTGAAGAAACACGCTCCATGTAATTCATCAAGAAGTTCCTCGACCACCGATATGGAAAACTTGTCCTTGACCGTGATGACGTTTAATGCCCGATAGTCCACACACACGCGCTGTGAGTTGTCCTTCTTGTGCACCAATAGAACCAGATAGGAAAAAGGAGACACTCTCCGCCGAATGAGTCCTTGTTGGAGAAGGAGATCACATTGCCTTTCTATTTCGTCCTTTTGGAGGAGGGATAACTCTATGGCCGCACCACTACCGGAGCCGCCACAAGGAGTCAAATGCGATGGTCCTATAGTCGCCGTGGAGGAAGGCCCAAATGAGGGCTAAAAATCGCGGGAAATGACAGCAGGAGATGTGTAAGAGCTGGATGGTGGTCCCCTGATTGTTTGGAGTAAACGGCCAACGACTCTGAGTGAACCAAAAAGGATGCGGGGGACTGTCTCGGGGCCTGTCTCTGCCACTGTATCAAACGTGAGTCCTCCTGCCATGAGATAGTCAGACGGTCAAAGTCCCACGTGAGGGGCCCCAGCGTGCGCAGCCAGCGAACACCCAACACGATGTCAAAACCGCGACGATCCACCACGAAGAAATCTGTTTGGGATGGGTATCCCTCCACAATGAAGTCTACACGTCGACATATGACCGAACATGTTATCTGTTGGCCGTTGGCGACCACCACTTTGACATGACTACGGACAACGTACAAAAGGTGAAGCCGAATTGTCTTCTCCTGCCCAACGAAGCTGTGTGTACTGCCCGTATCCATGAGAGCTAAGAGGGGCATGCCCGCCACCATAATGTAGAGCTGAATAGTGTACCCCTCCCGCGGCCCGGCGAGGGCATGTAAAGAGAGCTGCGATGTACCTGAATCACTGAACTCCTCATCATCATGGTTTGGTGGGTCGTCGACCTCCAACCAAAATAAGCGCTTACACCGATGGCTAGGTGTATAGAGCACATCACAATTGAAACAGAGCCCCTTCTTGCGGCGGACGACCATCTCTGGTCGAGACAACGGCGACGAAAAGGAGGCCGTTGAGGATCGTCCCCGCCCAGTGGCTTGCGAGGCAAAGAACTGGATGGTGGTCGCAGGCTGAAAAACTTGCGGTGGCCCAGAGGCGGCCGTTGAAGTGCAAATCGGCGTTCAAATGCGCGTGCAAGGCTCATGGCTGTCAAGAGATCAGGCGGCTTCTGAAACACAACATCCCAACGTAACTGGTCGGGTAACCCAGCTTTGTAGAGAGGAACTTGTTTTGAAGGTAACACTAAAGAGGCACGAGATAGCAACAACTAAAATTGCTCCAAGTATGTCTCGATGGAGCCAGTATGCTTGAGCGCAATGATATCACACAGGGGGTTGCCCGACGTTGTCGGTCCAAAACGAAGAGTGCATGACGCCCGAAATTCCTCCCACGAGGTGTTCGCGAAGGAATTGGGTCACCCACCGTTGTGCTGGTCCGAGGAGGTGGAAGGAGGCTAGTCCAACACATTCATCAACCGAAACATGTTGATTGTCGAAGAAGAACTCACAAGGCGTAATCCACAGAAGGGGATCGTCACAACCTTCATAGATTGTAAAATCCATACGGATGGAGCGCGGAAATGGGACAAAGTCCCCGCGAGGAGGGGCCAAGTCGACTTGGCTAGTTGTCTGCGAGGTCGCATGTGCGGGCAACGGCGGTGGCTGAGCGCCTTGAATGGAGTCCAAGTGCATGTTAAGGGCGTCCATCTTGCTGTTTTGAGCGTACATCTTGTCATTTTGTGCTGCGAGCATGGATTGGAAGCGGTTGGCTCTGATATCAAGTTGATATGGTCCCCTGACCTAGATCTTGTGATGGGACTTGAAGATAATGAAGATCTCCAAGGTTCGGAGGAACCCGTCTTGGATCGGTCGGTGCTATGGTTGAGAATGGGGAAAGAAGATGGGAGAAGAGGGGAGAAGAAAGGAGAAGAAAGGTAGAGAGGCAGACGCAAGAAGAAGGGAAGCGGGAACCCCGTCCGACGGCTCGATCGCGGGATTCGGCGAAACCCGTAGGCGGCTAGGGATTTCCTGCGGAAGAACGAGAAGGGTAGAAAGAGAGAATTAGAGAGAGAGAGAGAGTAAAGGGGGAAAATTACTTCTTGCCTTCTTAGTTCCAAGTCCAACTGGTTCATAAACCCCGGTTCCGTAAACACGCCACCCACTTAGGCTTAAACATGTGGGATAATTAAAAACACAATATGAAATAAGGATATGATATCGTGTAGCCAACATAATAGACGAAGCACCCCTCATGCAAATGTGGTCGGTGGTCGGTGCTGGTAAGTGCGACCCCAATTCGCATCGGGTTCGTCAGGTATCGTAACAGCGATGCAGTAATTCCCTTGATCATTGCTGCAACTCATACATATTGTGGCATTGCTGGCTGTTCTGCTCCTGCATCTAGGAGCTAAAAATACTGCTAAAACAAAGAAAGCTAAAATTTTTATTCTGTCCATTTTTCCATTAATGATAATTGAAATGTTGTTCTTTAACCAACAATAACTAAAGAGAGCTTAAAATACTGTTTTATGTCGCAGAACCTTTGTGGCTCCTCTTGAGCGGTTAAAATTGGAGTACATGGTTCGAGGTGAGCAGGGCGGTCTTCTTGAGCTTATCAGGAAAATTGCTAGAACACAAGGTTTAAAAGGCTTTTGGAGAGGAAATTTTGTCAATATTCTTCGCACGGCACCATTTAAAGCCATAAACTTCTATGCATATGATACATACAGAAAACAACTATTAAAATTATCTGGAAACGAGGAAACAACAAATTTTGAAAGGTTTATAGCCGGCGCAGCTGCTGGAATCACTGCTACCATACTGTGCATTCCAATGGACACGGTATGCATAATTCTTGACTGTTTTGGTTGCAATCTGAAACACGTTTTGTTTCACTCTCATCCTTTACTTGTTTCCCTGCTTAACATATATAGCACCCTACCCGTCAGTCAAACTAGAGTACACTAAATGCAATTATTATCTTTTCAATATCATTATTTATTAAACATAAAATATTATGAATTTGGAGGTATGCTGTCCACCTAACTGTTTGGCTTATTTGTTTAATTGTATGTGTTTAAAACTATTTTCATTCCAGAAATGAGTTGAAAGTGAGTTATAGTGTTATCCCTTTGTGATGCAGGACGATGGACGAATCTATAGTAGACCGACGAAATGCCAAAACTTTATATGAATACGAGTTAGCACGCGACCATTGCAAATGGATCCACGATCAACCCTAAAATGATGATGTGAAAGAATGCATGCAAGCATTCCAATGAATTTAATGTTCGTTAACCCGTATCCTAAGGCAATACAAATGTTTTAATCATGAAAGATAGTTTCCGACGTGCAGTTAATTAAATAACAAAACATAAATATTCATGCATTGGATCATAATTTTTCACTAGCATTCAAATTAGTAAACATGTGACAATTGCAAATTAATCGAGAGTGCACAAAGATTAAATAGGAGGGCGAACAAGAAATGAACGCCTAATGAAAGAAAATTTAGCAACATTAGTTAAACCAATTTCTTTCAGTTATAAGCCAATTTCTTGATGCCTTACATAAACTGAATAAGAGCATATATAGGTAGGGATGAAAATTAAAAACTTAAGTACATCATGTCTTTCCTTATAATTTCATTCCAAGTATTTATTGATCTACCCCTCCCCCATTTAACATGCTTAGTGACTAAACTCTCACAACACCTAACAGGTGCCTCTAATGGACTTTTTTGTACGTGTCCAAACTCCAAACCATCTTAGTCGAGCTTCTCACATCTCTGTAATTTGTGTCACTCTTGTCTTATCTTTGATACATTCGTTTCTAATTTTATCCAGTCTTGTGTGTCCACACATTAACCTAAGCATTCTCAGTTGAGAGATATGAGATATTAGTATTTAATATATAAGATATTTGTATTAACTATGTAATATTTGTATCCTAAATAGAGCGAACCCTATTTAGCAATTATTGGTGCACACAGATCGATGACGTGTCACCAAGTCGTATTCCGATGTAATAGTATAAATACCCCCTATGTGGAAGAATAAGATCATTGAAGTTATTATTTCTCCGCCTTATTTCTACTTGGTATCAGAGCCAGGACCCCTAAAATCTCGTTCGTTCCCGACTCCGCCGTCCCGCTCGTTCCCAACTCCGCCGCTCCCGCATCCCGCTCATCCGTCGCCCTCTTCTCCGGCCACCTTCGGCACATCTCGCAAAGCCGTCGCCCCTCCCGTCAATTATGGCGGGCGGCTCTGCCGCGGACTGCTGAGAGGGGTGTCGCCGTCGCCCCTCTGTGACGCAGTCGGTCGATTCGACCTTCCTAATGCCGATTTCTGCACGACGAATGTGCCTATGCACGGCTAGGTACCCTTCCAACGACCCTTCTGCACCGCTGGCCGCCGCCGGCTTCCAGTCCTGTCGATTCCAGCCGATCCAGGTCGCCCTTCTGCCGATCCAAGCGGTTCTTCGACGCCGGATTACTGTTCCAACATGGAGGACTATTCCATGACGTCACCGGATGTGATTCCGCCTCAAATGAGCGACCCTCCGCGGGCTCATGGCCACTCCGGATCTCTGAAGATCACCACGGTCCTGTTAGACGACACAAACTACCTTGAATGGTCCCGGACGGCGCAACATGTCATTCGTAGCTATCAGTTGTTTGGTTACATTGATGGTACCCGTACAGAACCCCAAAAAACGGAT
Source organism: Platanthera guangdongensis (assembly GCA_039583875.1). Lineage (NCBI taxonomy): Eukaryota > Viridiplantae > Streptophyta > Magnoliopsida > Asparagales > Orchidaceae > Platanthera > Platanthera guangdongensis. The sequence goes on along the minus strand of CM077151.1, from coordinate 2,146,361 downwards.
CCCTCCTGGAAGAAATGGGATTCCGAAAACTCCTTGGTTGTTTCGTGGCTCCTACACTCTGTCTCCGAAGGTCTATCAGAGTTACATGTTGATGGACTCTGCCTTTGACATCTGGACCTGCGCCCGTGAGACATACTCGCAAGTGGGCAGCTCGACTCAGGTGTATGAACTCACTCGCCGCATTTTGGAGCTGCGGCAAGGGTCTATGACTGTCTCGTCTTTTTTCTCGGAGTTCAAGCGTCTATATCAGGAGCTGGACTATTTCTCGCACTTCACCCCTGCGTGCACTGCAGATGCTGTTCAGCTACAACAGCCAGAGGATTGATTTCGCCTTCATGTCTTCTTGATGGGGCTGAATATGGAGTTCGACATGGTGCAGACTCATATCCTTCACCGCTCTCCTCTCTCATCTCTTCGTGAGGCCTTCAACATGGTTCTTGGCGATGATGACCGTCAGAAGAAGCACCGATCCCTTACTGCTAGTCTTCACCATGGTGCTAATCTTCCTATTGTGATAGAGTATGTTTTCTAAAGTAAATAAAAGACTGAATGCTCTGCTTTGACTGGCAAATTTTATTATTTTGCTAGCCGAGTTCTTCATACTCATGTTGTTTAGTATGTATAAGGTATAAAAATTGATGATTTATGCCGAATATCAGTGAGATATATATACCCCCCGTCGTAACAACTCTGGTCCGTCCTGTGATTATTGTCTTCACCATGGCCTTCCTCCTGCTCTGCTTTGACTGGCGCTAAGGTCATACCAACAACTCTGGTCCGTCCTGTGAGTGGCCGCAGGTCTGTTACAGACTGCACCCTCACCTTGCCCCTCGTGGGCGTGGCCGTGGCCGTGGCCGAGGGCCAGGTCGTGGTGGTTATCGCCATGGAAATCTCAGACATCATGATGCTGCTTACTCTACAGATGTTTATGACGAGACCTCTACTACTGCCTCCAGTCAGCTTACTGCTCAGGAGTTGGACGCTTTCCGCCGTCTACTGCACTCTCAGCCTGATCAACCACCTGGTGCATCTGCTTCCATTGCCTCTATTGCCATGCCAAGTGCTCCTCCTACTACAACTTCTTCCTCTGAGTGTGTAATTGATAATGGTGCCACCCATCACATGACCGGTTTCTCCTCAGGTTTTCTCTCTTACACTCCCTTGTCTGGTAAGGACAAGGTTATTTCTGCTAATGGCCTGTTGTCCCCCATTGCTGGCAAAGGACAGATCTCATGTTCCTCTTCTATTTCTTTGTCATCTGTCCTTCATGTTCCATCCTTTCCACGCAATTTGCTTTCCATTAGTGATATTACCCGCTCTCTCAATTGCTCGGTAACTTTTTTTTCTGATTCGTGTGTTTTCAGGAACTAGGTACGAAGCGGAGCATTGGCAGTGGTAGGAACCGCGGTGGTCTGTATTACTTGGACATGCCCTCATCTCAGGCCCTCTCCTGTTCTATTGTTACAGCTGAAGATGTTAGCCGCTAGCATCGCCGGCTAGGACACCCTTCTCCTATCTATCTTCTGAAACTTTTTCCTGTTTTTTCCCCATTTTTGAAACACTTTGTTTGTGATGAATGTGACAGATTTAAACATGTGCGACAAATTACATTACATTTGTCATCTCCATGTAGTACTCCTTTTGATATCATTCACTCTGATGTTTGGGGACCATCCCCTGTTGTATCTACCTTTGGTTTTCGGTGGTTTATCACCTTCATTGATTGTTTTTCTCGCACGACTTGGATTTACTTGTTGCAGAAAAAAAGTGAGGTCTTTGCCTGTTTTCAGTTTTTTCACAAAATGGTTCAGACTCAATTTAAGGGGGTCATCTGAGTCTTGCGTAGTGATAATGGAGGCGAATATGACGATCGAGGAGCATTTGGCTCATACCTTGTTGATCATGGTATTATCCACCAGACCACGTGTGTCCACACTTCTACCCAAAACGGTGTCGCCGAACGTAAAAACCGGCACCTATTGGATGTTGCCCAGTGCCTTCTAGGCACTATGCACCTTCCCAAGCCCTATTGGGCTGACGCAGTTCTTACTGCTGCTCACCTTATCAATCGGCTTCCCTCACGTATCCTTGGCTATGCTACTCCTCTAGCACGGCTGTCTACCATGACTACTGTCTATACTTCTCACCTTTCCCCTCGTGTATTTGGCTGTGTTTGCTTCGTCCATATCCATTCTCCTCACCGAGACAAACTAGACTCACGGGCTCATCAATGTGTGTTCCTCAGATACTCTTCCACTACTAAAGGGTATCGGTGTTATCATCCTCCCTCCGGTCGTCTATACTGCACTATGAATGTTACTTTTCGGAAAGGCGAATCATATTTCATGACATCGACTCATGCTGTTCGTCAGGGGTAGAGTCATGTGGATCTTCCCCTTCCTATCCCTCCGATTCCACCTTCTTTACCACAACCACTACAACTCCTTCCACCACAAACTTCTCTGTCCCAGGAATAGGGACCTCCTATCCCTCTACCTGAAGTTCCAATATCTCTGTTCCCCCACGTGTATCACCGACGCTCTTCCCGTTTACAGGCTACCAAGGCTCTGCCTCTACTAGCGCCCTCTTCCGCCGCAGATCCCGATGATGCGTACTTGCATATCCCACTTGCTCAATTACGTAAGTCTGCATGTACTAATCATCCTATTTCTAATCACGTTGAGTACCACCATCTCTCTCCTGGCCACCAGGCTTTTGTTGCTTCTCTTTCAGCAGTTTCTATTCCCAGGACATGGCAGGAAGCCTTGCGCATTCCAGTTTGGGCTCAGGCTATGAAAGAGTAGATGGCTGCCTTGGACAAAAATCACACTTGGGATGTTTCTCCTCTTCCCCATGGCAAGAGAGCTATTGGTTCAAGATGAGTGTTTTTCGTCAAACAAAATCAAGAAGGGAAGGTCGAATGGTACAAGGCACAGCTAGTTGCTCAGGGGTACGCTCAGACTCAGGGTGTGGACTACCAAGAGACATTTGCTCCTGTGGCCAAGATGGACTCTATTCGGGTACTATTGTCTGTCGCAGTGATCATGAGTTGGGAGGTCCTTCAATTGGATGTCAAGAACGCGTTCCTCCATGGTGACCTCGAGGAAGAGGTTTATATGACATTTCCTCCTGGGTTTAGTAAAGAGGATGCTAAAGGCATGGTCTACCGTTTATTGAGATTCTTATATGGCTTGAAACAGTCCCCAAGAGCATGGTTCGACAGATTCCTCAAGGCTATGCTTAAGTTTGGTTATAAGCAGGCGCAAGCAGATCACACTCTGCTCATTCGAAGACAAGATCAGAGTGTTGCGGTTCTTATTATATATGTGGATGATATTTTCATCACCGGTAATGATGCAGAAGAAATTGCAAATCTCAAGTCTCTCTTGGTTGCAGAATTTGAGGTAAAAGACTTGGGAATGTTCCTATATTTTCTGGCGATAGAGGTGACAAGATCCATTCAGGGTATCTTCATATCTCAGCGAAAGTATGTCCTAGATCTGCTACAAGAGACATGTATGCTTGGATTTGTTCCTGCGAACACCCCAATGGAAGAAAATCATGGTATCTGTGAAGATGGTGACAGTGACCGTGCTGATGTCACCCGCTATCAGAGATTAGTTGGAAAACTAATATATCTATCTCATACTCGTCCGGACATTACATATGTCGTGGGCATTTTGAGTAGATACATGCACGCTCCTCGTGTTAGACACCAAGAGGCAGCTTACCGAGTGTTACGATACTTAAAGAAAGCTCCTGGCCGTGGACTCATGTTCACCAAGAATGACCACCTGAGGATAGAGGTCTTTACTGATGCTGATTGGGCAGGATGTCGTGATGATCGTAAGTCCACTACGGGTTATTGTAACTTTATTGGAGGAAACTTGGTGATATGACGCAGTAAAAAGCAGAATGTAGTGACCAGATCGAGTGCCGAAGCAGAGTATCATGCGATGTCACAAAGGATGTGTGAAGGTCTGTGACTTCGTACTATTCTACATGACTTGGGGTTTACTGATACATCCCCCTTCTCCCTATTCTGCGACAATAAGGCGGCTATCAGTATAGCCCACAACCCTGTTCGACATGACAGGACACAGCATGTTGAGGTGGATCGACACTTTATCAAAGATCACTTGGATAAGAAAACAGTGGTCACTCCTTTCGTCCAATCAAAAGATCAACTAGCAGATGTGCTCACTAAAAGCTTGGGAAGTGACATATTTACTGATGACATCAGAAAACTGGGCATGACCGACATCTTCCATCTGACTTGAGGGGGAGAGTTGAAAGATATGAGATATTAATATTTAATATATAAGATATTTGTATTAACTACGTAATATTTGTATCCTAAATAAAGCGAACACTATTTAGGAATTATTGGTGCACACAGATCGATGACGTGTCACCAAGTCGTATTCCGATGTAATAGTATAAATACCCCCTATGTGGAAGAATAAGATCATGGAAGTTATTATTTCTCCTCCTTATTTCTACTTTCTCATCTCCGCAACTGCCATTTTTTACTCATGTACACAATTCACTGCCCAACACTCAGAACTATAGAGCATCATTGGTCTAATTGCAGTATGGTAAAATTTGCATTTAAGTTTTAATGGTATTTTACAATCACATAAGATCCCTGACGCGTCTCTCCACTTCAACCAACCTTCTTCGGATTCTGTGTCACATTTTTATCATCACTTCCATCATTTTGAACTATAACTAAAATATAACTATAAAACAAATAAGAGAAAAATACAAAAAATAGGAAAAAAATTACAATCAATGCGATGAACATCTATGGTCGTTGGTCTGACGATCCAAAAGTTGTCAATCGTGAAAATTGACTAAAAATGCCCGGTCGGTTCCCATCATTCTCCCCGTCTCAGGAGCATTCATCTCCGATAAATGGAGACTGATGCATGTGATGTAGGCCAAATAAGAATGAATGTAGCTTCATGACTCTGATCTCTTCTCAATCATGTAACTTATGGTAGATTTCATGGTCATTGGAAGTCACTGACTATGACGCGTCAGTCTACTGTGGGTACGCTACAGGTCTACAAATCAGTGACCCCAACCCATCTTCACGGATCTGATTGGCCGCATTCGTTGATTCCAATGGCGGGTTGTTGAGGTTGGGATTTGAACCCCAAACCTTCTAGATAAGGGAGCTCTAAACTGGTCCCCATCAACAATTAAATTGTTGCTCAATTGGTGATGAGGAACAATTTAGAGCTCCCTTATCTAGGAGGTCTAAGGTTTAAGCCTCAGCCTCAACAACACACCTTTGGAATTAGCGGTCGCTGCCAATTAGATCCGTGGAGATGGGTTGGGGTCACTGGTCTGCAGACCTGTACCACACCCACAATAGACCGTGGCGTTTCCCTGACATCCAAAGTTGTTGAGTTCCATAACTTATGCAGGCCACTGTAACGGTGTAGGATTAAGCTTTGGTGAAAGTTGTGGATGGGGGTAGAAGTTGAAGTTGGGGATGAAGTTTGACGGTCTCAAAACTGAGTGGTTCCAAGCTTTTAAGCCTAGGAATTTTAAGCCTATAAAATATTCCTAGGAATTTTAAGCCTATAAAATATTGGCTCGATCTCTCTCATAACATTATATTCATGAATAATTGACTCAATCTCACTAATAACAACATATGAATCTATTCACATACCTCTTAGATTCATAGCTATCCACATATGCACAATGATAACATTCAACTAATGTGTTAATCGTCACCCATTCAACTTCTTTAAACATTTTCTCTCTCCTATGATTACTTGCACAAGTCTTAGAAATTATGATATTTAATATAACTTTACGTCAGAGCATGATATGCAACAGATGAAAATGAAAAATGATTGACCTAACATACTAAATGTACACTCTACAATGCGACAAATGTATTTAAGAAGGGGTGGCTTATCCTGTGGCTCTTTGGGAGGGTGTAGAAATACTCGTCGATTGTGTGATGAATATCCAAATGACTATATAAGACATCAACACCGAGGCACAGCTCCATGGCGCGTCAAATTTCTCTCAAGCAATTAAACTCGTCAGGAGTCTCACCGGGTAGTGTTTAGGAAATGTCGCATATCGACGATTGCCCGAATGAATACCTGAAACATCAATAACAAGATGTGACTATATAGTGCGTTAAATGCTTCTAAGAGGGAAAAACTCATTGGGCAGCTCATCGAGAGGCTCATTAAAGAATTCATCAATAGCAGGATGATCCTCCATATGAATATCGTCGACATTAATAGTGTTTTCAGAGGCTAGTGAAGCAACCACTATAAGGTCAACACTAGGCTCTTTATTCTCTCTCGGGACATGACTAGGACCTACAATATGAAGAGACTTGAAGGAACTTGGACTTAAAGGTAGGTCTATGATCGAGGCAATAACTATGTTTGTGTAGTATTTAAAGGAAGGACATACCACATAGGCTCATTTAGTCACTCGTACTCAAATGGAAGACCAAATGGAAGACTCAAATGGAAGATCACTCATCGAACGCTAAATCTCTCAAATGGAAGATCACTTATCGAACACTGAATCTCTCAAATGGAAGATCACTCATCGAACACTGAATCTCATTGGAGTGAAATAACTAGTGTTAGGTCTCTCGTCTTTCATGTCCATGGAGACTCGAATAGACACGATGGTGACCTTGAATTGGGTAGGAGTCTTCTTGATAGGCCTGCCGGGATGTGAGTCTACTAGACTAATTTGGTGGATCTCAAGGATTACTATTAATGGAGGATGATCTGAAATGTCTGCTCGACAGACTCTTAGCAGTGATGAATAAACTCATTATGTATCTCGGCTCAGAGCCTTAATCGAAGTCTGGAAGTGGTCGCAATGGGTTCCTCTTGGATGTCGCTTCTTATTATTAACTCGTCAAAGCTAGCCCTATAATTGGCAACAAACATGACTCCTTGTTATATGGAAAAAAACCACTCGAGGTTATGACTTTTATTAGAAGTTGGAAAATATTTCTGACATACCTTCTTCATATCTATCCAACTAGTAACAGAATGAATATGATCATGCTCAAGAGTCCTTTCCACCTTATTTCAATATGCTTTAACCTGATTGAGGTGACTAGTCTTTGGGAATCTAATGTGATGCTCACCTAATAACTTGTATCTATCCTGGTAGTACTTCGTATCTACAAGTTAGTAACAAAATGACTCGTGGCTTAGTAAACCATCGAAAGTTGGGATAACTCTCTGAAATCTATACTCAAGATCCTTCTGTGTATGGTACTATCCCTGATGCGACTCATGGTAATCATCATAATAAGAGTAGTTGTTCCTACTATAGTAGGATCATGATGATGGGAAGTCAACACGACCTCTATGGAAGGGTAGTCTAGTCAACAAATGATCTGTATGCTATCACGAAGATCTCGAGTAAGGAGTTATTTGTGGTAAAGCATACACAAACTCAAGATCCCCAAATAAAAGAGAGGGATTGCGACAACAATTGTTATAAATTGACTTATAGACTCTACTAAGTGCGAATCTTGGGTTATGATATCAATTGACGCAGGATGAATCTGTAGACGACTGTCGCGATGGTCTAATTTTATATGAAATCGAACTAGCACACGACAAATGCAAATAGATCCATGACCAATCTTAAAATGATGATGCAAAAGAATGCATGCAAGCAATCTAATGAACTGACGTTTGCCTGCCCAACCCTAATGCGATGCAAATGATTCAATCATGCAAGATAGCTTACTATTAGAGGAAAAATGTTAAAATAAAGGCCCTTTGTATGGCCCAGCTTTGGCTCATTTCTATCTTTGTTTTTAGTCCCACATCTTAGAATGAGAGTTTCTCTTCTTCTTTTCTTCCTGTATAGTTGTATAAGTACATGCATTTAGATGATTGAGTTGAGAAATAAAATTCAACAATATTTCCCAAATTTCTATTTTGTTTTCTCTACATGGTATCAGAGGCAAATCTATCCGAAAAAAAATATTCTGCCCGGATTCTGCTAGCACCTTCCTGTTTGAGCGGTCGGCTCTCCTGAGACCGCATCTTTGGGCCTCCCGCTTTGTTCTGTGCTGCCTTTATTCCCCCTTACTGCTTTTATAGCTCTTTCTGCAGATCTGGGGTCTACTTTAGATTTTCTGACGGTCATTGATGTGCTGTCCGCTGAGCACCTCCTATTCGCTACCTTCCATCACTTCTCACGCTAGCTCCCCTATAGCTACCGTGGATGATTCTATTCACAACATTTGACCACCATCTCCGTCTAATCCGCAGTCCGCCTACCCGCAAGTGATCCTGCCAGTCAGCTTCCTATTCACAAATCATTGTGCGAGCTTTCTTCTTCGCGTAGCGGCCTGATCACAACTCCTGGTCGCAATTCCAACTTGTCTGCTCGCCGTTGGAAGCCGCCGGCCCGTTGTTGTCATCGGTCTCTCCTGTTTGCACGCACGACATCTTCCTCTTTGCAGCTCATTTTGCGAGTTTTCTTTGCGTAATCGCCTGTTCGCAACTCATGGTCTCCACTCCAGTGTGTCTGCTCGCTGCTGGTAGCCGCGGCTGTCGTCGGTCTCTCCTACTCGCTCACGTGACATCTCCTGTTCTCCAAGCTCGCGTGATCTCTCTCGCCGAGCTTCGACTCTCTCTCGTACTTGCTGGTTCGGCGAGTTCTCTCTACTGAACCGATCTGGCCTCTGCTCGGCCCTCTCTCCCTGCCTCGGGCAGTTGCCTCTGACCGTGTGTGGCTGCTTACTGTCGTGTCCTTTCTTTTGTCCGCAAGGTCTGTCTTTTCAGCTTTTGCTTTGGTTGGATCTTCTCCAATGGCTCAAAAGGTTTCCTTGTCTCTTCCAACCCACCAACTGTCACCTCCCTCTCCCTTTACTCCTCTATCCTTTTGTGGAGGTAGCACCTCTTCTCGAGGTAGAGGTAGACACAATCGTGCTACACTGATGTGTACCTACTGTGGTCGGGATGGTCATCTCGAAGACACCTGTTATCGTCTGCACGGTCTGCCACCTGCCCCACATGCATTTATTACAGTCCAAGTTCCACAGAGCACTCAAACTGACATTGATGTCCTGTGCACTCAACTAAAGCAACTTCAAGGATTGGTTTGTCGCTCCTCCAGTTCTGTTGTGTCTATTTCAGGTGACGGTATCACCTGCCTCACCCGAAGTTCATCCTTGATTATGGATTCCCGAGCAATACATCATATCTCCCCGATAAAATCTTCTCAATACTTGGACTCTGAGTATCCTAAGTTCATTACTGTTGCTGATGGGGACACCACCTCAGTGTCTGAATTTGTCCATATCATCCTTACTCCCTCCATCGCTCTTTGCTTGATTCTTCATGTTTCAGGCTCTCCTTTAAATCTCATTTTTATTAACTGTCTCACTTGAGATCTTGATTGTTGTGTTACTTACTCTTCTACCTCTGTTGTTGTGCAGGGTCGAAAAATGCAAAATATAATTAGTACAGGGAAATTGTCAAATGGGTTCTACATAATGGACCTTCTCATGATTCTCACCTCTACTAGCTCTGTCGAGTGGCATCAGCGTTTTTGGCATGCTCTTTCAATCCTAAAAAAACGCTCCCAGATTTGTCCCTCGACGCCTTTACATGAGAGTCGTGTATCTATGACAAACAACATCGTTCTACCTTTTGACCTCACTCACTCACTGTACTCGAAGTGATGCTCCCTTTGTTTTATTTCATTCTGATATTTGGGGACCCTATACAACTGCAAGTGTTTTTGGTTATCATTACTTCATCACCTTTATTGATAATTACTCTCGTATGCTATGGTTATATTTACTTCATGATCGCTTTGAACTAACTTATGTGTTTCGTGCCTTTATTTTTGAGACTTACAACCAGTTTTCTACTACCATTATTGAGACAATCCCCGTGAATACACAAGTCATGCGTTTATAGACTTGTGTGCAGAGTTTTAGATCATCCATCAAACCTCTTGCGTCTATACTCCCCAACAAAATGGTGTCACAGAAAGCAAGAATCGTCACCTCTTCGAGGTCGCCCTCTATCTTATGTTTCAAACGAATGTTTCCAAACTTTATTGACATTTCGCAGTCTCTACGACTTACCACCTTATTAACCGCATGTCTTCCTCCATTCTCAATTTTGTGGCCCCCTTCAACCTTCTTTTTCTCCCCAAGACCCCCTTTCCAGTCGCACCTCGTGTATTTGGTTGTGTTTGCTATGTTCATAATCTTGGTTCGTCCACTGACAAGTTTGCTCGATGTGCCACTAAATATATGTTCGTTGGGTACTCTTGCACTCAAAAAGACTCCGTCTGCTACTATCACAAGGTTATTACATCCGTTGATGTCACATTTCTCGAAGACCAACATTATCACTCTCATCCCAATTACCCTCCACTACCACCTTTACTTTTGCGACATACTGTTCCTGTTACTTCTAACCTGACATCTCTCCTTCCCACTCAGTTCCCAAATCCACCACCAAAACCACCTCTGCTTCGTATGTATACTCGTTGTACTCCTCCGTCTGCCTCTCTCCGAGAGGTTCCATCTATTAATGATATTTTGCGGCCTTCAGATCCGACAACCGTCTCCAGTGCTTACTCAATGACAAATTATGTCTCCTTGCACTGCTTCTCTCCGGAGCTCCGAAAATTCGTAACCTCTTTATCCACTATCTCCGCCTCTAACTTGTGCAGGAAGCTCTCCAACATCTGTGGTGACGGGCATCCATGAACGAGGAAATGATTGCTCTTTGGGCGAATCAAACTTGAGATCTTGTCCCTCTTACTCCCGGCCAGACCTATACGGGTTGTAAGTGGATATTTGTCATCAAACATTGTCCGGATGGTACAATTCAACGTCTGAAGGCTCGCTTTGTGGCTTGTGGTTTTACTCAACAACAAGGTCTGGATTTTAATGAGATCTTCTCTTCGGTCGCTAAACTCAACATTGTTCGTGTTTTGATCTCCTTCAGTTTCCATCAACACTGACAGTTGCATCAATTGGATGTTAAGAATGTCTTTCTTAATGACAAATTACAGGAGACTGTCTATATGCATTAATCTCCTGGATTTGAGACCACGAGAGAGTCTCTTGCATGTTGTCTGAAGAAATCCCTTTATGGTCTCAAACAATCACCTCGAGTATGGTTGGACAAGTTTAGTCGGACTATTAATGTTGTTGGGTTCACTCGAAGTTCAACCTACTTCTCTCTATTCACTCGTCATCGTCCAACATGCAACATGATTCTCTTGGTGTATGTTGATAATATTTTGATTATAGGAGATGATCTCACAAGAATACACATGATTAAACAACATCTGGCTTCCGTTTTTCAAATTAAGGATATAAGAAATCTTCGGTACTTCCTTGGTCTCAAGGTAGCTCAGCCCCCTGATGGACTTGTTTTATCTCAACGGAAGTACTATCTTGACTTACTTCGTGATGCTAGCTACTCCAGATGCATGCATGCTGACACTCCTATGGATCTCAATCACAGGCTCTACGCTCATGCCTCAAACTCAGATCTACTCCTAAATCCAAAGTATTATCATCTTCTTGTGGGAAAACTAATATATCTCATGGTTACAAGACTTGATATATCATTTGTTGTTGCAGTTGATAGTCGATTCATGCATGAACCTCGAATCTCTCATCTCCAGGCAGTTGAGCTTATCCTTCGATACTTAAATACTACTCCTAGTCAAGGAGTTGTATACAATCCTTTTTTGTCTCCCTTATCTCTTATTGCATATTCAGACGCTGATTATGCTGTGTCATTGGATGATAGCCTCTCCGCAAGTGGATGTTGTACATACTTTGGTGGACACCTTATTATATGGTGCATCAAGAAGCAGCCAGTTATTGCTCACTCATCTGCCGAAGCTGAATATCGTTTGATGGCCTTTGTTGTATCTGAACTCATATGGTTGGAAAGTCTTCCATGCGACATTGATGTTAGAATTTCCTCACCAACCATTCTTTATTGTGATTTTCAAGCTGTTATACATATTGCCAAGAACCCTACTTTTTACTAACGTACCAAACATATTGAAGTTGATTGACACTTTATACGGGAGAATGTTTAACTGAAGAAACTATAATTGAAACATGTTTCCTGCTACTGGGCAAGTTGTTGTTATTCTCACAAAGGTTTTACCATGACCGTTATATTATCAGTTCTTATCCAAACTTAGTGTCTACAATTTGTATTCTCCAGCTTGCGGGGGAGTGTTAGCGGAAAAATGTAAAAATAAAGGCCCTTTGTAAGGCCTAGCTTTGGCCCATTTCTCTCTTTGTTTTTAGTCCCACATCTTAGAATGAGACTTTCTCTCCTTTTCTTCCTATATAATTGTACGGATACATGTTTTTGATGATTGAGTTGAGAAATAAAATTCAACAATATTTTCCAAATTCTATTTTGTATTTCTCTACACTTACGACATGCAATTAAGTAAATAACAAAGTATATAAATTCACACATTGTTTCACAATTAGTCACATACGTTCAAATTAAATAAATTAGTGACAATTGCAAGTTAATGGAGGGTGCACAAAGATTAAATCTCATGACGAATAGGAAATGCAGTTTTAATAAACAAGGTCTAGCCAACATTAATTAACCAACATATTACTAGAAATATAAAGTTGCATCCATACAATGTGAAGAGCTATAAATAGAAATGTAAAAGCTCACCAAGTAACTGCCTCCAATGCAGGGAGTATATGGTAAGGGGTTGTGAGATGGTCTACGTTGGTTCCAATGTATGGTTAGCGGGGAATTTTGATTTGGGATCGTAGGGTTTGGTGAGTTTAGGAAATTGGGATATTTTGGAGGCCTTATTGGGGATAGGGGTTGGGAATATTGCGGCAGAGGGTGGATGGATTCAAGGCTTCTGTAGTGGTTGGAGAAGGACTGGAGAAGAGAGAATAAGGGCTTGGCGGTGCTGGGGAGGGGCAAAAGGGCAGGACAAGGACAAGCGACATGGCTGAGTTTGTGGAATGCCATCGGGGCTGGGAAGGGAGAGTAGAAGCTAGCTGGAGGTCAGGTGGGGGGGGGGGGGGTCGGGAGTAATAGAGGATCAAAAGAAGTAGAGGGTCAGAAGAAGTGGTTGAGGGGATTAGATGAGGTATGGTTGGCGGCTGTCGTGGACCGGAGGACCCGACCGATTGATGGTTGTGGTTGTCAACAAATAGGGGACTGTGTCGGCTGTTGGAGGAGGTGGTGACGGCGATGGGATTGTCTACCCCCTTGGAGGTTGTGACTAGTGGCTTTGAAGCGGGGCCCTCAGTGTGGCACCGAGGAGAGGACCGAGCAACTTTCAATTAGAAGCCAATCCCTCTATGCTTTAGATAAAAACCAAGTGGGATTATATATATGGGGGGGGGGAGGATTTGGTTAAGTGCATATGGCGGCTCGAATCATTAGAACAAACAGGCTACCTCTTTTTCAAAATAAAACTCAATCAAGTAAAAAAAAGTTCATAAAAATAGAAAAAAATGCGCTGAATGTGATGTGGTGGGTATTTGGTAGTCCGTCTCACGATCCAAAAGTTGTACAATCAACTAAGATTGCACGGCCACTCCCCATTAGTTTGTGTAGAAAGTAATGGGCAAATCTTGTAGATCCTTCTTCATGTATAAAATACAAAAAGATAGTATAAATATATAGGAGAAGAGAGGGAGAAATAATCCTATACAAGAGATGTGTTACTAAAGAAGAGGAAGGAATTGAGCATATAAATGGGCCTTTAGATCAATATTTTCTATATCATCTAACACTCCCCTGCAAGCTGGAGCGTACAGGTCGTAGGCATCAAGCTTGGACAAGAAATGGTAATATAACTTGCGAGGTAAAGCCTTGGTGAGGATATCAGTAACTTGCCCAGACGCAGAAACATGTTCAAGCTTCAGCTCTTTTGATTGGACCTTTTCCCGAACAAAGTGACAATCAACCTCAATATGTTTTGTTCGCTCATAGAACACAGGATTCTTTGCAATGTGTATTGCAACTTGACTGTCACAAAACAAGGTTGAAGATGAGGTCAATTTAACTCCCAAATCCACTAGGAGACTTTCAAGTCAGGTTAGTTCAGAAGTAACAACAGCCATTGCACGGTACTCAGCCTCAGCAGACGAGCGGGCAACTACAGTCTGTTTTTTACTCCGCCATGTGACAAGATTTCCTCCAAAGTATGTACAGAACCCAGTAGTAGACCGCCGATCATCCAATGAGCCCGTATAATCAGCATCCGAGTATGCAATAAGAGAAAGGAAGGAAGATGGCTTATACACAAGTCCTTGCCCAGGGGAAGTCTTCAGATATCTGAGAATGCGATCCACAGCCTGGAGGTGAGAGATACGGGGGGTATGCATAAATCGGCTGACCACACCAACCGCAAATGATATATCTGGTCTTGTAACTGTTAGGTAGGCCAACTTTCCCACAAGATGACGATCGTATTCCGGATTCGGAAGTAGAGAATCCTTCTCAGATCTTTGAGCACGCAACATGTGGTTTACCTACATCGGGGTATCCGCATGTTTACAACCCGAGAGGCCAGCATCATGCAGAAGGTCAATGCAATACTTGCGCTGAGACAAGACTAAGCCATCGGGTCGACGTGCTACTTCTAGTCCAAAAAAGTATCGAATATTTCTCAGATCTTTGATTTGAAAGATAGAGTTTAGGTGTTGCTTCACATGTTGTATCCCGATGGAGTCATCACCAGTGATCAGAATATCGTCCACATAAACCAGAAGTATTATGGTCCATGTTGATTGATGACGAGTGAAGAGAGATGAATCTACCAAACTTTGTTTGAAGCCAATCTCACGAACGACCTTGCTGAATTTCCCAAACCATGCCCGGGAAGATTGTTTGAGACCATAAATAGATTTGCGAAGCAAGCATACACGAGACTCTCTCGTGTTCTCAAACCCGGGTGGCTGACGCATGTAAACTGTTTCAAGAAGATCGTCGTTCAAGAAGACATTCTTGACATCCAGCTGATGGAGGGGCCACTGACGATGAACAACTAAAGAGAGAAGAACCCGAACCGAATTCCATTTGGCGGTCGGGAAGAAAGTTTTCTCATAATCAAGGTCATACTGTTGAGTAAAATCCCGAGCCACAAGACGAGCTTTCAAGCGGTCAACAGTCCCATCCGCAGCATGTTTGATAGAGAAGATCCACTTGCAGCTAACACAGCTGTGACCAGGAGGAAGAGACACAAGATCCCAAGTGTGATTACCCCACAGAGCCGTCATTTCTTCATCCATGGCGGCCCGCCACCGCGGATGCCGGAGGGCGTCCTGCACAGAGGTAGGTATAGAAATAGAGGAGAGAGAGAGAGCAAAGGTAAGTAGAGGTGGAAAGAGCCGATGTAGAGAGACATAGTTGGTCATGGGATGTGCTGTCGAGGAGGAGGCCAGATCAACAAACCACGAGATTATACCGGTAGAGGGAGGCTGCTGTAGGGCATCTGGACGAGAAGGACGACGAGTGTAGACTTGAATGACAGGAGGTTTGGAGGGGACTAGTGGTGGTGGGGAAACCAGGATGAGAGGAGATGTGGACTGATGTTGCAGAGGGGTGGGGAGAAGTGGTGGAAGTGGAGACATGACGGGTATGATGGGCCGAGGTAGCGGAGGAGGAAGAAGGGGATCAGAAGGGCTGGTGTGATATGGTTAGTCTTCTTGAAAGGAGACATCAACAGACACAACCACCTTACCAGTGGTAGGATAAAAACAGACATACCCCTTCTGAGTGTGGGATTACCCAACAAACATAGCTTTGGTAGCACGATGGGCTAGCTTGTCATTGGAAGGACCAAGGTGGTGGACATAACAGGTACACCCAAACACACGAGGTGTGAGAGAGAAGAGAGTTATAGATGAGTAAAAGAGAGTAACTGCGAGAAGATGCAGGACAGAACATAGCTTTGGTAGCACGAGTGGCTTTGCCGGACAGAACCAGCAGCTACAACCGAGGAAGCACAGAGAACTGCGAGCAACTGCGATAAGATGCAGGCCGCAGCCAGAAGCAGAGGACGCAGCGAGAACCAGGCCGCAGCTGCCAGCAGCTGCGGACTGAAGCAGTAGCACGCTGGGAAGAGGGCGAGCAAGAACTCCGAAGGGTAGGCTGCGGAGACTAGAGCAAAATGCAAGGAGCTGCAATTCACAGCGAACTGGAGCAGGCCATAACAATTAGAAAGGGCAGGCCGCAAGGTCTGGGTGATAAGCCACCAACGGCAAGAAGCCGCGACCACGATGCTAAGCCCGGAGCGGGAAGGGAGACCGCAGCGATTAACCGACCGCAATGTGAAGCCGGACACAAGAAGTCCGCACGGTCAGAGTGAGTACACCAGCGACAGGGGAAGATGTCACGACCAAGTGCGGAAATCGTCGCGGATAGAGAAACCGCGGGAAGAGAGGAAGTCACGCGGTTAGAAAGAAGCCACTGTGAGGGAAAGGAATCAGGAGTAGAAGAGGTCGCCGTGAGCAGATGAACAACACGAGTAGAAGAGGAAGCCACGCGAGTAGAAGAGGAAGCCGCGCGAGTAGAAGAAGAAACCGCGCAGGTAGAGAAGAAATGGGAGAGGGCCCCACTAGAGAGAAAACTCCTATAAAGGATAGAGAGTAGAGAGAAGAAGGTGGAGGCCACAGGATAGGAGGGGTAGAGAGAGAGAGGCGAGTAGAGATAACGTAGCCGCGCGGATAGGAGAGGGGAAGGCCGCCCGGTTAGAAAAATGAGACCGCGCCTAGCAGAGGAAGGTCGGGCGGTTAGGAGAGATCTAACCGCAGGGAGTGAACGAGTCCCTCTGATACCATGTAGAAAGTAATGGGCAAACCTTGTAGATCCTTCATGTATAAAATACAAAAGAGAGTACAGATATATAGGAAAAGAGAGGGAGAAATAATCCTATACAAGAGATGTGGGACCGAAGAAGAGGAAGGAATTGAGCTTATAAATGTGCCTTTACATCAATATTTCCTATATCATCTAACAGTTTGCTTTCGAGGAACTCGCATCTTATTTACTCTGATTTATTTTGTTTGAGCTTGCAACAAGTTTCACCTAATCACCCTTACCTCAACTTTTCGTTTTAAATAGTATTTGTACTTAACACCCCCAATAATTTAATATTATTCTGTTAGCAAAAGGAAAGATGAATTTCAAGCCCTTAAATTGTAACACAATTCCAACAAAAAAAAATGCTTGAACTCGCTTCTGGAAGTGAGAGCCAATTATTTCTGAACATTTGTAATGAATTAAATTAGTTCAGAGTGCTAACCATTGCAATGTTCTTCTAGTCTATAATCGCTGAAAAATTTCTTGCATATTGTTCAGATACGAACGAAATTGGTTGCACCAGGAGGTGAAGCGTTGGGTGGAGTTATAGGTGCCTTTAGATACATGGTCCAAACTGAAGGATTTTTTTCTCTTTATAAGGGTTTGGTGCCCTCCATTATCAGCATGGCACCATCTGGTGCAGTTTTTTATGGAGTATATGATATTTTGAAGTCATCTTACCTGCATTCACCTGAAGGAAGGAAGAGAATTGCATTAATGAACCAACAAGGACACTTGAGTGCATTGGATCAGCTTGAATTAGGCCCTGCGAGGACTTTACTCTATGGGGCTATTGCTGGTTGTTGTGCTGAGGCTGCTACATATCCCTTTGAAGTGGTGAGGAGGCACCTGCAACTGCAGGTCCAAGCAACTAGATTAACTTCATTAGCAACTCTTTTAAAGCTAGTTGAACATGGTGGTATACCGGCACTTTATGCTGGCTTGATTCCAAGCATGTTACAGGTAATTTGTTTCTTTCAATTTTATATTTTTGTTGCCCTAATATATCTTTTTAAAATTTTTTATCCTGATGGTAGAATAGTGCTTCTTTCTTATAATTAAATCATTTGTTAATGGGTGACGTCATACATGTGAGTTTGAAAGAGCATCATTCGTCTTTCTCAGATTACAGGCTTACCACGTAAAGGGAAAGCCCAAACAAAGCTCTCTTAGTTTACATTTCTGTAATGTTTAATTTGCTTAGATGCCTTCTGGAACCATCCCATGCTCGATTTTCTGATAAAAAGTGTTTTTGCTCACAGAGCATCAAAAATTAAGATGATAAAATTCTTTGAATGCTCTATGAAACTCTTAGAAGAAGAAGGGGAGGGAGATAGAGATCTAGAGAAGATTAGAAAACTAGGGTTGAGAAAGATAGAGAAGAGGGAAAACCTGGAATATTCTTGCTTGCCAACCAAGGGGGGGGGGGGGGGGGTTCCGGGTATATTTATACCCGGACCCAAGGCCGTCCGGCCAAGGGGGTCGGCCGGCCCCAATAGGGGCTGAACCGGGTTGGTTCAGCCCCCGAGGGCCGGTTCTTCAAAGAGTGGGGGCTGAACCAGTTGGTTCAGCCCCGTTGTCGCCTCCGTATCTCCCCCACCGTCTCGTGTACTGACGCCCAAATAGCCGGGCTTCTTCCGGGGGCGTAACATTCCCTTCCTCATCGAGAACCAGCTTGTCCTCAAGGTGGTAATCGGGGTAGAGCTCCTGAAACTTCAACAAGTCGACCCAGGTGTTGTGCTCTGCTGTTAGATTCTTCCACTTGACTAGTAACTCAGGACAGTACGCCGTGCCTCGGCGCTTCCACTTGATCAACAAGATGTCTTCAGGGATCGGGCGCAGCTCGCCCGCGCTGGTAGCCTCGGGCAAGAGAGGACTGGGCTGAATAGTGTCGCCGATTTTATGCTTCAACAAGGAAACGTGAAAGTCGGATGTATCCTCGATCCTTCGGGCAAGACCAACGTATAAGCAACCGGCCCAACCCGTCAGGTGATCCGGAAGGGACCATAGTAACGGGGTGCCAGCTTCTGGTTCGTCCGCTGTGCCACAGACAACTGCCGGAAGGGGCGGAGCTTGAGAAAGACCTCATCCCCCACCTGAAACTCACAATCTGTCTGATGCTTGTAAACCTGTGCCTTCATGCGATCCTGCGCTGTCTGGTGATTCTCGCGCAAGGTGGCGAGTGTGCGGTCACGATCACGGAGTGCACGGTCAACCGCGGCCAAAGCCGTACTACCTGGCTCATAACTGCTCAGTGAAGGAGGACAGCTGTACACAACCTCAAATGAGGTTAGCTTGCTGGCCGAATGGTAGGAAGTGTTGTAACAGTACTCAGCCCAATGCAATTAACTCGTGCACTTGCACGGCTCATCCATAACAAAGCAGCGGAGGTATGTCTCCACGCCCCGATTGAGTACCTCTGTTTGGCCATCCGTCTGTGGATGGTGAGCCGTGCTGAAACGTAAAGAGGTCCCTTGTAAGCGAAACAAGTCCTTCCAAAAGTTGCCAACGAACGCCGAATCACGATCCGAGATGATTGCTCGAGGTATGCCATGAAGGCGGACAACCTCATGGGAAAAAAGTGCGGCGACAGTTTCGCCGGTGTACGGATGGCTCAGCGCGAGGAAATGTCCGTATTTGGACAACTTATCGACCACCACCAAGATGTCGGACTTGCCTTTAGACTTGGGCAGGCCATCAATGAAATCCATGGAGACAGTATCCCAAATCTGGTGCGGAATCTCCAAGGGCGTAAGTAACCCGGCTGGGGAAGTGGTCTCATATTTCTGGCGCTGGCAAGTGTCACACTGCTGAACAAATAGCTGGATATCCCGACGCATCCCCTTCCAAAACACATTGGCCCGTGCGTACTGAAGAGTGCGGAGAACACGGCGTGACCACCTGTCGGTGACGAATGAAACTCATGCATCATGATCGTCCGCCAAGCAGACTGTGAGGGAATGACCACACGACCCTGATAGTACAACCTGTCATTCTGGAGATGGTAGCCCGCAGCTGTCGCACGCGCCTGATGCAGATCCTCCACAATAGTCTGCAACTCGCAATCACGCTGGACCTCTTGGATCTCGTCAATGGAATCTAACAATGGTCTAGACATCTAGGCAAGGGCACCCTCAGGCAAGCGGGACAACTCATCAGCAACCCGGTTGTCCTTCCCTTGCCGATAGACAATCTCGTAATCATAGCCCAGAAGCTTGGTAACCCACTTCTGTTGGAGAGGTGAAGAGACCCGATGCTCCAAGAAGTGTTTGAGACTTTGATGATCCGTCCGGATCTTGAAGTGTCGTCCCAACAGGTAAGGCCGCCACAACGCCACAACATGAATCACCGCTAACATCTTCTTCTCATATGTGGACAACCCTAGCGTCTGGGGGGCTAACGCCTTGCTGTAGAAGGCTATGGGTCGCCCCTCCTGCATCAACACAGCCCCAAGCCTCACTCCGGAAGCATCAGTCTCCACGACAAACTCCTTGTTGAAATCTGGAAGTGCGAGGACCGGTATCGTCGTCATCGCCCTCTTGAGCGCCTGGAAGGCCTCCTCAGCCTCCTGCCAGAGGAAGGCGTCTTTCTGAAGCAACTGGGTAAGAGGCCTGACAATCTTGTCATAGTCTCTCACAAAGCGACGATAGTAGCTCGTGAGGCCTAAGAAGCCCCGCAGTGCCCGAATAGTTTGGGGCCGCGGCCAGGTAAGCATACTCTCAATCTTCTGGGGGTCCGCCTTGACGCCTTGAGCTGAAACGAGATGCCCCAAGTACTACACCTCCTCCTGACCAAAGGAACACTTGGACCGTTTGGCATAAAGCTGATTCTGGCGGAGAATAGAAAAGACTTTTTCGACATGGGCCAAGTGCTATTCCCAACTGGCGCTGTAGATGAGAATGTCATCAAAAAAAGATCAGCACAAAGCATCGTAGGAGCTCCCGAAAGATCTCGTTCATGTTGGCCTGGAAAGTGGACGGCCCCCCGGTCAGGCCGTTGGCCATCACCAGGAACTCATAGTGACCGTCGTGTGTTCGGAAGGCCGTTTTATGGATATCTTCCTCCCGCATCAGGATCTGATAATAGCCGGATCGCAAATCAAGCTTGGTGAACCGCTGTGCGCCGTGTAGCTCATCCAACAACTCTTCAATCAGAGGAATGTGGAACTTATCCTTCATGGTAGCACTGTTCAGTGCCCGGTAGTCGACACAAAACCGCCACGAACCATCATTCTTCTTAACCAAGATAATCGGGCCGGAGAAAGAACTCGTACTGGGGCGGATGATCCCTGCAACTAACATTTCCCGGACACTGCGCTCGATCTCAGCCTTCTGCATGTGAGGATATCTGTATGGCCGGACGTTGGTAGGCTCCGCTCCCCCCTTAAGCACGATCTGATTGTCCCAAAAGCGCGGTGGTGGGAGAGCACGGGACTGCTGAAATATGTCAGTATGCCGATCGAGAAGAGACTGCATCTGGACGGGTACCTCAGATGCCCCTGTGTCGCCCGCCTTTATTCCTAACAGCACCACCATCATGCTTCCTTCCTCGTCAAGCCGCTGAAGATTTCAAACAAATATCTCCTTAACTGGAGATGCTTTGATTCCCTTCAAACAGAACTGCTTCTCGTGCTGTAAGAACTCCATGGTCATGTGATCCCAGTCAAAAGTGACTCGCCGTAGCTGACGCAGCAAATGCACTACCAACACCATATTGGAACCTCTGATCAGAAGAAGGTAAACATCGGTTCGTCCCGTGTAGCCATGTATGTTGAGCTCCGCCTGCCTCAATACTCCCTCACACTGCAACTTGCTACCATCAGCCACCATAACCTGAAAGGACGCCCCTTGATCAACCATGTGTCCCAGTCTGCGTGCCACCTCAGGATGGATGAAATTGTGGGTACTCCCACTGTCTATCAAGATTGTCACGTTTTCCCTCTGGATCTTGCCTGCTATGCGCATCGTGAGGGGGGCCGTGCAACCCTCCATCGCTTGTAGCGAAACTCCGAACTCGGTCACTGTCAAGTGCCAACTCCTCTGTCAGCTTCGGCTCAGGACCCTCTTCCATCTCCTCCTCCCCATCCTCATGTAGCATGAACACCCGAACCTTCTGACATTTGTGCCCAGGAACGAACTTCTCGTCATAGTTGAAACATAACCCTTTATCCTTCCACGCCTGAAGTTTCGCCCAAGTCAGCCGAGTCATAACCGGCTTGCTTGGACCTTGCAGTTCCTTCCTGACCATAGCCGTGGTGGTCATGGTCGTAGTATGTGTCGTGTTGCGGGTACTCTACCTGCTGTAGCGTTCTTCCTGTATCTGAGCGAGACTGATCGCATGGTTTAAGCTGCGGGGCATGTAGGACTAAATCTCATCCCGCAAATAGTCCTTGAGACTCGACACAAAACAACTGAGCAGCGTCTTTTCTTCCCACTGTACTCGGTTCGCCAACTTTTCAAACTCAGTATGGTATTCCATCACGGTACCCTTCTGACGAAGCTTCTGCAGGAGTGCCTCAAAATCCTCATACTCCAACGGCCCAAAGCGAGCAGTGAACCCGTCCACAAAGTCCGTCCATGGCACATAATCCTTGCCCCTCAAAAACCACTGGACCCATTGGAAAGCATCATCTTCTAGATGGAACGACGCTAACTGCACCCACTGTCCTTCGGGAATCTCCTGATAACTGAAGAACAGTTCTGCCTTCTGCAACCATTCCAAAGCGTCGCCGCCATGGAACTTCAGAAAATTCATGCCCTCCGTTGGCGCCGATCCGTACGCGTCACCATGTGTCTCAGCCTCCGTACGCGTCACCATGGTCGCAGGAAGGATGCTCTGATACCAAATGTTATGCTACTGCTAGAGATCTAAGCAAGAGAAACAAAAAGACGGCTAGGGTTTAGTGCATGAAGAAGAAGATACCTGAAAAAGAGATTAATCATGCTCCAAGAGGGGGAAAAGGGGGTATTTATGAAGCCCCCTTTTCCCAGGGCCGGCCGGCCCCAATTGAGGGCTGAACCGGTGTGGTTCAGCCCTCCCTCTTCTTACTGATTAATTGCGGGCTGAACCGGATGGTTCAGCCCGGTCTTGGTCCGGCGCTCCTTTATGTCTTCTGACGTACTTGAATCCTCGAAACCGCAGATCGTCCGGGGCCATAACAGGTAGCATGAAATTCTTTCTTTTAGCACGTTGTCCAATTGCATGGGTCGCCCTAGACCACCCCTATGCAAGGGTAGCATGGCGTTCTTTCTTTTAGCACGTTGTCTGATTGCATGGGTCACCCTAGATCATTGTCTCTGACTCCAATACTATATTTACAGGCTATTTCTGGCAAGAGTTGTTCCACCTTTGCAGGACCTAGTTGACCTACACATATCACCCTTAATCTAAAGGACAAATGAAGATCATGAATAAAACAATTGAGATGTGCCTACACTTCTTAGTTTGGGACAACCCCAAATTTTGCTTGGAGCATTTGGCCAGGCCCAAGTTTTGCTACAGGCAATTTTCAATAGAAAAGAGCTGACAACATTCAGCTTTTAGATTTTCTCGATTCCCGATGACTAGGGTTTGGGTGCTTTTTATAACATAGTGAAAAACTGATAAAGATTTGAGTCCCACCAGTGACTAAAAAGTAATCCAATTGAACCATAAGTCCCGTGTGTAAGCCACATGATGAGGGAAATAGTGGGAAATCCAGTCTGCAAAGTTTATGATGTTGTGAGGGATGGAAGACTGCATGAAGGAGGCCTTCATCCAAGAAAAAAAATACAGGGAAGGTATCTGAAGGGAGGTTGGTACTCCTTTTGGGTTAAGAAGTGAAAGGAGACGATGGGATTTAGTTCCTTCTATGTGAGATGTATTAATAAGTTGTGCTGCAAAAAAAAAACAGTTTCTGCAATCTTCCTCCGCAGTAACAGCAACAGCAGAAGTAATGGAGAGGGGAGGAAGCAGGGATGGAAGTCTGCATGAAGGAGGCCTTCATCCAAGAAATAAATACAGGGAAGGTATCTGAAGGGAGATTGGAACTCCTTTTGGGTTAAGAAGCGAAAGGAGGCGATGGGATTGAGTTCCTTCTCTGTGAGATGCATTAATAAGTTGTGCTGCAAAAAAAAAAAAAATTTCTGCAATCTTCCTCCGCAGTAACAGCAACAGCAGAAGTAATGGAGGCGTGCAGCAGGCTCAGCGACAAATGACATGGTGGGGTGGCATCCTCTTCATCTTCCTAATCACCAGCAATGCTTTGGTTCCTCCGCTCTCTCAGTTGGCCTGCTTCCTCTACCGGACCTGTGGAACCCTCGCCATTTTCTTTGGATCTCTTTCGTCTCTCTTCCCCCCTCACAGTCCTTGGATTCTTCTCTCTAACCAGATGTTGAAGTAGTTTTATGTTTTTATTATTCTAGAATCATATGTCGAATAGCTTAGAATTTGATGCAAATAGTTTTAGTGTAATGTTAAATGATTTTGACTCTACACTGAGTGCTCGCATGATTTAAAACTGGTTGCGACAATTGTCTATGCATTGGTCGGTATACATATTTTAAACCCCTCGATGTGGTTGAATCGAGTAAAAGCCCTCTATTTGAAATAACACGTAGTCAGAGGAATACAGTGCAATCCAGAGAAATCCAGAAAATCATGAATAAAATTTTGTTGTCTGTGATCAGATACAGCCTTGGGGGATAAACACCTTTTGGATACCTTCTATGCGGGAGAGATGACATTTTCGGCTGCATTCTGAGAGATGCAACTCAAAACCAAAGACCCCTTGAGCACGGATAAACGTCGAATAGGTTCTGTTTGGGAGAGCGGTGTCGTTGGCTCCAGTGAAAAAAAATGTACCAACACCATTGTCAACATTCTTGTAGTAGAGCTCTCTTAATGTTATCCTTGTCTAGGTTTATGCAATTGATAAATATTTGTATATTTTCCCTCAGTTGTGACTTGCTAGGGGAAACTTTAATTGTAACGGCCCCTCTTACTAGGCTACCGTCGCAATTTTCATTGATCTATTATATTCACTAGGCAATTCAAAGTATGGCCGTTATATAATCATCATTGCTTATATATCTAAATAAGTATCATGACAGAGTAAAAGAAGTGCTGAAAAGTACATCTCATCTTATTTATCATACATCTGATACAGTATAGTACATGTGACTGGATATATATAACAAAAAGGAGTCACCAAAATATCCGAGCTAAAACTATAAAGATATTATCACATCAGCTCAAAACTATACATGTAACTCAGAACCAAAAGCTATACTGTAACATGTGACAACCATAAGTAAACTATTTGAAATAAAACTGAAACTCGTCGTGGGGGCAGTCGGGGTCGCGACAAGACGTCTTGTGGGCATCCATGACTTCGAAGACGGCTGTGATGACATCCACCCAAATCTTGTACATCTTTTCCCGGCGTGTAGGGGGCCTGCTAGAGCTAGCAGGGGAAGCCTCCGTCTTTACCTGTTTAGTTACATTTTCTATTAGTCAAAGATTAAATGAATTCCCATTATTCCCTTTTTACTATGATGCCCTATTTCATTTTACGAATTTCATCTTTTATATTGATTACGTTCTCTCTCGTTATATCACATTAATCGTTTTCATCATCTTCTTATTATGAATCTTTTTCTTCTCTGGTTTATCTTTTACTCATCCTTTTTCTTTTTATATCATTTTACATATATATATTGTTTCATGTGTTGGACTTCCTTAGTCTCTTTTAGACTTTTCATGTTGTTATTGGGCAGTGTTAAGAAAATATTAACCTTTCGTATCATTTATATAGCACGCTTGCGTGCATTTTCATATTCGCACACATTTCTTAACGTGCCTTTTCATATTCGCACGTTCCTTTCATTTCATCATTATTGGGAGGACATTCACCCCACCTCCACTGTTGAGTTGACCCCTAACTTAGCCCATTTCATTTCTTTATTCTTTTACTTTTTCGTTTTTTTTTACTTCCTTTACTTTAGTTTCATTCATTGTATATTTAATTTTCATTGTTCTTTTCATATAGCATACACATAAAAATATAAGCATGAAAAATAAACATGAAAATTTCGTGATTACAAAGGGTAAGAACTCACTTTTTCCACCCATTTTCCTTTGTCTCTGCGACCACCATCGTCATTTTGCCTTCCACTACCTCGAGAAGCCATATCCTACATCGGCGATATTGTTAGCTTCAAAATCCCCTAAGAGATTGCTGCCCTAAAATTAAATCAAGGTGTATTCATTTGTAATACCTCTAACTTGAGATCTCTAATTAGGTCTCATTAGGTCAAATATTATGTTATAATCCCCTTTGAGGGTTCTACTTGACCTAATTAAGTCAAAGACCTCTTTAAACACTTAGGGTTTTGCTGCCCTAGGTTCAACTTAGTGAACTTTCACTGATTTAGAGGAAGGGCATCATAATATTCATGCTAAGGACCCTTAGGGTTTCATCTATTTCAACCCTAAGATCAAAATCAAGTTAACCTTTACTAGGGTTTCCTCAAATTCATGGGTTTAGATAGAAAAATCGTTACAGAAACTTTTGAAATGAAATAAACAAAACTTTTCGAAAAACCCTAAAATCTCAAGTTTCTACCATTCACAATTCATGTAAAAACTTCATGAAAGGAGCAAGAGGAGTGGAGAGGAAGTGATTACCTTTCAATCGGAAGAAAATCACGAAAAACGGAGGAGAAATCAGAGCTCGGTGAAGATCGGCGGTTTTCGACTTTCTTCCGTCGCCTGTGCGGGTGTGCGGGTTCGGGAGAGAAGAATAGGAAGAATCGCGGCTTTCCTTTGCTTTAAGTCTATCGGGCGCCGCTTAATACCCGCACGCCACGCATGCTAAAAACCGGGAAGTGCCGGTTCACTTGATTTCAGCCGGTTTCAGCCTCTAATGGCACACCACACCACTTACCTAATATATAAAATAAAGTGGTGGTTTCACATTTAATGCAATTAATTTTCTCCATTGTGTGGGTTTGGATGGTGGTGGGAGTTTGAGCGAAGCAAAATTGGGGGGAAAGAAAAGATATTTATTTGGATTTCATTACATTTCCTCTGCTTTTCTTCAATCCAAAACAAAGCTCAGATGTTTGCTTGCATGTATCTTAGTAGCATATTTTAGCATTCACTCGCAGGTTACTAAATTTGATGTATTCCCTTTTATCATTAGTATATATATCATCTCAAACTGCTGCTTACTACAAAGAAATATAATGTTGCTGTAATTTCGTCAGGTTTTACCTTCGGCTTCGATCAGTTACTTTGTTTATGAGTGTATGAAGATAGTCCTGCAAGTCTACAGTGACTAGAATCCATGTCTACGGGGGTGGCCGGAAAATCCCTTCTTTCTATGAACAAAATGGCAGCCACTTCTTCTATATAAATATAAATCTGAAAGCTGAAACGAGACTAAAGGAAGAGATGAGAGAGCCATTTTATCTCTCAAGGCATTCAGTTATAGGGATGAATTGATTGCAGCATTCAATCTTCTAAATTTGTTACTGTTTTTTTTTTGCTTTGAATTGTTTTAGGGGGTATTTGTAGATCCTGATGAACTTATTAAGCACCATTCAACATCATCATCATCAACATACATTCATTCTTATCTCACACATGCCATCATCAGCATACTTTTAGTCCGATACTGCTTATATTTAATGCTTCTGCACCTAGTTTGTGAAATCTGCATTATTTTTATGTTAACTAACATTTACGTATTGCTATTGCCATAATTAAGCATTATCTCAATCTGCCAATTAATAAAATAATATGCATTATCTCATTATACTAGCGATCGCTCCTAAGAAAAGACGGTTACTACTGATTTTCCCCCTTTTTTGTTTCACCATTTATGATAGGAGTGTGAACAAGATTCTTGTACTGTAATGTAATTATATATAGGATATTGATTTAGATTGTTTCTCTGCTTGTGAATGCGCTGAATTGTTAAGAAAGAATTTGCAAATCTCGTCACAGCGGGCCTAACAAGCTCCACTTGCCCTGTATAGATCCTTAGCATGTTCACAACTCCAGTACGAACATAAATATACCCATTTACAGTCATTGCCCTCTTTAGTGTGCGGCTAATGTTGAGCATTTTTCCAATATCCTCCAGCATTAGAACAATACAATGCGCTGCACATGACGTCCAATACAAATGTGGACGTTTCACTTCCAATAATTTACCTATTAGAGTGTTAGTTTGTTGGGCATGAAAGTATCATAAAATCGTGTACACAAAAAAAAAAAAATTAAAGATGATTAAGATTAGTAACAAAAAAATTGATAATTTACCTGCTAGCACATTATTGCTGGCACAATACGTAACAACTTGCACCACATTCAACTCTCCAACCCTTTCAACCACTCTATCTAGCAATTCAAACAATTGTTCACCCGTCTTCGAGTAGTCAGATGCATCGACAGATTCTTGGAAAAATGTTACTTTTGGTGAATTGACTAAAAAATTAATTAATGTTCTTTGTTTCCGATCTGTCCATCCATCAGCTATAATCAAGGTTGTCAGGATCGCGATCCGGATCCTAGGATCTTACGATCCTACGATCCAGATGTTGTAAATCGATCCTAATTTTGTAAAGCGATCCTTGATCTGAACCTGCTATCAGATCCGATCCTACCTCAAAATGAACTCATCTAGGATCTCGATCCTGACAACCTTGGCTATAATAGAACATCCAAAGACCCTCCACTCATTCTCGTATGTCTTCATCATGTCTTTCACTGCATTGACTTCATCATTTAGCAACGGAACACGAATCTCATGGTAACTCGGTGGCTTCAATCCTACTCCAAACTGTCCAATGGATTCCACCATTATCGCAAAACTAGGATGTTTTACAGTATTGAATGGGATAGCTGCATCGTACATCTATTGGTCTTTTTGTTCGAGACCTCTTCGAGAAGCCTTCTTTTTTATGAATCTTACCCACATTGGCTTCTATTTCTTCAT
Organism: Platanthera guangdongensis; assembly: GCA_039583875.1. Classification (NCBI taxonomy): domain Eukaryota; kingdom Viridiplantae; phylum Streptophyta; class Magnoliopsida; order Asparagales; family Orchidaceae; genus Platanthera; species Platanthera guangdongensis. Next base: position 2,117,501 of record CM077151.1, on the reverse strand, counting down.
CACTGCCAAACGTGTCGATATCTGCAAAGTCAGGCAATGCTTGGTTGTCTGTGTTGCTCGCACTTGCTTTTTTCTCCATGTATTCTTGAATTTCGTTGCGCACATGTGGGGGGCTTTTGAGACAAGCTTTTGCTTTTCTAAATCCTCCAACAATATGTTGTTTAGCACGATAAAATCCGCCCTTCGTGACTTTATCACAGAAAATGCAAGCCAAGTCGTTTTTATTGGCGGAAGAAATCTGACGCACGTACTTCCAGCATGGATCAATCCTTGATTGGATGCTGGAAGAACCAGAACCACTTGCATCCATTTTAAGGGCTGGAAAGAATCTGACGCACGTACGAAACATGCAAAAATTTGGGCCAGTAAGAAAAGAAATAACAAGCATCATATCATCATCAAAAAAATCAGAAATGTTAATGTGATTCTTAAATACAAATAAAAATTCAGATCAAAGATGCATAATGATGAAGTAAATGTTACATCCCAACTCAAATTCGAGAAATGAGTCATGTAAACCCTATAGAATAAGATAATTACAATTTAAATTATAATGTATGAAATATTTCCAAAAAATATATATAATTCATAAAAAATATGAGTGAGCTTATAATATACTTGATATTAAAGTGAAAAACATAACTAGAAAATGTACTTAATATAAAATATGAGTGGATTGTCGGTATCGATGTGGCTTCTGCCTCGGCTCATGATGTCTTACATCAAGTAGATCCAAGAAAATATGGATGTAGGTTCTAAAAGTTGATTTGCATAAGTTTAATGCCTCGAGCGGCATTTTGGAGGAATTAATGGAAATGTGGATTCATAAAACTCACCCCGTATAGTTGGGATAAGGTTACTAATGATGATGATGGTCATGCTCCATTTTTTATATATATATTTTTGCATTGTTTGTGGATCTTCCTACAAGAGAGATTCAAACTGAGATACATTTTTGTATGTTATTTTTGTACATCAATTTCAGCTTGTTTAGATCAATTTTGAATAAGAGATATGTTAAAAATGAGAAAAAAGGCTTTAAATTCATAGTAGCTTGTCATTAGTAAGTGAACATTATAAATATTTAAATGCAATAATAAATCGATGAATCAATCATGTTAGAAGACACTGATACTAAAGCATTTAATTGCAGATAAGGATATACCTTGTAGTGGTATAGCTGGCGCTTATATATATGTACTGTCACAGTCTTATCTCTCAAATTAAATACTTCTGGACTGAAGAACATGGATGTACTGTCCTTATTCAACTTCTCATTAAAAAATACCTAATGTAACATACTACTCACAGTCATAAGTAAATAGAGGATGCAAATTATTATGCCTTTCATCTCATGCAAGGTCAAAGTTCCAAGCAATGCAATCATGCCAGCAAATATTGTAGTGTCAAAATTATTGTAAATAGGTCAAAGTTCCAAGCAATGCAATCATGGCTTATATATATAGGAACAAAGTTCTCATGGAGTAATGAAGAGAGAAAGGGACGGAGAAAGTACCAGTTGAAGAATACAAACAGGCGGAAGCGATAAAGGAGAGACGCGACCTTGCGAAGGTGTCGGCCGAGGGACGCGACCTTACTGAAGCGCCGGCAAAGGGGCGAAGCCTTATGGAAGCGTCGTCGGAGGGCGACAAGGGGGCGGAAGAAGCAGCGGCGCACGAACGGAGGCCGTCGAGCACAAGAGATGCAACAGGTTCAGGGAGAGGCCAGCGCAAGATGCGAAAATCGGGCCAATCCTAAAACCTAATGCTTGCGGGAGAAGTATCGGGATATAAGGATGCGCCCCTGAACCGGTTTTTAGTTTAAAACCGGTTCATGCAAGGCGCGCTTGAACCGCACACGGTAGGCGCGTGAGGCGCTCGCCTAGGCACGCCTGAGGCACATCGCCCGCCCTGGGCCTTCTAGGGCGCACTGGGTTGCGCCTCATTCGCTTGGCGCCTTGGCGCGCCTAGGCGCGCGCCTTGACAAAACTGCTACCAGCTGATAGAACTACTCGAACAGAGGCACCCCCATCGTCTCTAGAGTTTCGAGACGTGAATACTAACAAGCAGAGTTGTGTGAGAAAGGAGTTGTTAGTTATAGTACTGTATAGCCTACGGGCTCTATGTATAAACAGTGGCTACGACCTTTTGTGGTTTTGTTAAATATATAATGTTATATATATTTGTTGTGGTTTCCTGTTAACGCTTCCGCAATACTCTGTGATGTGATGTGAATGTTGTGATTCAAGCTGAGCAAGGAAGCCAACTAGTGCTTAGCAGATTGAGTCGTTACACTCTTAAGGAGCACTGGGTGGACGTCTTGGACAGTAAGATCCCCTCCGGCCCGACCCGGGGCAAAAGTTGGGGGGGGGGGGGGGCTTTACAGCCAGCTCGCTAGTCGCGGCCTGCTTCGGGTTCCCCCTGGAGGTCGCGACGTCAAAGGATGGGAAGACAGGCTTCTCAGGCCGCATGGCTTGGGCGGTCTTAGCGGTCTAACCGCCCAGGTCGCGCAGCGTTCCCTTGTTTGGCAGGGGCCGTGGCTGCTTCCTCAGTCCGCCCCTGCAGGCCGCGCCCTTTGATCAGCTAACCGCCTCAAGCTTTCCTCCATCCCAACAGGTGCCAACCAACTTTGGCGGACCCGGATACTTATCCGCCCAGACCGGCAATAAGTCGTGCTCTTTGCAGGAGTTAGTCTCCTTCAGCCCGCTCCTGCAGGTCGCACATCAAGCGGACTGGACCGCCACATCGCTAAGAGGCCCTCCTCCCGGCCGCCCACCATCAGCAGCGCCGACAACCCTCTAGCTCGTCGAATAGCAAGGATGGCGACCTGACTCCAGGCCGCCAGCCAGCAACACCTGGTTCCACTTTGCCAGCATGCGCGACTTGCCAGGTCGCCAAGCCCAGGCCGCCCAGCAGGGGCGGCAAGCCGTTCCATTCAACAGGTGGCGGACTTTAGCAGAATGGGCGACCTGCTTCTTCAGTCTGCCAGGCCACCCAGTCGACCACCACTGGCAGCTCGCGGATTCCAACCCTTCTCCGCTGCGGGCTGGGCGGACTCACCCTTCAGTCCGCAGATATCAATGAACCCCAGCTCTAGCTTCTTAGCACTTGGCGGCCTCTTCTCTATTCAGTAGCAGTGGCGGACTCGACCTATCCCCCGCGGACACGGTGGATTCGCTATGCAGCCCGCCGTTCAACATCAGCATCCCGGCACCCGCTTCTTCCCAGCAGCGGGCAGGTAATCTACTCAGCCCGCACAGCTTGGCGCGGGCTCGCTCAACACAACAGTGGCAGACTCTTCTCAGTCCGCCAAGTAGCAGAACTAGCTCCAGAAGGCAGTCCCAGACCGCGCGACCTGTTGCGGACTCGGCAGACTCCACTCTCTACTCGCACCGTTTACCGATTCATCGAGGGTAATGTCACCGAAAGCCGTTACCTCCTCAGGCCTATAAATAGACCCCCATGCCTCTCGTTTTAGGGGGAGGACAAGGCCCTCACGCTCGAGGACAGTCAACGACAAGCTCAAGCCATCAACCCCGGCGGACTCCCTTTCTCAGTCCGCGCACTCACTTCAGCAAACCGTGCGACCTGCCGATCTGAATTCTCAGTCCGGGCGGCCTCCTCCTCTGGCACTTTCTTTCCTTAGCCGCCAGTTTCCCCCAATGTATCTTTTATTCGCTTTCCATGTAAAAGGTGTAACACAAGCTGTAATACTCAATATTAATCAAAGGAAAGCACGTCGCAAGAGTGACATTTAAGCCGCGGCGGGCGAAATCTGTTGTTGTCGCTGCTAGCGGCCCCTCTCTTCTTCTCAGCTCAACTCTCTCGGCGACAACCTGCAGACACAACCGTCAAAGTAACCGTCTGCTCGACAGCTCCTGATCAACCTTCCCTACCATCTCCGCACTCGGATCAACACGCTTCTCTCTTCTATCCCCGCAACTCTTGAACAAGCGTTTGCTCCACTCTCGAGCACTCATAAACTTTCTCCCCTTCTCTCCTCTATCCCCGCAACCCTAGAACAAGCGTTTGCTCCACTCTCGAGCATTCAGAAGCTTTCTCCTCATCTCTCCATTATCCCCGCAACCATCAACCTCTTCACCTCATCACCTTGCCCGTGAGACCGAACACACCCCGTTAGCTGTTGGTGCCAGCGACAACAACTTTCTACTCTTCCCTCATCGTTTTCACGCATCAACAGGATTCTTCTCTCGAACCAGATGTTGAAGTAGTTTTATGTTTTTATTATTCTAGAATCATATGTCGAATAGCTTAGAATTTGATGCCAATAGCTTATAGTGTAATGTTAAATAATTTTGACTCTACACTGAGTGCTCGCATGATTTAAAACTGGTTGCGACAATTGTCTATGCATTGGTCGGTATACATATTTTAAACCCCTCGGTGTGGTTGAATCGAGTAAAAGCCCTCTATTTGAAATAACACGTAGTCAGAGGAATATAGTGCAATCCAGAGAAATCCAGAAAATCATGAATAAAATTGTGTTGTCTGTGATCAGATACAGCCTTGGGGGATAAACACCTTTTGGGTACCTTCTATTCAGGAGAGATGACATTTTCGGCTGCATTCTGAGAGATGCAACTCAAAACCAAAGACCCCTTGAGCACGGGTGTACATCGAATAGGTTCTGTTTTGGAGAGCGGTGCTGTTGGCTCCAGTGAAAAAAAAATGTACTAACACCATTGTCAACATTCTTGTAGTCGAGCTCTCTTAATGTTATCCTTGTCTAGGTTTATGCAATTGATAAATATTTGTATACTTTTGCCTCAGTTGAAACTTTCTAGGGGAAACCTTAATGCAGTTAATTTTCTCCATTGTGTGGGCTTGGATGGTGGGAGTTTGAGCGAAGCAAAATTGGGGGGAAAGAAAAGATATTTATTTGGATTTCATTACATTTCCTCCCCTTTTCTTCAATCCAAAACAAAGTTCAGATGTTTGCTTGCATGTATCTTAATAGCATATATTACCATTGACTCGCAGGTTACTAAATTTGATGTATTTATTCCCTTTTATCATTAGCATATATATCATCTCAAACTGCTGCTTACTACAAAGAAATATAATGTTGCTGTAATTTCGTCAGGTTTTACCTTCGGCTTCGATCAGTTACTTTGTTTATGAGTGTATGAAGATAGTCCTGCAAGTCTACAGTGACTAGAATCCATGTCTACGGGGTGGCCGGAAAATCCATGTCTACGGGGTGGCCGGAAAATCCCTTCTTTTTATGAACAAAATGTCAGCCACTTCTTCTATATAAATATAAATCTGAAAGCTGAAACGAGACTAAAGGAAGAAATGAGAGAGCCATTTTATCTCTCAAGGCATTCAGTTATAGGGATGAATTGATTGCAGCATTCAATCTTCTAAATTTGTTACTGTTTTTTTTTTTTTGCTTTGAATTGTTTTAGGGGGGGTATTTGTAGATCCTGATGAACTTATTAAGCACCATTCAACATCATCATCATCAACATACATTTATTCTTATTGCACACATGCCATCATCAGCATACTTTTAGTCCGATACTGCTTATATTTAATGCTTCTGCACCTAGTTTATGTGAAATCTGCATTATTTTTATGTTAACTAACATTTACGTATTGCTACTGCCATAATTAAGCATTATCTCAATCTGCCAATTAATAAAATAATATGCATTATCTCATTATACTAGCGATCGCTCCTAAGAAAAGACGGTTACTACTGATTTTCCCCCTTTTTTGTTTCACCATTTATTATAGGAGTGTGAACAAGATTCTTGTACTGTAATGTAATGATATATACACCCAGGCTAGTTATTCTTTCATCTTTGGGAGTGGTCTTACTTATCCAAGTAAATATGACTTTTTCGTAGTCACAAGCTATTGAGCTGTTGTTACTAAATGACGTAGGACAGTGGGAGAAATGAATAAATCTTCTCAGTTAAGGACTGATTGTGGCGTTCAAATTTTGTTGAAGGACAAAAGGTTCAACCCTGTAATTATGCAAACTCAATGGAGAGATTTGGGTCAGTGCGTTAGGTTTAACTTATAAGTATGTTCAAAATAATGAATTGTTCACTCTACACGCAGGAAGTAATGCGCCCAACCCAGTAATCACTATTTCAAGAGAGAGAGAGAGAGAGAGAGAGAGTTTGACGGGCACTTCATGCTGATCACTCATCTTCACGCATGAGACTGGTCCTTATTTTTCCTGCATCCATCTTTTGAATTGTTCAAATAAATTTCTCGGGGGGAAAACTGAAAAGTTAAAGCTGCATTAATTGATTATTGTATAGAAAACAAACAACCAGCTGTCAAAAAATATATTATATATAAAAACTTGAGATTATTCGTTCATTTTGGCTTCACAATTTCATGTTACTGCTAAACTTACTACTTAACATTTAGTGTGTGTGTGTGGGTGTGCTGTGTATATATCAAAGGCGCAAGGAGAGAAATTGTTTTCTAAATGAATGGGAACAGAATTAATGGCTAAATCGAAAGAAGCAGAAGCATTTTTCATCAGCCAGAAGGTACGCATGCCCTGCATCCACCATCCATCCATGATCCATCCATTCTTCTTCTAATTAATAATTCTGGCGCGGGAATTCGTATGTACACATGCGCAATTAGCAGGCTGTTGCGGAGCTGGTGGGAACATACATTCTGGTGTTCTTTGGGTGTGGATCCGCGTTCATGGAGCAACGTGGCAACATCGCGCTCGCAGGAGATGCTCTTACTTGGGCTTGCGCCGTGGGGGCAGTCATCTATACCATCGGCCATGCTACGGTTGGCCTTTTTCCATGGAAACAGGTTCTGTTTCTTCTTCCTCTTAATATGAGTTTGATCAATATGTATTCAGTTAATTAATTTTAATATGGTCTTGATCCCTACTCATCAGGTTGCAGTATATGTGATGGCTCAGTCGGTGGGGTCCATATTAGCGAGTCTGACGCTTCAATGGCTCTTCGGTTCAGGTGGAGCCAGTCTTATGTTAACTCTTCCGGCAGGCCCAAATCCTGCCGCCCATCTCAACATCATGGCCTGAGAGTTCATCATCACCTTTGTGACTTTGTCTTACTCGTTATTTGTAGCTCCGCATTAGAGGAAAGGTTCAAGGTTGAACCGGTCCAACTGGGGTCGAACACACACACACATATATTAGAAAATAAAAATATTTAATATTATCTTAGAAATTTATCTATAAATTGATAATTTATTATCATTATACTGTGATACAAATAAAATGATACACTATAATTGTAAATATTCGTTTTGCGTGATGTTTTTGCTCTGATGAGTTTGGATAAAAACGACATTATAATAGAATAATAGAATGAAGTTATGGCATGACAACGGTTAAGATCACAGTCGAGAAAATAAAATTAGTTTTTTTTTACTTTTGAACATAAAAATGTGAAGTTTCTTAGATAAGGTCGAACGTTCAAGAGCGACGGTTCATTACCACCAGTCGATGACCACCACCGCCGTGCCAAACAGAACTTAAATTTTATTTGAAGAATAAATATATGTATATATAAAAAATATATATAAATTTTAATTTTTTAAAAATAATTTTATATGTTCATATAATAATATATCTTTTATAGATATAGTCATATAGATATGTATATAGTATATTAATTATATATGTTTATTTTATATATATTTTAATATTTATATATATATAATATATTATATGATAAAATCATAAGATTTAAATTGCTAGTTGGTTTGCTGTTATCTTAATCTGGTAAGGGTGTGGGTTTGAATCTCCTCGCCTATAATTTTCTTTTATTTTAATATTGGGCCTTTGGCCTGCCCAGGTGCGTAAAACTGCGGCTGATTCCCGGCCCTCCGGTTTCCTGTTCTTGAGCGGTCCGTGGATGGTGCGGTTTCCATACCTGGACCGGATCGGCTGGGTGTCCGGTCCGCGGTTCGACCGGTCCAACCGGACAGTCCAGTCCGGTTTTTAAAAGCTTGGATCTCAGAGCGGTATTATTTATTTATATATTTTCATTTAGAAGAATTTGATGATGGTAAGCACGCATATATGACAGCATGCATACATACAAACATATATGATTAATTAATTCTTAAATGATAGGCCAAAGGGTTTGGAGGAAAAGCGATCTAAGGGGCAGTTTTCATCAGTAACACAGTGGCTGGGTAATTAATTAATTAGGTTTTCTTTGAGGGGATTTATTTTCACCGGTCAAGTGGTTGCGGCCGCATGGACTGAACCTTAATTAACAGCTAGACTTTTTTAATTAATTAAGAGCTAGACTTAGGCTCCGTTTGGGAGGACTTATTTTCACCGGTCAAGCGGTCACGACCGCATGAATCAGGACTTAATTAAGGTCCGATTCATGCGGTCGTGACTGCTTGACCGGTGAAAATAAGTCCCCCCAAACGTAGCCTTATTTTTTAATTGCACCATTTAATTAACAGGCCTATCACTGGATGCTCAATGAATCCTGGGAGGAGCTTCGGACCAGGGGTCGTAAATCATAATTTTCGAAAGTTGTGGATTTACATAGTTTTGCTGGTGATAGGTGCTGTCGCCGGAACTTTGCTCTATTGCCTCTTCGAGAAAGATGCATTTTTTAGCGGCGGCAGCAAGAGCAGTATTCACGAGCCTACTACACATCATCATCCCAATCCGACCTCCATCTCCTCGGGTAATAGCATGCATGCACAAGAATATCTCATTGCAATGTTCGAAATCAGCATGTTGGGGGGCTTGCCGGTTGGCGGGGTTGCGGGCCGGCGAGCTGCCTTTTTTGCGGGTTCCTCTTGAGTTGCGGTCTTGTTTGCGGGCCAGCCGGCTTACGGGCTGATTGCCTGGGCTTTTAGCAGGTTGTGTTGGTAAGCTTCTTTTGAAGTTATTTACATAACTTTAGGACTCCCTAGTACTAGGTTAGGACCCCTACAAAAAAGTGGAGAGAGAGGATGCATTTGATCAGACGGTGTTCGAATTCTGTTGCGAAATTAGACGGTTAAGATCCTTCCGATGTCCATTTAAATGCTCCCTATGATATATCTTCATATGGTAGAAATATATATATACGAGCATCTTCGCACGGGCTACGCCCGTGCTCGATGCTCTCGGGCTGCATTCGGAAGTGTCAGGCGGGCTTCGCCCGCCAGCACACGGTATTCGATTGCTTGTGGCAACGCTGTGATTGCGTATGGTCAGATGGGTGGCATCAGAACGAAAAGAATTGCTGGCATGCAGCGCAGCTTGCATGCAGATGATATGCGAGTGATTGTATATAGGATTTCACTGCGGCTGATACTCTGGGCGGCGTTTGTACAGGGCAGTTGGTTGCTTGCAACAACGATTCGATTGCGAGTGATACGCTGGGTGGCCTCAGAACAGAAGAAGTTGTCATGCGATTCAACACAATTGAAAGTCTCGGTGCCATAAAATTAACTTTCTGCCACGCAGTGCAGTCTGCATCAATATGATATGTGCGTGCTTGTACGTACGATTTAAATGCGTATGATACTCCGGGCGGCCGTTGCAGGCAAAGAATTTACACGCGCTACAACGTGAATGAAAGTGTGTGCATTACAAAAGACAGGTGTTGAGAGTTGGCGCAATTCGCACGCACACGTTATCCGTGTGCGTGAACGTAGGCTGTGAATGCATATGATTGTATGTGCAAACGCGCCACGAAAAAAATGTAAGTGAGTCAGCACAATTCTAAGGCTTTAACGCAAAATGGCAAGATGACGGAAGACGACGCACCCATATATATGTTTTTTTTGAGCAGATGGAGGTAGAGGCGTGGTTGACGTATGGCGATTGTTCTATGGATTGGAGCGCAGATGCTGGGCTGTGGCCGCCGTTGGGGAGTTGAGTTTGTCCCTGGCGACTTGACAGTGAGTGACAAATTTAAGTTTGCATATTCAAATATTTTGTAAGATGCAATGTAATAAGGGGTAATCAATATCAGAATTTGGAAATGAGTAATGAAAATGTGTGCATAAAATATATGTTTGTTAATGTGAGAACAAATTCACTGATGAGCATATAAAGAAGCATATGTATCATAGTTAAGCAAGTACCGTCGGCGAGAGATATATAAAATGAAACGTTATTACAGTATGGTTTTTGTTTCTAGTAAGCATAAAAGATAATGTTTATAGCATATTCGAATAATACAGAAATGTTAATATGAAGAAGAGAAATAAGCACATGAGGAGGAAAACAAAGATGTACAAATACAAAATAGTAGAACTCGGGTATGTGTATATATAGTTGTAGGAGAGCAGCAGTAAAAGCAGTGGCTGATGTCATATTTTATTCAGTGGCCTTCAGAGACCCTGCAGTTGTGAAAAATGTAAAGTGATAGCAGGTATTAGCAAACAACTATGGAGTTATCGTACTAATGTTCGTTATCTAATGCATATTATTTTATATGTGTTACCTTCTAATCATTGTGAAAACATAGTTCCACTCTTCCTGGGGTGTTAGACCTGGTGGTACAGGTGGGATACGTAGTCGAAAACCTGGAATTTCAATTCGTGGCATATCTGACCACCGTGTTGTGGTTGGCGGGTAGAGCTCATCATAGTAGTTGTCATCTGAGGCAGTTGTAGCGGTGTTGTCAGTGTCATCTGTTAAACAGTTCTTGTACAATCAATTTGCAATATGTCTGTTAGTGAAAATATATATATGAATATTACTAATCACTTACTTGATTGTGTGACAGAAGGAGTGCATAACTGTAGATGTTGAGCTGCGGAGTTTGTGTTTTCCATCTGCGAATTGTTTACAGTTATAAAAAAAGTAATCAATAACTGCGAAATGAATGTCTATTTTATAATGTGTATGAGAGATTTTTTTTTGGTAATGAGTAAAAAAAGAATATTTATTATAATAACGAAATGTACGTTTTCTGATCATACTATTTAACTTGTAAGATGTGTTGGAAAGATTGTTGTTGGGGATGCTGAGAGATGATGTAGTTGTACTTGCTATGTTAATTGACATTACACATCACTGCACAGTGAAATTATTTTGAGAGAAAGTTTGTCAAATATAAAATACAGTAATAGTACTTGTATACAACAAAATGAATTTTGGGTAATGGCACGCTATGTACCTGTAAGTGTGGCAGAGTAAGAAGGTCTTTGAACACAACATTTTTTGTGTACATACCATCGTGAGGAGGCAGTGATCCTTGTTTAATTAGTACTGTAGTACTTGCTGAAGACATTGCTCTTGATAGAGCAACATATAGTTGACCATGAGTAAAAACATGATCGGGTAAGTAAATTCCTATTTTCTTCACAGTTTGTCCCTGTGATTTATTGATTGTCAGTGCAAAACTAAGGCGAACTGGAAATTGTTTGCGCGTTAGTTCAAAAGGCATCCTTGAATCTTCAGGATTCTTCAAAGGTATACGCGGAATAAATACTGTTTTCCCTTTATGTTCACCAGTAAGAATTTCAGCCTCAATGATATTTTTGCTGAACTGACGGCACAGAAGACGTGACCCATTGCACAGGCCTGTTGTGGCATTGAGATTGCGTAGTAGCATAATTGGTACACCCTTTTTTAAAGACAGTTTGTGCGGTGGGAGATTTTCGGGTGATAAACTGTTCAAAAACTCTTGTGGATATAAATTATAGCTGTCAGAATTCACAGAGTCAAATGAGTAGTACGTGATTTCTTCTCCGGAAAGTAGTGATAGACATTTATTGTTTAGATGATTGACATCTTCATTTAGTGGAGTTAGCAAAACTGTATTTGCAAGATAATCAGAACAGTGTATATGTGTGTTGATGTCACAGAATACTGAGTTAATTAACATATCTATTGATTGTTCCCCCTCCCAAGGAGTAGTCATAGCATCTGGGATCCAGATCATTTCATCTGCAATAGTCATTTCTTCATCATCACCAACGCGGAGTAAGAAAGTAGAGAATTCGTGATCAGAGGAAGATCTCATATTCTCTGTTAAGGGAAGCACTCTTACGGTTGACCACAAAGGTGATTTGACAATGCTTGCACTGATAATCTGAGCCTTAGTTCCATTAATAACAACCGGCGCTATTTGACGAAAATCTCCGCCCATTATCATTATTTTACCACCGAAGGGTTTATTTATTCCAAGAACATCTCTCATTGATCGATCGACTGCTTCAAATGCATGGCGATGTGTCATTGGAGCTTCATCCCAAATGATGGCGGAACAGCGATCAAGGAGTTTATGCGTATCAGATAGTTTTCCAAAATTACAGAATGATGTACCGCTTACTGGTATTGGAATTTTAAAGCGCAAATGTGCAGTTGTACCACCTGGGAGAAGAGTGGCAGCAATTCCAGATGAAGCTGTAGCTATAATAATGTGGCCAATGGCTCGCATATTTGCAAGCAAACAACGATATAAAAATGTTTTTCCACTGCCTCCAGGTCCATCAACAAAGAAAAGAGAGCATTCATTATGATGTATTGCTTCAGTAACAGCGCAGTATGCACTACGCTGATAAACATTAAGTAACGAAATAGAGTTTAAGTCAAATTCTGATATAGCAATTGATAGTTCATGGTCTATTAAGCTGGAATAACCAATCATGGTATCGAATAAAGTGTTGATTTTTGGCAGATCAAAATCAGCTGTACTCTTATTATGCTGTTGAAGAATATAGTTGATATCATGAAGAAGTTTATTTGTCATATGTCATCAGTAATAGCACGTGGCATGATGTAATCTTCAGTCATCGAACAGTAGTTGTCATTCCAAAGTTGTCTGACATTTGTTGGTTGGCAGTACAGTAGAATAGTTGTGAAAAGAGTGCGTAGAGCTGAAGGCATTCTAAATTGGCGAGCTTCATGTAAGCAATCATGGAGGCTATTGTCTATTTCAAGCAAACCGTACTGTTCAGCAGCTTGTTTGAAAGTTGAGTAATGAGTACCATGTACTGTTAAAAGATAATCAAATGATTTTGGTGCGGGAACATGGTTTAATAGAAGACGTAAATAGAAACGCTCGCCTTCTCCAGGATGGACGGAGTAAATTCGACCAATAACTTGTTGTGTTGTTTTTCTTTTACTCCACGTTTTTGAAGTTGAATTCCATCTGTAGTGTTTTGGGAAGTCTCTATATAAGTACTGATGGGGTTCTTGGTTGTTATTGTACACGGTGAAGAATTCGGTTAGCATTGTCATTGAGTTGCGTGCGTTTGAGAGAACAGAAGAAACAGATTCGTTGATGCAGAACTGTACTTGATGTTTGTTTGGAAGGTGAACCTGGCAGTTACGAAATTTCAGTAGTTTGAAAAAAATGTTAATAAATGATGCACTTTCAAAAGAGAGTAATAATAGCGTAATGTGAATTTTGTAAGAAGGTAATGTTATGTTGAAAAAACTAACCTGTAAACGAACAACTGACGGATATATTTGATTCATATGAAATTTGAATAATTTCCAGCAGGCCTCCTGGGGACATATCCAGCGACCGTTAACATAATTAGAGAGCTCATCATACCGTGGACCTGGTTGAATTTGAAAAGAAATACAATCTGGACCTTTGTGAATGTATTTGTATAAGTATTTGATACTTTTAATACTGCTGCAAATTTCAACATTAATGTGACAATCATATTTTAGTAAAAGCCAGGGATTGTAAGGAACAATCCAACGATTGTCAATTGGAAAGTCTCCAGAACGTCGTAACATAATAGAGCTCCCGTCATTACGTCTGCGATATATTGGGTAGGAGTCTGTTCCTTGAATTGTGTGCTCAGCATAACACTTTGGATATCCTTTTTTGCAATCACCATGTTTCATGCAAGGAGCATTGTAATTAATGTTTCCACATGGTTCGTGTATCATATGTTGTACAACTGCATTGTGTAATTGTGGGTCGTTTGAAAATGAAGGAAGTTCGGCACTAACAATTCGGTCGTAGTCATCTGGAGTGTTCAACTTGTCATTTTCATCGAACATTACCAACATATGTACATGCGGCAAGCCTCTTTTCTGGAATTCAATAACGTGCACATGACTCATTGTTTTTCCCAAGACATGTGTATGGAATATATCTTTTTTTAACTTCTCGTATTTTGCACGAAAAATTCGAGTTACTAAATCAGGTCGGTCTTGTGCTCGCTGACCTGGGAGAAGTTCGTTAGTAATCTCTGGCCACGCAGAATTACATGTCATTGTTAAAAATATATCTGGTCTTCCATAATGTTGCACAATCGCCATTGCATCCGGGTATCGTTGATACATATCTCTGGGGCTTCCAACAAATGATGATGGTAGTATAACGCGCCTACCAACATTTTCTGTAGCATAAGAGAACAATATAAAATCAAGTATTAAGTCAGTACGGTAAAGAAATTATGCGCACGAAAAACGTCATACCGGTGTTATTTTCTCCAGCATTTAAACAGTCTTGGAGTCCGTTGTATAGTTCAGCGCGAATATGTTTCTGATTGTTTTTTATCCAACGTAATTTTTGTGTTTCAACTTTAATGTAATTATCAACAACATATTGTTGTAACAGACGACACCCACGCAAAAGTAATGATTGAAGTGACGAGCGAATCTGTATCATTGAGAGACCAAGTATTTAGTATAGGATGATAACAATAGAAATAATACATGATTAGAAATGGTACATGAACTATTGAACCTGAAGAATATATGAGTAGTAGTCACAACAACTAACATGGCGGTTATTAAGTCCTTTATATTCAGCGTGCCAACCATATGTTCCGCAAGGAAAAAATAATGGATATTGCATTGGATCATAATAGCCACTGTATTCTGGAACAGTTTCCAATCCTGTGTCCATGCTTTCAACGATAATATTTCGGTCGTTTGAATCCATATATTCTTCAGCACCCACAATTATAGCAGCAACTTGTGATGCCATTGGTAATGTATATTGAAGTTCTGCAGATGATCGTTCTTTAATCAACAACTTGCAGTTGGGAATATCAGGTCTTTGCGCGATTTGTCGAAACATTCTGACAAAAGGGTTGTGCATATTTAAGATTGATGTTATTTTGTCAAGTAATGCACGGTCCAACTGTTCATTTTCTTGCAATCTGTAGTCAGTCTGATGATCAGTATCATAAATAAATAATTGCAAATATCTTGGTCTTGTGTTTGCAGCAGGCAGTAAAGCTCCAATTTTGTGATATATAGCACCATGAGCGCGAAATGTATACACTCCTTGATGACCGACTGCGACATTTTGATCCAGTTTGACACCCATGGAGGTAAAAGCGAAAACATGGTTGTATGAGCGAACATTTGTTATGAATCTTTGGTGATTGGCAGAGTGCTCGCTGAAAAGAATCTGTAGTTCCGTTGGTGTTGGTGTAGGTGGCATAACTGTTCTCCCGTTATTGCAGCACATAGTTTGTGTTTCGCCATCGAACAATTTTGCTTCGCAGTAACGACACAGATATGGTTGCTTTAGTTGCAAATGTGTAATTTGTTGCGGTGAACCAGAAATTCGAGCTATATTGTGGCATTCACTCTGATAGCTTCTATTGAGCATTCTGTGTGCATTTATGGATACGTCGTAGTAAGTTCTTCGGTCGTTCGTTGTTTGCGGATGAGGAAGTTGGGGTGTATTAAAATCTGCGTGACACGTAGGCGTATGGTGAAATAAAACACTGTACAGAAGTGTAAGAGGTCAAGCAGAGGATATTAGATGGGAGACAGAGCAATTGTACCTGCTCTAATGATTGGTTCATGCTCATCTGCAGTATGCAATGCGTCGAACTGCTGAGATGTTGATGTAACATCTGTTGTTAATAATGTAGCTCCTATAGGCGATGATGACACATTGTGCGGGCGATGTTGTGGTGAAGTTGTGTCACATAAAGAGTATCTATGAATGACACCGTTTTCCGCGTGGCTGACTTTATGAGGAAAACATCACAGAAGGAAGGTTCAGATGATTACGTTTTGAGCGCAAACAATATGTGCAAATGTAAAAGTAGAAAACCATAGGTTTTTACCCCATGTAACATTCCCAGTGTGATGTTCCTGTAGGAAGCTCGATTGATTGATCTGTAGCAACGGTGGAACTTCTACTATAGCAGGTTGATGTGTAGGGGCAGTAGAAATGGTGGATGATTGTAGTTGCAGAGGATGAGCTTCTTGTTGTGTAAGCTGTGGCTGTAGCGACATAGTAGTAGGTACATGATGACGTGCTGTGGAAATGCGTGATCTTCGTGCTTCTGCATTTACTCTGTTCCGTGCTCGTTGCGAGGCCCGTTGATCTTCAGTGAGCTGTGAGCGCCATTGTCGCAAACGATCTCGTGCTCGATCTCGATGGATTTGTCGTTCTTCTTCTGACATTTCAGATACTCTAACGCGTCTTGAAGACATTGTCTATATACAGTGTATGGAAGTGGCGGTTTTGAGGAAAGTAGCTGAAAAGTAAAATAAACAGTTTTTTTTGAGAGTAACAAATAAATTAGAATGATAAGTAGAGGTAACTGTAGTTTAAGTTGGAGTATGAGCAAGACGTAAGTGAATGGTACAATGAAATGGCAGTAGCATTTACGAACTCATGGATGGACAGACGTTGTTGCATCTAATATGTGTAATTGTAAGGGAAATGTAAATGTGAGAAACGTTCAGTAAATTCGCATAAGATATGGATGAAAACATACACGCAAAAGTTAGGTGTATTGTACATAAGTACTTTCGAATATAGGTGAGCATGTAGAATTTTTTAATCTGCCAGGTCGCTCATATATTTACAACATTAACAAAGTATTCAATATAAACCAGAGCTGAAAGAACATATATATGTACATGTAAATTAGCTCATATTTAGTTATAGTTCATATATTCCTGGTAGTATGCTGGATTAATATCAAATAGGCGGAGCTCGTGTGCTGAGATAGTGTTTCCGTCAATTATTTGATTGTTTATCAGAGCTACAGCAGCCTCCATTGATGCCTCATCTGCAAAGATCAACTCTCCTGTCCCAGTGGGGTTTCCCATTGTGTCCACATCAGCCTTGAGTAATAAATAAACTGTGAGCATGTTTGATTTTTAAAACAAAGTGGGTGTAATATGTTATGTTGCAGTGTTTAGCAGTATTACTTACGATTGCATACAGAAAGCCTGATAGAGTTTGGAAACGTGATCTTAATACAGTAGTGGTCGTAGCACGGTTAAGGTTCCTGAGTAGTACAGCAAAGTAGTAGTAATCGCGCATATGTGGGGGTACATTGTTGTAGAAGGGAACAGACTCCGATGGTGCTGACATGTTGCTTTCACGCGTCATGTTTTTTGAGGAATTGTATCCAGTCATCACAGATGGGCGCGTGACTAATATATCTACTTACAAACAGCAAGGTGAGAGTAAAATAAGTGAGAGTGCAGAGATTACATAAGCAAATTTTATTATAAAAAAATACTCAAACAGAGATATGAGAAGTAGCAACATAGTTAATCGCCCATAGTGATATTTATATTTCTGTCAGTGCCAAAGTACATGGTAAAATTTTGCACTCAACAAATTTTCGCTCGCATACAATTTGCATGTCGGCGGTGGTCCATCATGCATAGCAAAAACATTTCTGCATCTGTGAGAGGGACGGAGATTGCAGGGTTGGCAGAAATAGTGGAGCCTTTGGTCATTACGAATGAGTACGTGAGTGGATGATCACTGATGTAGGCAGGAGAGGACTTGGCGAAGTGGAGTCAAAGGTATTGCAGGTGGTTGTGTGGTTGGGAGTGTAGAGGCAGCGGGTCATGGCTGGTGTTTATTGTTGGAGTCGGGTCGTGGTGGAGGCAATTGTGATAGTTAAAGGGGGCGTGGGGTGAGGTGGAGGGAATGAAGGGGGCCAAGCACAGGGTGCTGGTAGCGGCCGTTGAGAGTGGAGAGGAGAGGCTCGCAAAGAGCAGTGAGGAGCAGGAATAAGTCATGCATTGTTCAGTAGTCCTCGCATTTTTATGGAAACGGCATTGTTTTTGGGTGAAGTGGTGGGCAGAGGTAGTGGTGGAGGCAATTGTGATAGTTAAAGGGGGAGTGGGCTGAGGTGGAGGGAATGAAGGGGGCCAAGCACAGGGTGCTGGTAGCGGACGTTGAGAGTGGAGAGGAGAGGCTCGCAAAGAGCAGTGAGGAGCAGGAGTAAGTCATGCATTGTTCAGTAGTCCTCGCATTTTTATGGAAACGGCATTGTTTTTGGGTGAAGTGGTGGGAAGAGGTTTTTTTACATCCTAACTTGGGTTGGTGTGTTTGGTGAATATGAATCTAGTTTGTGTCGAACGAAATAAGAGTGCTTGTCAGCATTACTGCTTTCTCGGAGTGAAACTGCTCTTCAACAAAGGTTTATGCATTGATTGATGCGTAACGGGAGTGATTTGGTGTAGCTTTTCAAGATTCTTATGTTTGGGATACCAATATTTTACTGAGTGGTTTATCGAATTGACGACTGATAAGTTTTCTTAAAAAAATTTCACATTCCACACATCTAAAAAATTGAGTGGGTTTATCATTGCTGGTTAAGAAAATGTGACAATCTTTCTTAAATTCATTTACTGCTTACATCCACTTCCACATAGTGCATTGACTTATATTGTGGTGACTGTTAATTACGTACAAAAGAATGGCAATAACATGCTGTTTCTTTTCACAGATCAGCTTAGGGGAAGTTGTCAGCATCACTACCTGTGCTTTCACTCACACACCATCGCAAAGAGCATTGAATAGCACAAATAAGTCATGCGAAGAGACGTGTGCGGCAAGCAATCTCGTCTCGGCTAGCAACCTACGGCAGGTTGTTGATGCGCAGCCGGTGTTGCGAATGAGAATTTGGGGACTGCTTTTTTCATGAAGTGTATAGGCGTCTCGTAAAAGTGAAGTACAAAGTAACGGAAAAGCAACGTAGTTAACGGGGGCGATGCATTTTTATTTAAGTGTATGAGTCGCCCACAACAGTGAATTACAAACTATTTGAGCAAAATACGCGTATGGGCAGCCGGTGTTGCGAATGAGAATTTGGGGACTGCTTTTTTCATGAAGTGTATAGGCGTCTCGTAAAAGTGAAGTACAAAGTAACGGAAAAGCAACGTAGTTAACGGGGGCGATGCATTTTTATTTAAGTGTATGAGTCGCCCACAACAGTGAATTACAAACTATTTGAGCAAAATACGCGTATGGGATTCCCGTTACATTGAAGAAAAAAGCAGTTTAACATATGAGTACACGCAGCTAAAGTACATGTGGTAAATTTGCTTGGGAGAACAGATTTGGTACTAATAGAAAAACAGGGAGGCATGTATCACATTTGTGTGGCATGTGCAGAGTTGATAGTACTACAAAGACAGGAGCGCATGTATCGCAGTTGTGTGGGAAAGCAAAATTTATAGTACTGTAAAACCAGGAACGCATGTATCAGACATACCTGATGGGATACAAACGTGAGTAGGAGGAGATATATGCAGATGAGTAGACGCTGGCTTTTAGATCGCGGAAGGAGTTGGTGGCCGAGCACTGGAGTAGAGCAGAGGGAGAAAACTGGCAGTGGAATTTACAGTCAGTGCAACAATACAGAGAAGAGGAAGTAATGTATGACACATACCGTAAGGCAGCAGTGGAGAGTCAATTAACCCAACCCAACACATACGAATCAGTAGAAATGTGTAACACAGAAAACAGGAAGGAATGTATCACACATACCTGGTGCGGGAGCAAGTTGAGGAGGAGGAGATATCTGAAGATGAGGAGACCAAGGCTGTTAGATCGCGGAAGGAGGTCCTGCCCGATGAGTGGAAATGGGCATGAATCGTTCAAAGGTGCAGCAGCTACCTGCTGCGGGAGCAACCTGAGGAGGAGAAATCTGGAAATCAGCAAACGTTGGTGTTAGAGCGCAGGAGGAGTTCCGGATGCTGGTGGCTTGAGGAGCGCGGGAGGAGTTACGGATGCTGGTGCCGTCAGGAGCAGAAGCGAGGGAGGGCGATAAGCAGGAGAGAAGGCAGTGAGGAAAGGAAGCGGAAATTGGGCGAGTTATAACGTTTCGGGACATAAGCGGTGGGAATCACGGGGCGACAATGAGGCGGCGGCAGCCGCACGCGTCCTCTGCGACACGCGCCGAGCAGATGGAGCAGGCGGACACATGGAGGAAGCGGCGGCGATGGAACGGGGAGCCGGAGGGTAGAAGCGGAAGTTGAGAAGTAATGGACGGCGTAGAAGAGGGTTGCTTCGGCGGTGGAACGGCGGAAAACCATCAGGCGGCATGCGAGAAGAGGGCACGCTGCGGACGGAGGAGGGCAAAGTGGTAAGGGCCAAAGTTTCGGACGGGTGGAAATGGCTTCGCTTTATCTATTAGTATAGATATAGATATATATATATATATATATATATATATATATATATATATATATATATATATATATATATATATAAAGAAGAAATGTTTCAAGAATGAAAAATATAGGATATGAAGCTGTGTATAATAGAAACATGTGAATGAACAGAAGCTTGTAGCTGATTTAATGACATAGGTGAGCGGGAAGGGAACCAATTCCGTGGAGAAAAAGCCCCAAACAAAGAAACAAAATTTAGAATTGACATAATTCCTTCCTATCCAAATCGATTGGTCCAATTCCAGCCTTCAAAAACATCAAACGAACACAAATATTGGAATTTGGCCCTCAATTACAATTCCTTTTTCCTAAAAATCTGTGAAACGAAGACACGGCCCTAAGTTTTGTTTGATAGAGAGTTTGTACAACAGATCAGAGGTATTACGTACTTCTTGCTCATGTTCCAATTTCTTCACCGAAGAGCCCCAGATGCAAGGCTGCAAATCGATGTCCACTGATCTAGAGTCCAGGTCGACCTTAATTAATTTGGACATGAGTGGGGTGAAGAAGTGAGGCTTGCACTGGTTCTGCACCATTAATTAATTTGGAGGCCTGGAGCTGCTTATGTTGTTGGCTGCTAGGCGCTAGCCAGGCTATTTATTGGTGGGAAGCCCTTTTGATTCACCCCCAAGTTCTAGCTAGCTCAGCAGTTAATGATCTCATGCATACAATGTGGAGCCTGGGTTCAAAGTTTAAACAAAAACAGAAAACGAATTAATAAAAATCATTTATTATTATTATTATTATTATTGAAACGGCCGATCACGGGGAATTACGAGTTTACCGCGGGGAATTAATTAAGGGTTATTAATTCCTCCGCCCAGCTTCTTCTTCTTCACAGATCTCTCTCTCGCCCCTTCCTCGGGATGACACTATCCTCATTCTTCACCCCTACCAACAACCCCTCTAATTTCAAATCTCTCTTCTTTCAAAACCCTAGAGCTCTTTTTATACCTCTCCCCTCCTCTGTCGCCGCTGTAGCTACGATTCTCAGGAATAGATTTCTCTGCCGATGCAATCCTGCTGGCGGCGGTGATGAGCTCCGATTATCCGGCGGCTCTGGCTCCTCAGGCCAAGAAGGATCGTCACATCGTTTCTTGGACCCGGGAGGTACGATACGTATGAGCGCCATCCTTCCACATTTTACTTCTATTGCAAATTTCTTCGTTTTCAAATTGGAGGTTAATTTGTATTGGCCAGGAGGACGATCTGCTTCGGGATCAAGTCGCTGTTAATGGCTCCGATAAGTGAGCGTGCTTTTTTTCTTCCTCTTCTTCTTCTTCTTCTTCTTTAATTTATCGGGCTTTCTCCCATAATAATTGAGGTTTTTTCTTAATTTCAGTTGGACTATTATAGCGGCTCGGTTCAAGGATAAGAGTGGCAGGCAGTGTAGGAGAAGGTGATCAGGAGTTTGTTTCCCCCGGTGGGCTTCTCTTCCTCTACTGTGGTGGTAATTAATGGCCGGTTGTTTGTAGATGGCTTACGCACCTGAGCTCGGACTGCAAGAAAGGCGGCTGGTCGCAGGAAGAGGACATGCTCCTATGTGAGGTACCTTCGAATTAAGGACGACATCCTGAAACATTTCTTCTTCTTAAATTCAAATTATCTGCTTTTGTTGAGACGAAAGGTTCAGAACTGGATTTTTAGGAGCATCTAGTAATCCAAGGGCATTCGAATTCAGTCTGAATATCTAACACGCAGTACCTTGAAACTGTTTAGGGTAATATAAATATCAAATCAAACAGAAATTTCATGTTGTTGCCACGACTTGGCAAATCCAATCAACACCAGGATTTTAGAAGATCAGCCCTCCAAAAATGTTTGATTGTGTTTATTATGCTGAATACATGGGCAACCCCTTGAATCTAAAGAAATGGTTGATCTGTTTAAAGACTCGAATATCCTGATCTAATTAGAAATGGACTGGCGCTGACCATTATGGAGTGAACCATGTAAATCTGTGTCTTTAATTTGTGTTTTGATTTTATGTTTGTTTGATTACGTTTCCGCAACAATTGTTGTGCAGGCTCAGAAGATATTTGGGAACAGATGGACTGAGATTGCGAAGGTGGTTTCAGGGAGGTAATGGAGACACGGCCGCTCTATTCAATAGTAATAATGCTTTGTGCGTCCAAAGATTAATTAAGGGAGATAAACTGAATAGTTTGTGTTGTCTTACTTCAGAACAGATAATGCTGTGAAGAACCGTTTCTCCACCCTCTGCAAAAAGAGATCTAAACAACATACAGTATCCAAGGAAAATAATGATTCCCATGGGGGGCACCCACGCAATAAGAAAATCATGGTGGAACCTTCAGTGAATAAGGAACAGATCAGGTATTATTTGATCAAATTGATACAAATCAGCTGGAGTTAGTGCAATTATGTATTTTACTTCCTCATTAAGTTAAAATTAGATAAGTGATTCAGGAGTATTATGATATAAGATGATATCAGGGGAGGTTTCAATGCATATTTGATAAGGTCCTAATTAGGCTGATGATGTTGTATGAATCTAAGTGTGGGTAATAAATAGTTCACTATTTAATTAGTTTGAGCGCAATGGAATGAAAACGTTATAATGGATGTGTGACAAATGACAAAATGAGTAATGGTAAATTATGCAATGGTTATATTATGAGAATTGTTGAAGTGACTTTCATTAAAGGCAGGGTAATTGAGCATGTACAAAAAAGGGTAGAGAATGCACCATTGGACTAGGAATTGATATTAATGTCATGGAATTAGAAAGGAGAATGGGTGTATCTAAGCTAACGGGGACAAAAAATGGTTCAGAATGATTTGTGAGGAATATGTTGAACATGGTAGGCTGACCCAAATAGGTGTGATAAGCTAATGATGACAATGACCATGGCTTCTGCTCTACAGGTACGATGGCTCTCACCATGCAAACTATTTCGGTTCAAATGAAATTTTGGTTGCAATCCATTCTATTGGCGGAGTACATTCAAGAACACCGCTGGCGGATCTTACCCAAAACTTTACTGACATGAGTTGTTTTGCAGCACAGTTGTTTTCAGCATGTGAGGGCAAGTTGTCATAAAAACCAGATTCCTTGCTTCATTTTCTTTTCTGGGAAGATTTTGCTCTTTTAAGTCATTCATGAATCCTCAGATTCTGTGGAAGCAAAAACAAATTGTATGGTTGAAGGCACTTTCCTTAGAAGGGATGATCCAAAAATAACTTCTTTGTTGCAACAAGCAGAATTACTAAGCTCTTTTGCTGTTAAAGCATACTCTGAAAACAAAAACCACGGTTTCGAGGATGCTTGGAAGGTCTTTACTTCTTGACATTAAGCCTGTCTCTTTTTAAAAATTCTCCTTCTATTCTGTCATGTGATGTCGGTAAGCATTGTCAGCTAAAGTTTTGGGGATTTGGTTATCAAGGAACTTCAGAATTATTTGATGATACGGACTCGGGAAGGAGGAAATATGAGGAATATATCTGGAATGGATTTCCTGTTAAATAACTTTGGTGGCCTGTTTAAGGATTTGAAATGCGTGGATGCTGAAATTCAGCTTTCACGGAGGTAATTAACTTACATGCTATAAGCTTGTGAATCTAAGTTGTTACTCGGTTGGTTCATGTTTTGTAGCAAATTAAATTGATGGCTTTATGAACAGGGAAACTGACGCAGTAGACTTGTGGATCAGTTCCGAAATGACCACAGGGTGCACTCGTGATAAGCAAGGAAGCCACGCCCATAAAAATCAGCCGGATCATTGTGCCATAGGTTGCAATGAAGGCCCAGGTCATGAGCAAGAGGAGTCTCCTGCTGCGGTAAAATTCGTCTTTAAAGGTAACTGGCCGTGTTAAAACCATATGTTGATGTTTGATTGGTGGAACCATCCAAGAGTTTGCAAATATAGTTCCTTTTGAAGGTGAAGTGATGTCTTCTTCTTCTTCTTGTTCCCTAGAAGTCCCTCAAAATGTTGAAAGCCAGCTGGATTTATCAAAGTCAGAATTCGAGTCCCCAGTTAAAACCATTCCACCTTTTCATTCTTTCACGGAGGAGATTCCTAGTCCGGAATTTTCATCAAGTGTAAGTTTTGAACCCTAAACTTGAACCACAACACCCAGCCGCAAATGTCAACTGGTGTTTTTGAGTTTGCATCTCTTAAATTTTCCTTACAATTTGCACGCTTTATTTAAAGCCACCACCAGTCATCTAATTCTTTCTTCTTCTTCTTCTTCTTCTTTGTTTTTACAGGAGAAAAAATTTCTGCAAATCGTTTTGGGAGCGTCTTCTCCGAAAGCCATCCCAAGCAGAAATAAAGTACCTTGCAAAAGAGACCCTCAAACTGATTCAAAACAATCGCCTTTATGCAAAAGAGTTCTGCTTAATAGCCTCTGATCAGCCTGCCATGATGCCCTCCCTCCCAAGCTCATTTCTCTACCGTCCTCCCGGATAATCTGCATCAATGCCTATGTTTGTTTTCAGCCGCAATCTTGCACCTTGGTTTAAGGAGAAGTGTGGAGAGCAGGTTATATTGCCTTGCCATCGTCGGGACACCCAGGCTTTACATATTATTGTTTGATTTATTATTTATTTGATGTAAATAGGTTTCCTTATATATAATAATAGTTATAATAATATCAGGGTTTGTATGAGAGGAAAAGTTATGTGTGCGCGTCCATTTTGGACCCCCTTCTAGCTAGCTATGTGACTACTGTCTGTCTGATGGTTGTTGGCTCATTTGATATTCTTAAACGGCGGCATTTTCTGTGAGAAGCAGGCAACTACGAGAAAATGCTAACATATTTGTGTGTATGCCAGCTGTTAAATAATGCGAGCCTAGAAAATTAGTGCAGGATGTGGTCAATGAAATCTGTGGGACCCATTTGAAGGAAATAAATTTTGGTCCGCTCGGCCAAAAAAACATGTGAATTTGTGGGGTCATAGTGCACTGGTTTATCGTGCATTACGGACCTCATAAAATTACAAGCTTCTAGGTGTCTGCATGACGATGACTTTTTAGGCTCTGTTTGGCACTACAGTAGGAGCTGTCGTTTGTGAACGTTCGGCCTTATCTAAGGAACTTTGACGGTGACATTTTTTGTCTAAAGGAACAAAAAAAAAAGGCACAAAAGAGTTTTAATTACTATGAAAATGTGTCCATTTTGAAAATGCTACGTGTGTACAGAGATGATATTTTTAGTTGAAATTACAACTATAACTATATTCATAATTATATTTATATCTTAAAAACTTATGTAGTAATTTACATCTGTATTCTGTAACTTATTCAAAAATATCATTTTTATAACTGTATTTTAACATTATAACATATTAATATTGCGCGGTTTATTTTTTTTTAAAAAAATTATATTTCACACAAAAAACGTACTTCACGGATATGTAAATTTTTTCAACACGTGTAATATGGTACGATATCTGGGCCCACTCCGAGGATATACTATGAGGGCCACGTGTGTGGTACACGCGGCGCGGATTGCGAATGATTCGTCATTAAAGGATCCCTCTCTTTTCTCCACTCGTGCGGGAGCAAAGAAAGGGATCGGGGTCCAGCTCCGTTAAAGAAACCTCTCCTCTCCATTCATGAAGAATTCTGAAACAGCAATCCCATCTTCTTCTTCTTCCTCTTCCTCAAACAATTTCTTTCACTTGTTGGTCGTTTATCTTGTGATCTCTCCTCCGATCACTCTCTGCCTATCAGCTCAGAGAGACAACTGCGTTGGCCGCGAAGGAAGCAGGGAGGATGATGACAGACATGCCCCGCATGCAGCTGAGAGAGGCATCGGCATCACCGGCCACTTCAACAGCCACCTGGAAGTCATTTGGGCCTGGGCAAAGCTCGACTGGATGAACATCAACTTCGGCCTGCCTGATTCAGCTGGGTGAGCTTTCCTTTTCTTTCATCATTTGGATCCAATTGAAGCGTTTTTTTTCTTTTCTCAGTTGACCATTAATGTTAATGGAGGGCATTTTTTGGACATTTTATTGTTGAGGGATGAAGGAAGGGGCACAGTATGAAGGAGGCCTCCAAGAGGAGTTATGAGGTGAGCAAGGAGACGGTGGAGCAGACAGCCGCGGCTGCAGGGAAGGCGGCACTGAGGATGGTCAGGGGGAGGAGTCCTGTCAGCAACTCTGATGAAGAGCTGGAGGCAGAGCTCTGAATTCAACACCAGTAGAGAGAGAGAGATCCTGTTCAATTTTCTGCATGCCATGTATAGTAATGATATAATAATAAGAAAAATAATAATAACAAGACCATATTCTTCTCGACTCCATTTCTCACACAGCTGGTACATAATTTATGATCCCTTATGTTGCTAATCCTAATGAATTTAGTTAGGGGTTTAGGGTTTAGGCTCCAAGATGTTTAAATCTGCTCCAAACGGAGCTTTTTGAGGCATTTCTCAAGGAGGGCGGAAAAACGGAGCAAACGCCGCGTTTGCCTTCCTTCCGGCGGCGTTTGCCCAAAACGGAGCAGCGAAACGGCCAAACAAATAGAGCCTAAACCGCAAAATTAGTTACACCGTAATATTGCTTGCAATTAATCATCTTTTCTGTGGACTCAAATTGTATAGCGCCCCAAGTAAAACTATTTCACAAAAATTGCTGCTGCTGCTTTCTTTTACTCCGCCCAAGTCAAAAATGAATATCTTACATGTATGAAGTATATTGAAAATAAAACAAACAGTCGATGACACAATACATATAGTTACAGAACCGAGCTGCAGGCAGGCTGCATCTCGTGTGCCATCAAATAATATGAAATAATCATCAATTTGAAGCCCAAATCTTGCCTTTCATCCAAACATTCAAAAGCAGTAAGAAGAGACTGAAACAACAAATATAATACAAACTTTGCACAATCAGCATCGCTCGTTGAGAAATAACATTGATCACTTGCTGTAAAGAGTTGTGCAAAACCATTCTAAGGCATTATCGTACTACAGAGACAAAAACAATAAAACATTAAGCCGGCGGATTGATCAGCAAAACAGAACTCCGATCCCTTTCATATAAACATCGCCTATCATCTGATGGCAGGCGCTCTTTTTCAAGTAAACTCGAACCTAATCCTTCGACGGTCGCACCTCAAACCCGCCTTCTGCACGGGCAACTAAACTATAGGACATGTGGGTCCCCAACAATCGATCCCACACCGAGAAGAAAGGCTGAGAATAATTATACTTAGCACCCTGGAGCTGATGGTGAACGTCATGGTAGGCCGTGTTGTTCCGGAAGAAGATGTGGAAGATGTTGCCGGGGAGCCAAAGCCCGCAGTGATCGTCGACGGTTTTGATCACGGCAAAGCAAAAGAAAAACACGGCCGTCTGCGCCGTCATCCCAGAGATCAAGAATGAGATGGCGCCGCCGAATGTGTCCAGAAGGAGGCCCTCCAGCGGATGGTTGTAAAGGGCTCCGATCGCGTAAGGGACGACCAGACGGTGATGCTGCGAGTGGACGTGACGATATAGGAACCTGTTCTGATGCATGTACCGATGCACAAAGTACTGCCATGTGTCCATCACGACCATCGCGACAAAGATCTGGATTAGCTGGACTGAGACGGATGGCTGGACGAATTTTTCCGTCGCGCTTGAGCTCCCGGTTACCTGGTACGAAAAAATGAAGAGTTCATGATGTTCCTCCAATATAACATGGATGAAATTTTTTTAAGATAATGTGTCGCTTATATTTCCAATACATTAGGCAGCACGCTGCAGAAACAAATAAGAAACGGGGACGAAAAATATTATACGCAATCACGAAGGACTTGCGCACTCAGAATAAAGGCAACATTCACTGCATAGAGAGAACAAGCACGCTGCTTGTACTCCCCGTGGCGTACTTCTGGCTGTCGCCCCATATCATGCGACTTCCGTACTTCTGGCTGTCGCCCCATATCATATTATGCACACGGACGAGAGCGGCGGGGTGTACTATCGGGCGGAACATGGGGAAACCCCACGCTAGACTACTCATAATAGTTAATAGTTATGAAATATCCAAATAACTCTTAGTCTTTGAATTTGAAAAGAAACCCACAAAATTTACTTCTCTACACCTAACTACTTTTACTTAGCCACTCATGTCATTAACAATATAAAGAAAAATATGTACCGTCATATTTTAAAATTTGTAGCATAGAAAATAAAAATATATATAAGAATAAATAAAATAAAATTCTCAAATTGCTGAAATTCTTCGTTGCAGAGCACTCCCCTGCTATCTTTCTATCAACATCGTATAACATGAATCTCCTTATTACCTCGCTGTTGCACCCAACTCTCAACAGCACGAAAAACATCTGCAGTGCGGCGGAGGGATCGAACGCCATAGCAGCAGTTCTGCCCTCGACAGAACCAGGGGCGGGCTTGGGGGGGGGGGGGGGGGGGGGGGGCACTGACACCCCCATTTTTTTGGCGATTTGTTATAAGCAAACCAAAACTTAGGTATTCGCAAACCAAATTTAGTTATTCGCGGATCAAATTTGGCTATTCGCAAACCAAATTTAGTTGTTTGCAGACCAAATTCCTTTTTATCTACTATTGTATTAAAAAAAAAATTATGCGCCCTCATTTCTAATTTCTTGGATCCGCCACTACGCAGAACCCAACCACATCAATGGCTCTCACAGCAATGCTCGACAACTTCATTACCCCAATGTCCTTCCAGCGTGGGATTTATAACACTTAATGAGCAGGCTTTGTCGGCTTTGCAGACAGGCTTTGTCGGCTTTGCAGACAGGCTTTGTCGATTTTCGAGCTCTGTATTACGGAAAAGAAAATCTCATTTTTTTCATTACATAAACATTAGTGCTATATATAGCCTACAAGGATGACACACATTATAATAATATAACACTTCTCAAGATTGGCGAAAGATATTCACTAATACCATCTTGTCACAACCTCTGATCAAATCCTCTGAACTGAGTCCATTGGTCAAGCAATTTGTTGTCTGCCCCTTGGATGAGATGTGACTCAACCCTAGTAGCATACTATCAAGCTTTTCCTTTATGAAGAACCTATCAATCTCGATATATTTGGTTATATTGCGCTAGACTGTATTATTTGCAATACTGATGGTTGATTGACTGTCACGTCACAGCTTCATTTTATCTTCTCGATCTAGCTTCAACTCTACCAACATCCCTTTCAACCACAAAAGCATTATGACCCCTAATGTCATGACTCTATAATCTGCCTCTGTTGTCGATTTAGCCACCACTGACTGTTTTTTCCTCCTCCATGAGACCAAGTTGTCTCCCAAAAATATACAATAGCCAGAAGTAGACCTCCTATCATCTGCACAGCTTACCTAATCAGAGTCACAGTAGTCCTCAATCTTCACGTGCCCGTTCGCTCTGAACATCAGCCCTTTTCCAGGGGCATTCTTCAAGTATCGAAGAATTCGGTACACTGCATCCATATGACCCTTCCTTGGGTCGTGCATGTATCAGCTCACCACACTCACTATAAAGGAGATGACCGGGCATGTGGCTCAAGTAAATCAGCTTCCCAACTAGCATCTGATACATCTCACGATCCACTAGTTCTCCAGCCATATCACCAAGTTTGCATTTCTGATCAATTGGTGTTGCAGCAAGTTTGCACCCAACATCGTTGTTTCTGTGAGGAGATCCAAAATGTATTTCCTTTGAGAAGGGACTATTCCCTCTATCTCATAAACAATCTCAATCCCAAGGAAATAACAAAGAAGGCTCAAATCCTTCACCTCAAACTACTTGCCCAGAGCTCACTTGAGGCGGCCAATTTTCTGCTCATCATCAACCGTGATGATCATGTCATCCACATACACCGCAAGCATGGTGATGTGACCTTCATTCTGCTTGAAAAACAATGAGTGATCAACGTTGATTTGTTGAGATCTCATCCCAATCATGATCCTCCTGAACCTGTCAAACCACACTCGAGGAAACTGCTTCAGTCCATATAGAGACTTCTTCAACCTGCAGAATCTGCCTTCTATCTTGGCTGTTCTGAACCCTGGTGGTACCTCCATGTACACCTCCTCAGTTGGATCTTCAATGAAGAAATGCATTCTTCACATCTAGTTGGTGCAACTTCCATCTACCATTCATCGTCAAACTGATCAGAGTCCCGACGGAGCTCATTTTTGCCACAGGTGCAAATGTCTCATCATAATTGATATCATAAATTTGGTTGTACCCCTTGGCAACCAATTGAGTCTTGTAGTGCTCGACCTATCCATTTGAGTTCTGCTTCAAGGTGAAAACTCATTTGCATCCAACAACCTTCTTATCCTTTGGCAGATATGCTAGCTCCCAAGTATTGTTCTTCTCAAAGGCACTCTCCTCTTTCATCGATGCTTTCCACTTTGGATTGTCTTTGACAATCTGCCAATTGCTAGGTACAATAATATTATCCAGTGATGCAATGAATGCTACATTAGAAGAAGAGATATAATCATAAGAGACAAAAAAAAAACAAGGTCCAAAACGTATTTATCAGGAGGATTTCCCGCATTACTACGAGTAGTCTTCCGTAATATTACGGTTGATGAAGGAGAAGTAGGAGAAAGGATATCACCTGCAGGTGGTGGTGATGTAAGTGCACCGGGAGTAGGGACCGACGTAGCCAAGGGACTGGAAGCTAGACTGGGCACTATGATTGAATGTATTGAAATTGGAACTTCAGTCAGCTTCCCTCTCCTACTGTATGAAAGTAACTCTCCCCGAGCTGTAGGTCTAACATCTCGCCTCGCCTCAATCCCCTCCTCCTGATCCCCATCACTCACATCCTCTTCTACCGTTCCTCCTAGCCATACTCCCAGGTCTATCATCAAACACTCTCTCTCTCTCTCGCCTCATACGTTCAGTATCTGGTGAATCAGATGTGGGTGAGGCTCCTTCCTGTCTATAACACTATTCCAGCTCTCTGAAGTGAACATCCATGCTCACAAAACATATCTTCTCCACTGCACTCCAACACATGTACCATTTCTGAGTACGAGAGTAGCCCACAAAGATAAACTTGACTGCCCTCGCATCAAGCTTCTCAACACTCGACCTGTTGTCCTTTACGAAGCACACACGGTAAAATACTTTCAATGGAAGGATACCCTTGTTATGTCCTTGTAACTGCTGATACGGGAACTTCCACCTCAAAACCTATGATGACATCCTATTGATCAACTGTGTCACTGTCAACACCGCATATCCCCACAAATTCCGAGGGATTTTCATGTTGAGCACCATACTCCTTGCCACCTACAAAAGATATATGTTCTTCCTTTCCGCCACTCCATTCTGTGCTGGCGTGTATGCACAGGTGGTCTGATGCAGTATTTTATTAGTTGATAAGTACTCTCTCATTGCCCTATCAGTATACTATGTCTCATTATCTGACCTTAGTACCTTAATCAATGATGTATACTGTGTCTGGACATGCTTATTGAAATCTCGGAAGTAGGTAAATACCTAACTCTTATTTTTCATCAAATATAACCAAATAACACGAGATGCACAATCAATAAAAGTCATAAGATATTTATACTCATTCAAAAAATTTACAGAACAAGGCCACCATACGTCAGAATGAACTACATCAAAAAGAAAGAGCTTCTCCTGCTCGTACTAGCATAGGAAGACCTATTAAGCTTGCCTAAATCACACACATCACATACCAATTTGGTTTCATTTGCTCTTTAAAAAATAGCCGGGAAACAATCGAGCTAAAGTACCAAAAGAAGGGTGTTTCAACCGTCGGTGATGAAGTATCAGCATATCTTCTGCACTCATCTTCTGTCCCCCAACTCCTGCCTTCTCTGCCACAGATATAAGAGATGCGTCCAATCCTTCCCGATCTAGATATCATAACCTGTCATGCCAATTCTCAGTCCCAAGTATCTGTTTTGTCCCTTTCTTCTGGAAAGTCACTTTAGAAATCTCAAAAGAAATAACACATCTCAGTTGAATGATTATGGAACTAATGGATAAGAGACTAACTGGAAAAGGAGCACGCAAAACATTATTGGACAATGTTACTGAACCTGAACAATTAACAGTACCGTTATTGATCACTAGTTAAAAAGTATCATCCACCGTCCGGATAATATCTGCAGTAGCTAGGCGAGTGTAGGAGGAGAACTCGCATGCATTTTCTGTTACGTGTCGTGATGCACCTGAGTCAATGATCTGATTTGATGCCCTGGAGGAGGATATGGATGCAAAAGCAAGAGATCCATCAGTTGGGTGGGCATCCATACTGACCCCCAACTACATCTCTGCTCCCCTCGCCCATTTGTTTCCACCTAATGCCTTCCATCATGCTCAGTAGGGTTTGCTCCTCTGTATAAAAAATGTCGACTTCCTCTACACTGTTAGTCATGCCCAAATTGACTTGATAGCCTCCTCGGCCACCACGAGCCCGACCACGTCCACGTCCACCACCTGAATCTCTCCTTGGGCGGCTTGGGATAGGCAAGCCTTAGATGGCCCACCTCCCCATAGTTGTAGCAATGTCAGGTTTCTTCCCTCTGTCCAGTAATGTCAGGGGCAGCAACTGCTAGGGTTGACTTCACAGTAGTGGACCCTTCTGTCCCAACCTGAGTTTGAGACGTGTCTTCTCCCGCATCATGACAGTGATGGCCTCGATAAATGTAGGGATATTTGTACCGGACAGAAGTAGGGCTCTTCTTTGATCAAACTTGTCATATAATCCCTTCAGAAACTTTATTGTACTCTCTTCCATGATGATCTTAGAAGCCTGACATTATAATTTGTTACAACACATCCCGCTAGAGGCGTGATCGTAATCTACCCAAAGGTGTTCCAACTCGGAGGCATACTCCTTCACTGTCTTCTCTTTCTGAACGGTATCATCAATTTCTTCCTTCACTTGAAAGACCTGCAAAGTGCTCTCCACGTCATCATATGTACTCTACAGCTTGTCCCAAACCTCAAAAACCATCTCCAGGTCATCTAATGTGGTGGCAATCGATGGAACTGCCGAGCTGAGGAGCCACATAAACACTGTCATGTGGGCTGACTCCACTCATTTCCTCCAGTCGGGTTCTCTGGTTTCTTCAACCCCCCCTGTCAAGAAGCCCTCAGTTTGCTTCGCTGCAAGGTTTTTTTTTCACGCGTCGTGACTAACTCAGGTAGGTAGTTGGTCCATCTAGCTTCAGATCAATCGATGGAAGTTCCAACTTCGTCGGTCGGTGTGATGAACCCAACACCCTCAACAATGTGGCCAGCTCATTAGGGCCCAACATCTTGAAGACATCCTTCATCGTACCTTCCTCCAGGCTTCAGCGCCATGGATCAGCTTCCTCACCGATGACCACATCCGACACTGTATCAAGTGATAAATCCTGCTGTAGATCCAATCTCGACATCCTATGGTCAGAGCGTGCGGGACTTGCTGTCGGAGCATGCGCAACACGAGAACGACACACCCCCGATCAAGAAAAGCAGTCGTTGGTGTGGAAAAAAACTGAAGTCGGCGCTCCCAGTTTCTTTTCCGTAAAAAAAACTCCTTTGTAGGAACTCCCAGCGTTGCAGCCTTCCTGGAGATTCACTGTGGCCTTCCTAGCTAACCTATATCGTGGAGGCCACTGAAGTAGACCGTTGGAATCGCTGGAATCGCTGGAGTCGCTAGAGGCGGACGTTGGAGATGGAGGAACCGACGAAACGAGCGAAGGTGCGGCGGGGTCGAGTGGCTAGAGTTGCTACAGGCGCGGGAGGCTGACGATGGAGGCCCGGGAGGCGGACGATGGAGACGACAGATCCGGTGAAGCAAGCAAGCGTGTGGTGGGTCGAGCGAAGGAAGGTGTTAGGGCTTCTGGTTTTTTCTCCCTCTGATACCACATTACAGAAAAGAAAATCTCTTTTTTTTTCATTACATAAACATTAGGGCTATATATAGCCTAGAAGGATGACACACATTATAATAATATAACAACACTGTGTTATTGTAATGACGCTTGTTGCGGCCTAAAACGGTGTCGCCAACTTATTCTGGCAAGGCGTTCAGATTCACATGACTTCATTCACCCCCTCTGCCGGCGACGGAGCCCTCAACTGCATGATTGTCAATCTGCATTCTGTTGTCGTTTGAGGGATCCACGTGGGAAGAAGTAATAATATCTCCATGTTCATGGTTGCAGAAAAGCAGAGGCACATTTGGGAAGGCAAATTTTTTTTTTAAACAGAACTATTCTTCCACAGTAAATTTGAATAGCTGGTAGAGGAAAATCTGGAAACTCAAAAGAAGAACATGACACCAAACGTCACACTTTAAGTAGCATAGATGAGAATATAAGAACATTAAGCGTTGATTGGTATCCTACTTCCTCCTCGCATGTTGCGTAGTGGCATCCACAACTACGGAATCTGACTGAAGATATTCCTTACTCCACTCAAAGTATAAGAGCAAGGTCCCTGCCCAAGCTCCCAATCGATGAAGCCTCCCGCCATTGTTTCCTCTCTATCGAGTATTAAGTGTTGATTGGCATTGTGATTCTTCAATTATTGAGCATCAACCTCCTAAGTTACTTGCCGCCGGTTCTTCATCTAGCATGGGTGCTTTGATCCTTCCATCAACTGGCTCTACGAATTTTGCGCAGTTGGTGGAGGCCCGGACCAGATCAGATCCTAGGGGAAGAAGCTCGAGGAATAGCAAAACAAGGTCACTAACAACACATACAACAAGCTCTGTAGGCAACTTCCACCTACTCAGAAGGGGCGGTTGATTAAGAGCTCTAAAATGCAACAATTGGCAAGCAAAGTGGCCAGGGTGAAGCTTCAATTTTCAAACATTGCCCCTAGATTTGGTTCAAACACCCAATTAATTTCTTATACATCTATTTTAAAGTAATAATACTTCCATCAATATATATACATTGGAGGGGTCACAACAAATCTCTACAGATATGGGACAAAGCAAGAGGAGAAAATGAATGCGGGCTCAAATATGGGATTTATTGTTTGGGCTTTAATACTCCGCCTTAAGTTAGAGTATATATATATATATATATATATATATATATATATATATATATATATATACATATATATCATCATGTCTAACTTGGTACATATATATCAATCATGTCTAACTTTGTACATATATCAGCAAAGGATGAAGGGAGAGGTCTGACGTATATGCAGGTCAATTCTTTGTCTGATATTACAAACTAAATGCACATACACCAATTGATGACCTCCCCTTTGATGAAGTGACAGTCCGCTTATATGTGTTTTGTTCTTTCGTTAACACATGATCTCTCAAATCGTTCAAAAGGGTCGCAAGCCACTTCAATTCACAAGTTGTCTATGTCAATCCACGATACTTTACTTTTGCACTAGATCTAGAAATTACAGTTTGTTTCTTGCTTCGCCATGTGACCAGATTTCCTTTAGAAAGGTTCAGTGAGCGGAAGTAGGTTTTCTATTAGTCTTGTCATCAGTATAATTAGCGTTAGAGTATGATTCGATATACAAATGACTATTTTTCTTGGACCATAGACCTTTTTCAAGAGAGCCTTTAATGTATTCTGAAATTTTCATAGCTACACTAAGCTAACATTCTCACGGAGTGCATCTTCTTACTATAAATGAGATGCCAGATCCAGTTTTAGTAATGTATATTAGTTCCCAACTAGGAGTTTATACCGAGTCACATCTTGGAGTAACAATGATGTTTAGTCCCACATACTATTAATCCTCGTATGCATAGGGAAGCAAGTAGGTTTTGCTCCAAGTTTGTTTCCTTAAAGAGTCATGCCATCTTTCCTTTGTGATAATGCAATACACGTGGTGTTGCGTCAGGCAATCTCAATGCCAAAAAAGTACCGAGGAGCTCTCGTATCCTTTATCATACATTGTTATCTTATACACACCGTGGTTTCTTATACACACCGTGGCTTCATCACTTGAAGGAAAATATCAACTTCATAGACTATGAGAATAGTAAATCTTGTATCCTCCTTTCTTACTAAGATTAAGTAGTTGGTATGACTTCGATGAAAACCAATAGTGGAAATAATTTGACTGAACTTGTCAAACAAAATTTTAGGACTCCGTTTGAGTCCATATATGAATTTTTCAATTTGCACACTTGAGATTTCCCTGAGCAAACCACCATAGAGGTCGCTCAATGTAGACGATTTCTCTAAGATTGTCATATAGAAAGACATTCTTGACATTGAGTTGAAAGCCTGAAACATAGGTCATTCTTTGTTCACATCCAGGGGGAGAGGACTCGTATAAAACTAATAAGAGTTATAGGAGAAAAGATGTCAAAAACATCAGCATCGTATGTTTGTGTGAAACATTTGGCGACACTCCTGGTCTTGTATGTGTCAGTCTAGCTATCTGGAGGAACTTAATGACGAAACCCAATAACACAAACAATGGTATCGCTAGGGGTAGTGATGCAGGAAGGCGCGTAGGGTTTGCGTGTCTGTCTGCTATTTCTAGAAAACCCTAAAATGCATGCAATAAATAATTGAAATTATTATTTTTTAGCGGGCGTTGCACGAACTTAAGAAATGAAGCAACTAGATTTTTAAAGCACAAAATCATTATTTTGTTTAAAAATGTTTTTTCTTAATAAAATGGTTCGAATTAAATCCGGGGAAGGAAGCTCGCAACTTTCCTTCGTTCCCCTTGTCGTAGCAAAATGGAAATCGTGAACTCCAAATACGTTTTCGTTTGGAGTTTTCGACATAGCGTTTGCAGACAAAATTCGGGCGAAAACCCAGCAAAGAGTCTATTATCCTACAAAAAAATAGAGGCGCGCACAAAGGAAAAGATAAAAACAATTACCCACGGAAGAGACGTCTTTCGTATTCGAAGTCGATGGCGATCACGCGAGAAACTTCTCGTCACCTTTGATTTCCCACTCCAAGATCGATCGCTAACGCACATGGGAACTACGGAGAATCTCACTCACAAACGAAAGTGGTTCCACGGATTCACTCACTCTAGAAGCCACAAATCTAATAATCTAACTTCACTCGCTCCTCACGGTAGAGGTTCCACAAAATTAATTCACTCTCTCCCTCATACGCAAGAGGTTCCATGAATTTGTCTGACACTTCACGAATTTGGATAATCAAACAACCACTTTCTACTATTCTCGGCAACAGTCAAAAAAAATACCAAAGTTAACAATCTCTGTTAACAGGCAAATAGAAAATCACAACCAAGCACAGTGAAATTAATAACATTGTTCCCCCTCTTCAACAAGGGAACAACACCACCTGTTCAAAATTCTTACAGGAATCAACGGGAAATGCAAACAGGAATCGCAAGGCAAGCTATCAACTACAGGAATCCCAAATCAAGAAGCAAACACACAACAATCTTCAAATTTCATTAATCAACAAACTCTGGAAAAGAAAAACTAAAGCAGCCCCATTTATAGGGTTCGAACAGAAAACAAGGAGGAATAAATTAAACAGTTACCCTCCATGGCGGCCATGGTAGAGCTCATTTTGTGGGGATTAAACCGTCGGGAGGTGGAAGAAGTCGACCAGACTGAGGCTTCGGCGGGCGTTAATGGGGAATATGTTGCGGTTGCGCTGGAGCGGTGCGGCGCCAATGTCGGGAGAGGTTGCGGCTAGGAAACCATAGTCCATCCATCCCGTGAACCGGGAGAACAGGCTTGTGACGTTTCCAAATGGAGCAGTTGCGGCTTGGATTGGGAGGGATGAACAGCGCCTTTGCTTTCTTGAACCAGAATCATTTAACCTAATGTTAAGACATTATACTTATATATATAATTAAAACTTTATATATATATATTTATAAATATATATTTATAAATATATATTTATAAATATATATATATAAATATATATTTATAAATATATATTTATAAATATATATATATATACACATATATATATATTTCACAACACAAACAATTTACGACAAATTATAAAATAACACAACGCGAAGTGCAAGACTTAAGGCCGATAAGGGTGGTCCGGTTTGGGTGCGACGTCGGGTACTTTTGTGACGACCTGATCTGGGCTGGTCTCCGCCAGATAGTTGACACAAAACTCCAAATTTCACAACAATGGAGAGTATACATCTCATCCATAGTAGCCTTTCAGTAAGGGATAGTCAAAGTTTCTTGGTATGATGAAGGAACGGTAGTTGCAAGTAATACTGAGGTAAATTTATTGTAAGAGGGACTTAATTGTTTAAAAGAAATCACATTGGCAATGGGATGTTGAGTGAAACATCTGATACTCTTTTGAAGGGCTATTGATAGGTCAATAGCTATATTGCTCCATGGAGTGGAGTCTTCGGAAGGAGGAGATGTTGTTCTGGGAGCTATGGGCTTGCACTATAGAAGTGGATACAAAGAAGAAGAGATCATATTGATAGTATCAGAGAAGGAGATGTCATTCAAATAATATAGTTCACTCATCTCAGTCCGAGTAGCAATATATCTTTTCGTGCGAAGATCATGAAAATGGCAATACGACGAAAAAAACTGCAACGATTTAAACTCCTAATAATGCTAACAGAGAGAGAAGACTAAAGGGAATGTTTAGAACAAAAAGACATTCTCTTGTGAGTTGAGAGGATGTGCTGACAAGCGACAACACCTGATTTAGAGACCGAAATAAGAGATTCATCTGCAATAACAACTAAGAATCTTATTGGGTTTGCGTAGACGAGTGGAAGTTGTCGCTTCCCAGTCATATGACTAGTAGCGCCAAAATCAATAAGTCACTGACCATGAGAGGCCAGGCATACGCTACATGAGACAGAGAGTAGTTAGGTAATTTCGGCCAAGTTCTTTGACACAACAATGAGAGCTTCAGTATAAGCTTGAGATAACCATCGGCCATTGTCAGATGCTGAGGTGAAGGGGACTGGTGTGGAGCTATCTGAGTTAGTAGCACCAACATGAGCCTGAAGGCGAAGGAGGGAATGTTTGGCAAAACATCAATCAACAAGATGGTCAATTCTTCTACATTGAGAGCAAAGGGGCAACGCTCCATAAGGCCTTCAGGACGTCCTCCTTGGCTATGACCTCCTCTTCCTTCAGCATGATCAAAACACTTCGGAGGAGGGGAAATGGCAGATGAAGAAAAATTCAGAATATGAGTAACAATGGAGTCTCGAGAGCCAGTAGAAGCCAACGTCGGGATAGCGTGCTCTCCCAAAATTTGTTGGCAGATCATCTCATAGGACTCATGTATTCGAGGATAACACAACGTTGCCCAAAGTGTCTTTGCTGAGTTTCAGAGTCAAAAGAGAATGAATGATGTTAAAAAAGTTCAACACTCAAAGATTGCACTTTCAGATATGCAGCATCTAGGAGAGAGTGGGATGACCAAATAAGTCAGAGTATAGTGTAGATTCTAAAGGACATAGTTCCTTTTGAGTCAAGGGACGCCAAGTGGTTTCAAGTTGCTTTGACGGTGTCATCATGTCAAGTGATTGGTAAACATTCATCGGACAGTTGTTTGCTAATCAAGTGTGAACCAAGGCATCACTTACATCACACTCCACATAGATGGGAGATGGAGGGTCGGGAGGAGCATCAGTGAGGTGGTGTTGCTATCCGTTGAGATCGCACAAGGAGATTAAAATATACAAATCAACATAGTTGGGGCCTATTAACTTGAATGTCGTGTCAAGATTTTTGGAGGCATTGTTAAGATGTGCAGGAATGATGGTGGTAGGAGTGGGCTCGAGTGTTTCCATTATAACATGAGCACTCCACTCACTAAAGAGAAACCAAGATGCCGCAAAAATGTCGGGAGGAAGAAGTCGCTAAGTCGAGGCTCCGCGAGACCAGTGAGGCGAGATAGGAGGTACAAGAGATGTAATGTAACATCCGTAAGTTTTGACGTGAAATTTATTTTATTGTATGGTCAGGTCGCGGCGGATTGTGATCGAGGCAGCGCGTCATTGAGGTACGTTGTCTGTATGATTTTAAAATTTTGCGACGCGTAGCACGTTTTTGGAGGGGGTTGCGTATAGTAAAAATTAATAGTTTAGGGGTGCCAATAGCAAGTCTCACCTCATACCTCATGCAGTTATTTTCCAACCCCCCCCCCCCACCCGATGGTTTTAATACCCGCAAGCCTCATTCTCACGGGAGAAAAGCCGCAAACCGCACCCGACGGTTTCCGTCTCCCGCAAGTGCCGATCCGCGTGCCCGACGACCCCCGCTGCCCTAGCCGACTGTAACATCCATAGATCTGACGCGATTTTATTTAAAATTGTAGGGGAAGGTCGCGACGAATTTTTGATCGAGGCGGCGCGTTGACAAGGTATAATGTTACTTTTCCTTTTGATAGCGACCATTAGTCCGTTAAGTGCATAAATTTTAGTGCGTGACGCGTTCTTTTAGTGGCGCGCAGTGAGAATGAAGTTATTGTGTAAGAAAATAACCTTGGGGTGCCAATAGCATTTCCCCCCCCCTCTCTCTCATGCGGTTTATACATAAAACCGCAAGCCAAATCCCGCACAACCCTATTTTCTTTCTCACGGGAACCGCAGCCCGTCTCCCGCAAACAGATCGCACGCGCCCGTCCGTCTCCCGCAGCGATCGAAGCCGCGCCTCCCGCAAGCCCAAATCGGCGTCCGATCCCTCTCCGGAAACCATCTCCGACCACTCCTCCCTCCTCTACGAGCACCGGTGGGCATTCCTTTTCCTTCCTTAGCCGTGGAAGTGCCGGATTCAACCCTAACCAGTGGAAGTGAACGTTTTGGTTTCGGTGAGTTCGATCTCTTCCTTTTTCTCGTTTTCTGCTTGGATTTCCTTTGATTTGGAAACTATTTTAACCTAGGTTTTCGTTTTGATTGCCCTATCCTAGGTTTTGGTGTTCGTAGTTCACTACGGATTTTGTGTGGAACGCATTGGGAGCCCCAAACGCTATACTTAAAGGTAATACTTGAAGTTTAATGCATAAATTTTGTAACCCTAGTTATTTATAAATTTTTCCATGAGAATATCGTAGAGGGGAAATTCTGAAATTAGGGTTACAGTAAATTGCAGGATTTTGGCGGGGTCGGGGCAGCGTTTTGAAGGTCCCTAGCAGTAGGATTATTTTGAAAGAGAGAATGTCGCCGCGCCGAGTATACGAACGTCGCAGCACCAATGTAAGGAAATTCTAATTCCTTTTAGTTAGACATATCAAGTAATTGTATTTTATACGCATAAGTAGGTTTTGTACCACATCATAAGCATGCATAGAGAAGTGTGACAGTAGGAAAATAATTGTGGAAACGCGTATGATAACGTCTTGTTCCATAACCACGTTAGTAAAATCGTGAACGGTTAGTTAAGTACGAAACTTCACATGTACACGTAAGTTTGGAGACTGTCCGACCAAGGGTGCGAAGGTCCCTTCAAGTCGACCACGAGAAAGTCAATGGTCGACCAGTAGTACACCAGAAAAGATATCCCATGCAGAGTAGCGTCAGACCAAAAAGGTCAGTAGCACACCAGTCTTTTCGTGCTTGGTAGAGGCGCACTACCATCCTCATAGGGCATATGGTATCCTATGAGTTACAGTCTTGGGAGTTGACTCCCTTTCGAGACAGTTAGTAGATTCGAGACCGTGTCCGCGTGGCACTAGAACAATTGAATTCGTCAGATGGTCTCGGGTCGTCAGTTTCAGATTTTGCGCGTTAGGAGCTACTCTGCCTAGAGCCTTCCCAGTAAACGTGTAGGCTAGAAACCACCTAGAACTCAAGTACAGACTTGACGTGAGACAGTACACTAGTTAGTGAACGTCAGGACTTGGGTAAATGTGCGGAAAGTCATGAGTATAGAATTATAGTGTTCACCAGTAAGTATAGGAAAATCATGCATATCATATATCATGAAATGTTTTCAGTGCACGAGACTAGTTTTAAAGACATGCATGCATTCATATGTAAATCTATTTTAGTGTCACTAAGGGGAATTGTTTTTCTTTACTCTGACCCTTCGTGGGCAATGTTTTTCAGGTGACCCAGGTGGGAAACTTCGTCTAGGATGAGCGTCATGGTGGTGTCCGAGTGTAGTACTTTTACTATTTTCAGTTTACTCCATTTCAGCATGTACTTGTAGTTGTGGACAGTGTAACTCATTAATATTTTATATATTTTGTATCAGACTTATTTTGATAGTTCAGATTTTCAGTTAATGCAGTCTCATTCTTGTTTAGTGGCTCTGTGAATCCAGACATCAGGTATGTGGTTAACCTTAGTTTAAATTTTTACTCCCGCTGTAAGTATTAAATCTGTTTAGTTTGGACTTTTATTACCTGCTGCTACTAGTTTTAATACTGCTTCCTAGTTTTCTTTATATCGCTGACCCGGCCGGACGGCTGATTTCTGTAATACTGGGAAGGGGTGTTACACCGACGACCGATCCCCCTCCAGATCTCAACGCCGACTTCTCCTTCCTCTACGGGCGCCGGTGGGTGTTCCTCTTCCTTCATTGGCCGTGGAAGAACCGGTTTCAACCCTAACCGGTGGAAGTTGAAAACTTTTGGTTCCAGTGAGTTTTATTTCTCCCTTGTCTCCATTCCTTCATGGAAATTTTTCGATTTGGAAGTTAATCTAAACTAGGTTGTCTTCCTCTTGCGCTAATTAGGATTCGGAGTATGGAGTCCACCGTAAAATTTGAGTTGGGCGCATTGAGAACCTCAATCCCTCCCACGTAAAGGTAATACACATGTTAGCCTTTGATTTTGGGTTACCCTAGCATTTTTGGAATTTTTACAACGAAAACCCTAAGGGGAAAAAGTGAAATTTAGGATTTTCTTGGTTTGCAGGATTTTGGTGGCCTCGGGGCAAGGTTCTGAAAGTCCCCAGCAGTCGAATTTCCTTCGGAAAATCAAATGTCACTGCGCCGAGTGTACAAGCGCCGCACCACCACTGTAAGGAAATCTAATTCTTGTTAGTTAGACATAGCAAGAAATGTATTTTGTATACACATGTGTAGGTTTTGTACAAACATCATGACCATGCATAGAAAGGTGTGGTGGTAGGAAAACGGTCGCGGAAAATTGTGTAGGATGATACCTTTCTCCAAGACCAAAGTAATCAGATCATGAACAGTAACGTTAGGTACGAAACCTTTACCCGTATACATAAGCTTGGAATTTGTCCAACCAGGGGCGTGAATGTCCCTTCTAGTCGACCACGAGAAAGTCAAGGGGTCGCTCAGTAGTACACCAAAAGAGATGTCCCAAGCAGAGTAGCATCAAACCAAAATGGTCAGTGAGCACACATAAGTCTTTTCGTGCTAGGTAGATGCGCACTACCTTTCTCATAAGACATATGGTATCATATGAGCAGTATAGTCTTGGGAGTTGACTTCCCTTTGAGACAGTTAGTAGATTCGAGACCGTGTCCGCGCGACACTACAACAATTGACTTCGTCAGAT
Source organism: Platanthera guangdongensis (assembly GCA_039583875.1). Taxonomy (NCBI): domain Eukaryota; kingdom Viridiplantae; phylum Streptophyta; class Magnoliopsida; order Asparagales; family Orchidaceae; genus Platanthera; species Platanthera guangdongensis. The sequence continues at coordinate 2,073,739 of CM077151.1, read as the reverse complement.
GGTCTCGGGTCGTCAGTTTCAGATGCGTGTTAGGAGCTACTCTGCCTAGAACCGTCCAAGTAGATGTGCAGGTTAGAAACCACCTAAAACTCAAGTATAGACCTGACGTAAGACAGTACACTAGTTAGTGAATGTCGGGACTTGGGTTATTGAACTGAAAGTCATGAACATAGAACAAGTAAGTGTATTAACCAGGAAGTATTGCAAATGCATGAATAACATTATAGCATAAATGTTTTTAATGCACGAAACTATTTTCTAAAGACATGCATTCATCATAAGGGAAAATGTTTTTAGTGTCACTAGGATGAGTTATTTTTCCTTACTCTGACCTCTCGTGGACAATGTTTTTACAGGTGACCCAGGTGGGAAACTACGTCTAGGATGAGCGTTTTGTGGAGTCAGTTTGTAGTTGCTTCCACTTTCAGTTTTCTCTTTTTTAGCATATACTTGTAGTTGTGGACAATGTACCTTGTTAATGTTTTATAAGTCTTGTATCAGACTTATAATGTTATTTCAGATTTTCAGTCATTTCATTTCTATTCATGTTTAGTGGCTCTATGAATCCAGATATCAGGTATGTGGTTACCCTTAGTTTACTTTTGTAGAAAGTAATAGGAAAATAAGAAGTGCAATATTATTCTTCCACAAAGGGGCTTTATATAGGAACTACAACATGACTCACAACACCGATAGGCGGTGTGGGACTAAACATAATAACACTAAAATATTAATATCTCTAACACTCCCCCTCAAGCATAAAATAGAGGGTAAAAGAAGGAAGGCAGCGTGGGACAAAGCAACAGCCACCGAGGCCCAACCGCCTGTCACCGGGGATACTTCAACCGGGCAAGAGCCACACGACGTTGGTCCGCAAACCGACCATGACAACGCTGGATACACTCGGAGCGGAAACAAGGTCAACCACGCAAGACCAAACCAACCCTATCAAATCCAGAGAAAACGACGAGGAGACACAAACAACATATGAAATCAACCTAGGGGCCATGTGTAACTAAGGCAGGAGTCGGGAAAGAAGTATCCAAGTCGCCATGATCACAAACACTCCCCCTCACGTGGATCATGTGCAAGAAGACATAGGTTATACCTAGGGGCCGGGTGTGACTAAGGCAGGAGTCGGGAAAGAAGCATCCGAGTCGCCGATATCACAAACACTCCCCCTCACGTGGAATACGTGCATGAAGGTATAGACTACGCCTAGAGGCCGTGACGTACACTCCCCCTCACGTAGATCACGTGCAAGAAGGCGGAAATCATAGAGACGCAATACAACAACCAAACAACAACTTGTAAATAAAAAAAAACAACAACATCAAATATCTAAGGGGCCGGAGAAGATGAGCAGCAGCCGCAGACGGAGAAGACGCAGCTGCAGCAGCAGCGGGCCGGATAAGCAGCGGCAGACGGAGAAGAAGCGGCTGCAACAGCAGCTGGCCGGAGAAGAAGAACGCCGGAGAAGATGAGCACCGGCGGCAGAGAAGTAGGCCGGAGAAGAAGAAGCATCCGGGAGAGAAGCAGCCGGGAGAGAAGCAGAGACGGAGAAGCCGGCGGGAGAAGAAGAGGAAGCCGACGGAGCCGTCGATGTCGCAGGTGAGGCAGAGGAGCCGTCGAAGTTGCAGAGGAAGCAAGAGGAGCCATCGTTGTTGCAGAGGAAGCAGCCCAGGGCGGCGACGATGCAGAGGAGAGCCGACGAAGCCGTCGGGATCGTCGTCAAGGAGCAGCGTCGGCGTCGTCGATGGCGCACAGGAAGCCGAGCAGCAGCGTCGGCGAGCGGCAGAAACTGCAGGAGCCGTGGAATCGGGGCCGCTCCTGTCGACGGATTTAGCTGTCGACTCCGTCGACAGGAGCGGCGGGCGTGAGCCCTAGCAGGGAGCGTGGAGGAAGCACGGGCCGGGTGCGGGCTTTAGGTCGGGACGGGAGCGGGGGAGAAAAAAACCGAAAGCGCGGAAAAATTTTGTTTAGGTCTCAGATTATTGGCTCTGATACCATGTAGAAAGTAATAGGAAAATAAGAAGTGCAATATTATTCTTCCACAAAGGGGCTTTATATAGGAACTACAACATGACTCACAACACCGATAGGCGGTGTGGGACTAAACATAATAACACTAAAATATTAATATCTCTAACAACTTTCTTAGCTTCCGTTGTAAGTTTTAAGTTCTTAGTAGTTGCTTCTTTTTACCTGCTGCATACTAGTTTTAATACTGTTTCTTAATTCTCTTTATATCGATGACCCGACCGGATGACTGATTATTGTAAAACTGGGAAGGGTGTTACATGTAAAGACGAGAACAATAGATGAACTCCGCAAGACATAAGTACTGCGTGAGATAGAATAATCCCCTCGGCATGTTTAACAAAAGCATAACTCACTCTTGTGTGACTTCGGACAACGACTTCGTTTAGTGAGCTCTAGACACAAGCCTATCGTGAGACGTCTGCAAATCCAACTCACGACAATCCTCACCAAGCAAGTCGCGCCTACTGAGTATCGAATTGCCGCCAAAACTACAACTGAGAGTTCCTTTTGTGACCTCGAAGAAGATCAAGAGTCTAGCGAGTGTCACGAGGAGAATGAGTCACAACGACAACTAACAAACGATCATTCAATTCCAGTGAGTGTTGCCACCTAGAGTTGTTGAGGGTGGAACTAAAGAGGTTCGAAAATCTGACGATAACAGAACGCGGGGGTAAGGCTAAGCACAAAATCGAAACCGATATTTGACACAATTTGAAATCGAATTAAAATGAATCGATTCAATTTGATTTAAATCCAAATGACAAACTTAATTTCGAGCCTTTTTTGAGCTAGTCTTGGCTCACTCGAGATCTGATTGGAATCAACTCGAAATCATAGCTCTTGTCCGATTTTTATATCGCTTATCTTGATCCTTAGTCCATATGTTTTTTTAAATATGGAAACATACGTAAAAATTATAAATCCCTTAAAATATATATATATTTTTATATTTTAAATTAATAAATTAAATTTTTGAGACTCATTGACAACTATCAAGAAAGAAAACAAGATTTGCATATGCTGTTTATCGATCTTGAGAAGGCTTATGATAAGGTTCCAAGAGAGATCTTATGGAGAGTTTTAGAAAAGAAATGTGTAAATGTATCATACATTGATATTATCAAAGATATGTATAAAAATTCAGTGACGAGTGTGAGGACATCTGGAAGATTAACACGGGAATTCCCTATCACTGTTGGTTTACATCAAGGTTCATCTTTAAGCTCTTATCTATCTACCCTTATCTTATATGAGCTCACTAGACATATCCAACAAAAAATACCTTGGTGTTTATTGTTTGTAGATGATATCATTTTGGTCGATGAGGCGCACGAGACTGTAAACGTGAAACTTGAAACTTGGCATGACATTTTAGAAAAGAAGAGTTTTAGGTTGAGCAGGGCAAAGACAGAGTATATGGAGCTTAAATTTAGCAGTGCAAGAAGGATGAATGACTTCGTTATTAAATTGAGTGATCAAGATATTTCCAGTAGTGAGTGTTTTAAATATCTTGGATCGATAGTTCAAAAAGATGGAGGTGTTGATAAAGATGTCATACATAGAATCCAAGAAGGTTGGTTGAAGTGGATAGGCGCGAAAGATCTTATGTGATCGTAAAGTACCATTAAAACTTAAAGGCAAGTTTTACCGTATTGAAATTAGACCAGCGATGAACCATGGTTCTGAGTGTTGGACAGTGAATTGTGTACACGGACATAAAAAGGGAGTTGGGAGATGAGAATGCTCAGGTAGATGCGTTGACACACGAGACTGGATAAAATTAGGAATGAATTTATCAAGGATAAGACAAGAGTGGCAAAAATTATAGATGAGATACAAGAAGTTCGACTAAGATGGTTTATACACGTACAAATGAGACCATTAGAGGCACCTATTAGGCATTGTGAGAGTTTAGTCACTAGGCATGTTTAGGGCTTCTAGCAGGCTAGGAGGATTTGGGAGGGTGTTAGCAAATTATCATGACTGGATGAGTTGTGGTGTTCCCGGGCAGGGAGGGTTCACGAGAGTGCTGGAGTAGAGGGGAAGGTGGATGATATGCAGGTTGTGGGGGAGGGAAGGGGAGTACGCAGGTGCTGGGAGATGGGATTTCAGGAATTATGAAGGATTGGAGAGTATGGTGCTAAGAGGGAAGAACGTTGGTATTGGGGAAGGCTTCATATGGGAGATATTATGAGTGGTTGAATATGGGTGATTGCATGTTTAGAATGTGGAGGAAGGTGGTCGATTGGGTAGTTATGGGGAGAGGGAGTTGGATGGGTATGAAAGTGATTGGAAGAATAATGGTGGGAGTGGGTAGTTATGGGGAGGGGAGGGGGTAGTGAAGGTAATTATTGGAGGGAGAGTGGGGAATGGAGTGGTTGGAGAGGGGGAAGTAGGTGTCCGGCCAGTGCAAGGTGGTCATTTGTTGGAGGGTGGTAGGGAGGAGGTGGTCGGCCAAGGGAGGGGATAGGAGAGAGGTTCCACAACGATGGTGACTTGGAGAAACTAAGTGATCCTGGAAATTTTATCCAAAATTTTTGACGCCTATAGATGAGCCTCTGCGTACATATTCATAAGAAAACATAGGTGTGGGTGACCATTATGGATGATCATGATCATTCGATCATAATGGTCACTACACGTACATAAATACAATTTAAAAAATAACTAAAAATACATAAAATATTCCACAGTCAAATCAAATGTGGCAACAAACTATTATCATCCAAACGACGATCCTACCTTTGTCTCCCGCAAAGGGTAAACCTGTACGAGCCTCATTGGATGATGATGAACTCCTATGGTATGATCCCCATCAGAAAGAAAGATGATGAAATGGGTGTCCCTAAGACAAGGAATAAACTCTTCATAGTGGAAGCAAAGGTGAGCATGCCAAACTTTGATGGGTTGATCAATGTAGAGAAATTTGATGCATAGATTGATTGGTTGGATATTTACTTCACCTTACATGAGTACGACTGTACGGGACTAGCTTATCTAAAGTTGAGCCACCATGTTCTAGCTTGGTGAAAAGGCCCATATGGTGGAATTTCTATCTCATGGGGTATGATAAGGATTGGTGGAAGAGATGGCAAGGTTTGAGGCAACGCCAAGGATAGTCAGGGCAAGCAGAGTTCCATAGACAATGTTACATTAAAAGTGAACCAAACAAATCATTATGAAGTACCCTTCCCGGTGTTACGAATATAATATGGTATTTCCCTCCCATATAGTTTGAGGCTATAGAAAGAGGAAAAAGTAAATTTTATATATTCAAAAACTTGTTTACATTATGACAGAATACACATATATATAGAAATAGAGAGAGGAGAAGAATCTCAAACACAAGATGTGAGATAAATCTAAAGCTAAGTGGGCTCCAATATGGGCCAAAATAACGGGCATAAATAAATGGTTTTTCCAACACTCCCCCCGCAAGCTGGAGCGTACATGTCGTAGGCACCAAGCTTGGATAGAAACTGATGATATAATGGTTGTGGTAGAACCTTGGTAAGAATATCAACAACTTGCTCAGATGCAAGAACATGCTCCAATTCTAATTTCTTCAACTAAACCTTCTCTCGAACAAAGTGACAGTCAATTTCAATGTGTTTTGTTCACTCACAGAACACTGGATTCTTAGCAATATGAATGGCAGTTTGACTGTCACAGAACAGAGTTGCTGATGAGGATAATTTAACTCCCAAATCCCCAATAAGACTCTCAAACCAGGTAAGTTCTGACACAACAGCCACCATAGCACGGTACTAAGGCTCAGCAGACGAGCGAGCTACCACAGAATGCTTCTGACTGCGCCAAGTAATAAGATTTCCTCCAAAATAGGTACAGAAACCAGTAGTGGACCGTCGATCATCCAGCGAGCCCACATAGTCCGCATCAAAGTATGCAATAAGAGAAAGAGAGGAAGATGGCTTATACACGAGTCCTTGTCCAGGAGCAGTCTTCAAATACCTGAGAATGCGTTCGATTGCTGATGAGAAATCTATGGGGTATGCATAAATCGACTGACCACTCTAACTGCAAATGAGATATCAGGTCTCATAACTGTTAGATATATCAGTTTTCCTATAAGACGGTGATAGTACTCGGGATTTGGAAGCAATGAAACAGAGTCAGATTCATGAACACAACTTGTGGTTGACCTCCATCGGGGTTTCGGCAGGTTTACATCTTGAGAAGTCAGCATCTTGCAGAAGATCAATGCAGTACTTTCGTTGGGATAGGACAAGGCCATCAAGTCGCCTTGCCACCTCAAGTCCAAGAAAATACCGAAGATTTCCCAAATCTTTGATTTGAAAGACAGAGTTTAAGTGATGTTTAACTTGTTGTATCCCTGTGGAGTCATTACCAGTAATTAAAATGTCATCCACATAGACCAGGAGAATGACAGTCCAGTTGATTGATGATGAGTGAAAAGGGAGAAGTCTGCTGAGCTTCTCTTGAAGTCAACCTCATAAACGACCTTACTGAACTTCTCAAACCAAGCCCGAGGAGACTGTTTGAGACCATGGATAGATTTCCAGCGCAAACACACACGAGACTCCCTCGTGGTCTCAAACCCGAGCAGTTGATGCATGTAAACTGTCTTAAGAAGGTCACTATTTAAAAAAGCATTTTTGATATCCAACTGATGTAGGGGCCACTAGCGACGAACAGCTAAGGGGAGCAGAACCCGAATAGAGTTTAACTTGGCGACTGGGGAGAAAGTTTCATCATAATCAAGGTCGTGTTGTTGAGTAAACCCGCGGGCCACAAGCTGAGCTTTCAAACGATCAACAGTCTCATCCACCGCATGTTTGATTGTAAAGATCCACTTGCAACTGACACAACTATGTCCAGGAGGGAGAGACAAGATCTCAAGTCTGATTTACCCAGAGAGCAGTCATTTCCTCATCCATTGCAGCACGCTACCCCGGATGCCGGAGAGCCTCCTGTACAGAGCTAGGTATAGAAATGGAAGAGAGAGAGAGAGTAAATGTAAGAAGAGGTGGAGAAAAGCGATGTAAAGATACATAATTTGCGAAGGGATGAGCCGTAAAGGTTGATGCTGAATCAACAAGCCGCGAGACCACGCCGACAGAGGGAAGCTGTTGCAGGGCATCAGTTTGCGGAGGACGACGAGTGTAAACCTAAATGATAAGTGGTTTGGAGGGGACGGGTGGTGTAGTAGGTGTGGGAAGAAGAGGTGGAAGTGGAGATGTAACGGGAACTGTGGACCGAGGTAGAGGAGGAAGAAGAGGGTCAGTAGGAACGGTGTGATATGGTTGGTCTTCACGAAAAGTGACATCAGCAGACACAACCAACTTGTCGTCGGTAGGAAAATAGCAGACATACCCCTTCTGGGTGCGAGAGTATACAACGAACATAACTTTTGTAGCACGTGGGGCAAACTTGTCATTTGGTGGACCAAGGTTATGGACATAACAAGTACATCAAAACACACGAGGTGTGAGAGAGAAGAGAGTCTTGGATGGGTCCCAAAGTTAAGGATAAACGGGGGCAAGCGATTGATAAGATGACAGACAGTAGAAACAACAAAGTTCCAATAGAGAGAATGAACCTGCATTTGAAACATGAGAGATCTGACAACCTCAAGGTGGTGACGATTTTTCCGTTCTGCTATGTCATTCTGTTGAGGGTATAAGCACACGAAATCTGATGAATAATACCAAACTTGGCACACAAATTGGAGAAGGTTTGGCTGGTATACTCACGTGCGTTATCAGTACGAATAATTTTTAAATAGGTGGAAAATTGAGTGTGAGTCTCCGTAAGAAATGTACGGAAGGTCAATGGGAGTTCGACACGATCACGAAGTACGTACAATCGGGCAACTCACGAGTAATCATCAATAAATGTTACAAAGTAACGATAACCAAAAACACTAGTGATTTTATATGGTCCCCAAATATCAGAATACACTAATGAAAAAGGAGCAACGCTCCGAGTACAAGGAGAAATAAAAGACACACGATGTTGTTTGTTAAAGAGACATGATTCACAAGAAAACTCCTGAAGAGATACATCTGGAAGAGCTTTCTTGAGAATCTGGAGAGTAGCATGTCCAAGACGACAATGCCAATCCACAAAGGAGATAGTAGAGAGAGCAGTAGGAGGAACATCCAGAAGATACAACCCGTTGGACAGCCGCCCCTACCAAGTATATTCTGCGTTAGTCGATCCTGCACAACAAAAGAAGAGCGTGAGAAGGTTACACAACAATCAAGATCCTAAGTAAGACAGCTAACAGAGAGGAGGTTAAAAGGGGATCCCGAAACATGAAGAACCGAGGATAAGAAGAGGGATGGAGTAAGAGGCATATGAGCAGCGCCAGAAACCGGGGTTGTGTCACCATTAGCCACAATAATGAACTTGGCATAAGTAGAATCTAAGTATTGAGGTAGCTTCTGCGGAGAGAGATGATGTGTGCCTCCCAAGTCCACAATCCAGTGAGAGTCGCGTGAGAGGCAAGATATACCTTCATTGGAGATTGAGACTACAGATCCAGAGGAGCGAAAACCACCCCTTGTAACTGTTGGAGTTGAGCACGCAGAGCAGCAATGTCTTCACTGGTGGCGGAGGGAGATATGATAGTAACCAAAGCAGCAAGGTGAGGAGGCAGACCATGCTTGCGGTAGCAGGTGGCCTTAAAATGACCGTCCCGACCGCAGTGAGAACATTTAAAGAGGGGACAGCCTCCACGGCCCGACCCAGAGAATGGAGACCTCCACGAGCCGGTGGACCACGAGCAGAAGAAGCAAGTGTAGCCACGAGCTGCTGGAGGAGAGCTGGAGATAGAGTCAGAGCATTTGGGGGTGGAGTAACTTTCAGAAGCATCGAACAAACATCTGAGAGGGGTGGAGTAACGGCGGAAGATAGGATCTGAGCTCGAACACTATGAAGATGTGGAGGAACACGAGCCATCATCATTGCAATCCCAACTGCTTCTTTATGTATACGTTGTGTAACCAAATCCGTGGTGGGAGCCTGATGTTGTATACATGCCTCCACAGGAGTTTTAGCTCGAGCAACAAAAGAAGTCAAGTCTCTCATAGCCCCAGGGTCAAGGGATTGAAGATCGGTAAGGATGTTGAATAAGTGTTGAAGACTGTCCTTGTCATAGTAGAGGGAGAAACATTAACACGTTCAAGAAGAGAGGAAGCAATAGTCGAATCTGAAGCCATATAGACTAAGACTAAGCCCGACAACTAGGCGAACTGCCCGAGCGGTTAAAAGAGACTAGCAAGTCGCAGCAGGCCACGATGGCTCGAGCAAGAACGGCCAGACCGCGACTAGAGCAAGAACAAACAGCAGTCCGCGGCTAGAGCAGTACGCGGCGAGAACGAACAGCAGTCCGCGGCTAGAACGAACAGCAGTCTGGGGCTAGAGATAACGAACAGCAGCGAGACCGCGGCTAGAGCGACAACGGTCCACGACAACAAACAACGCGGCAAACAACAGTCCGGGAAAGGCAGCAAGAACCAAGGCGACCAAGGTGAACCAGAGAGAAGACCATAGAGAGAAGTAGCAATCATAGAGCAGCGAATAACAGACATGAGAGCAGAGATTACTGGCGGCCAGAGGGCAGCAGACAAGCGAACAGCGATCAGGCGAGCTGAGCAGAGAGAATCAACATCACAGACCGCAGCGAACAAGTAGCCAGACCGCGGCGAACAAGTAGCCAGACCGCAGCGGACAAGCACATACCGCAACGGGCACAAAGCAACGAACAACGAACAGTTCGAGCTGAGCAGAGAGAATCAGCAGGGCAGACCGTAGCGGACAAGCAGGCAGACCGTAGCAGACAAGCAGCCAGACCACAGCGGACAAGCACAAACCGCAACGGACAAGCACAAAGCAACAAGACGTGCGACTAGAGTAGAACGCAGTGGACAGAGGAAAGCAGACCGCACGAGACCAAGTCAGTGGGACCCAACAGCTAAGGCTATAAAAACACAGGGAGAGCCAAAGCGAAAGAGGGAACAAACCCGCCGAGAACTCTACGGACAGAGACAAGCTATCTGACAGAGATAGGAGAGAAGAGGAGACCGGCAGGAAGGGTGCGGTTAGAAAAAAATGGAAGACCGCACAAAGAGTGGCGGTTAGGAAGGGAGGAAGATCGCACAAGGAGTGGCGGTTAGGAAATGGAAGACCGCACAGAAGGACCGGTTTGTGGCTCTGATACCATGTAAGAGGAAAAAGTAAACTTTGTATATCCAAAAACTTGTTTACATTATGAGAGAATACACATATAGGAAGAGAGAGAGGAGAAGAATCTCCAACACAAGATGTGGGATAAATTTAAAGCTAAGTGGGCTCCAATATGTGCCAAAATAATGGGCCTAAATACATGACTTTTCCAACAAAGGCAACACTAAGAAGAGTCCATGCAAAAGACCATCACGGAGTTCCATAGACATGCAAATCCTTGTGAAGTATGCTTCAACACTTCACTGTCAAATAGCAAATGAGCTCTACCTATTCCCTACCTAAAATCTTAGTCAAGCCCGCATGATAGCAGCAACCATAGAATATAAGAACCAAGCCAGAGGAAGGACTTTTTTCTCCCAAAGTAAGAAATGAAAAGAAATAAGATCGAACCATGGACCTGACCCTCCTAGGAATACCTTGAGAAAGTTTTACGAACATTTTTAGATATTAAGGCTTCGTTCGGGAGGACTTATTTTCACCGGTCAAGCGGTTACGATCGCATGAACCGGACCTTAATTATGGTCCGATTCATGTTGTCGTAACCGCTTGACCGGTGAAAATAAGCCCTCCCAAACATAGACTAAACCATATAAAGGACAAAATATTGGAAACTCCACCCAAAACTCTTCCCCGAGAAGTGGAACATCGTATGGAGAGGCAAACTCATTGTGTTTCTCACTAAGGATATGCGTACAACCAATATTCGTCGGGAGTGGGCCCACTTAAAGTCATGTCAGCAAAGGGTAAAGGTCAACAAGTCAATGTAAGAGTAAAAGTCAGCATTCAAGACAGTGGAAGACCTGGTCGAGTATGGCGAGCAACCCTTGCATACTCGCATGGTAGGCGAGCAACCCTTGCATCTCGAAGGGTCCGAAGAATTTGGGCACCAGCTCCTGGTATGCCCCCTTAGAGACGGTGGCCTGACAGTAGGGCCGGCGTTTCATCCAAACCCAATCCCCGGGAGTAAAGAATAACTCGCGGTGGCTGCTGTTGTAGGTGGTCGCCATCCGTGTTTGGGCCTGAACGAGCGGTCCCAGGCAAGGCGCAGAACCTCATCACGCGTGTGTAGCTCGGTGTAGACGGCGATAGAGTGAGCAGAGTCAGCAACATAAGTGAGGAGGCGGGATGGATCTCGGTCATAAATGATGTGGAAGGGAGTGGTTTGGAGGGTGGTGTGGTAGGAAGTATTGTAACAATACTCCACTCATGGAAACCAGTGAGCCCAGTCCTTTGGGCAGTCCCCCGTGAGGCAACGCAAGTACATCTCAAGCGTCCTGTTGACCACCTCGGTCTGACCGTCTGGCTGCGGGCGGTAGGATGACGAGAGTGCCAGCTTCGCGCCACAGAGGCCAAACATCTCCTGCCAGAACTGAGATGTGAAAACCTTGTTTCTGTCAGAAACAATACTCTCTGATATCCCATGGTGACGAAACACTAGATCGAAGAAGACACGGGCCACAGAGGGTCCTGTGATGGGGCGGTTCATGGCAATAAAATGGGCCCCCTTGGAGAAGCGGTCGACCACCACGAAAATGACCGAGTACCCTCGGGAAGGAGGCAGTCCCTTGATAAGCTCCTGTTTGTAAGCGGGAAGCTTCCAATGTTGGAGAGCCGTCTTGCGACTGAAATAAGCAATCGGGTGGACGCCCTGCTGAAGTATTGCGCCGCAACCATGCTCAGAAGCGTCGCATTCCACCTGAAACTCCTTCCCAAAATCTGGTAGCTGGAGAACCGGGGCTGAGACTAAGGTCTACTGTAGAGCTCGAAAGGCCTCCAAGGCGGTGTCGTCCTATGTAAAGCATTGACGACGTAAGAGAGATAATAGGGGGCGGCAATGACTGAGTAGCCCTGGATGAAGCGACGGTAGTAGCCAGTCAAGCCCAAGAAACCGCGGAGCTCACGCTGCGACTGGGGAACGGGCCAATCGAGAACCCCTTGAATATTAGTTGGATCTGCGGAGACACTGGTGCGATCAACGATGTGCCCCAAGTAGGCGACTCTGTCGGTGCCTAAAGAGCACTTGGACTTCTTCAGGTAAAGTCGGTGAGCCCGTATGAGTTGGAGAACAGTCTGAGATGGTCGAGGTGTGCCTCCCAAGTTTTGTTGTAGACCAAGATATCATCGAAGAAAACAAGGATACAACGACGAAAAAGAGGGTAAAATACCTCATTCATGAGGGTCTGAAATGTAGACGGCGCGTTGGTAAGCCCAAAGGGCATCACAAGAAACTCGAAGTGGCAATGGTGTGTCCGGAAAGCGGTCTTCTCCACGTATGCCGGAAACATTCGAACCTGGTGGTAGCCCGAGCAAAGATGCAGCTTGGAGAAATAGTGTGCCCCATACAACTCATCCAACAACTCTTCCACAACTGGAATAGAAAATTTGTCTCACTGTCTGCGCATTCAAGGCGCGGTAATCCACGCAAAAGTGCCAAGAGACGTCCTTCTTATTGACCAACATGATCGGCGAAGAGAAAGGGGAGACACTGTGGCGGATGATCCCTTGTCGAAGCATCTCGGTACACTGTCGCTCAATCTCGTCCTTCTGTAGGAAGGGATAGCAGTATGGACGGACGACCACCGAGGCCGTGCCCGAAAGGAAGCAAATACGGTGATCCTGGCGGCGCGAGGGGGAAGCCCGGTCGGCGCGGCCATGGTGTCGATGTACTCATGAAGAAGGGCAGAGAGGCCCGGCTGCTCGGAATAATCAGGCTGAAAGGAGAAGGCGTGGCCCACATCCGCCTTCGGATGGTCGTGCCACACAGTCACAGAGGGCCACTGATTGCGAGTTGTTACATACTCGAGATTGCACGCGAGTGAACGGCCTCGGAGGGGAAAGTCTCGAAGGAGGGAGGAGGATCCCTTCTTCGAGCCCTTGGGAGCTATGGTGAAGAGGAAGCCGGAGCAGCTCGCTGGCGACGTCGGCGTGCGGTGGAGTCGGGCGAGCAGGGTGCAACGGAACCCCCGATTAGGGTTATCGCAAGGGGGGTGGGGCGTGCGGTTCGGACGGGAGAATTAGAGAGAGAGAAAGAAATAAGAGAGAGAGAGAGAGAGATGAAGAAATAAGAGAGAGAGATTCAAAATACTACTTGCTTGCCAATTCCAAACCCAAACCCCACCTATAATGCGGGAAAACCCTTTCAACCAAAAGTACGAAAATGCCCTCCTCATTAGGCTTAAAACATGAGGATCAAATGCTTACGTAGAAAAAGAAATAATGGTTATTAAAAGAGAGACGATTTAAGCGGGCGGGCGAGGCTCGCAGAGCATGTACGTCATGCCCCAGCGAGGATCCGTAACACAATACTCGCCCTAGCCAGGCGAGCTCCTCCAGAAGTCGCATGGTGGCCAGATGGGGGTCGGGCTATAAAGAAGACCCCAACCCCTTGGATTTGCCTATAAATAAGACTCCATGTGTTGAAACCGAAAATCGGCTTCTGTGGAGTTCGAACCTTTGGGGAAGGGGTGATCTCGCACTTACTTCTCCCTCACAAACTCAGACAGCTAAAGACTTAGAACAAGAAACGGACCCAAGGCTTCAGCACGGAGGTCCCGCCACACACCTGGAAGATCTTAGAGTGTTTCCCCTCCTTAGCCAAGTGTTAAGCTAAGGATACCTCAGAAAGCGCAAAAAGACCAGAACACAAGTAAGCATGCCTTCTGAGGTACCTCCTTGGGTCTATTTATAGTTTTCTGAAAACGGTCTGCAAATCGCGTACCTTCGTTGTTCTAAATGGCTATATGCAGCCCTACAAGGGCACTCAGGTAATTTCACCTTTGTACTCCACTGGGTGAGTGGTCCATGAGGGCACCACTCCCATAAAGGGACGAGTGCTGGGGAAGCCAGACACTCGCCCCCTCGACATCTCACTGGGCGAGTGGTCTGTGGGGGCACCATTCGCCTAAAAGGGGCGAGTGTTGGGGGAGCCAGGCACTCGCCTCCGCGGCACTCCTCTGTAGATGATTCTGGAGGGGTACCACACTATACAATGCCAAGGAACAGAAGACGCCGAATGCACTCAACTCCACTCAACGCCAAAGAGCAGAAGGCGTTGAGTGCACTCGGCTCCACTCAACGCCAATGAGCAGAAGGCGTTGAGTGCACTCGGCTCCACTCAACACCAAGGAGCAGAAGGCGTTGAGTGCACTCGGCTCCACTCAACGCCAAGGAGCAGAAGGCTTGAGTGCACTTGGCGAACACCGGAAGGGTCTCGCTCCTGGGGATCCCGCGAAGCAATGGTCCCCTGGGGGGGAGAAGACCCACTCGTCGAATACGGGGTTACACACAATCCCCGCTCTTTGCGAGCTTATACGAAGGTCGGAAAGAATCATCCAACCGCAGGTATTTGATGAGTGCATGCTGACCTATAAGGGAATCTTTTGCGGGCCCCTCTCTGGCTCTATAAATATTCTGACAGGGGGCAGAGGCTTTCTTGCCCTTTCTCAACTTTCTTGGTTCTCGTCTCCGCAAAAATGTCGCTCTCGAAGGAAGCTCTGGATCGCCTTAACGCTGTCTGTGCCAAGGACAAGGCCTTGATGGGTTCATTCGCTCCCTGGCTTACGCGCAAAGTCCCCGGATCATCCCCGAAGATGAAGAAAGCAAAGGTGGTCAGACGCGATCTGACCAGAGATGAGTCAGTCTCGCAGGAGCCTTCTAACTCCGGGATTCCTCTGGTATGTTCACTCGCTTTCTACTGCTTGCTTGGGTAAAGGACGTTGACGCTCTGACCTTAGATTCCGCCAAAGGAAAAAGAAGCTGGGGAAGCGAGTGCCGAATCGCACTCGCACGGGGCCGGGAATGATGAGACGGCCCGCGAGATCACCTCTCCGCTCCAAACGTTGAAACTGAATGCTCCCCTGCGAGAGAAATGTAAGCCTTCTTTTGTCTTCTAGCCCTTCACCATATGGCTCACCCGCCTTTTCTTCGCAACTCCCCCTTTTGGAATCGCTGGGTTGAGAGTTCCCACGCCGAGATCCCCTGCCCGTCAAACGCCCGTGGATCCCGCCTTGAGCCTTCAACCTCAAGCAGATACTGTACCCCACCTTCCTCCGGAGGTCAACCCATCTGCTGCTGAACCAACAACTTTTCCCCCCGGGCTTGGAAAGGGAACATAACATTCAACACTCCCTTCGAAGGGCGGCCTGACGCTTCTCGCCATATGTCTATTATTTGTTTTGCATCATTTGCATGAGCTGCATGAATTTATCTGATGTGAAATTATAATAAATTATTATTATTATAAGAACCAAACAGACCAACACAAGAGGGATCAAAAATTTGAAATTTAGAATCAAATAACGATTCACGTACAATTTGAGAGGTTCCCAACAAGAACAACAAACAAATTCAGTGCTCGCAGAATGGGTCCCTATAGGCCTAAATAGTCATGTGATGGGTTGGTATGAATGCATATGAGTTTGACATCCTTCAGAATATGGGGATAAACCAAGTACTCAATGTAGAGGACTTGACTACTTACTGTGATAAGTGCATATATGTGGACCCCCTCTTCCTTCTCATGTATGAGCGACAACTTCCTTTATTCCCTCAGACTTCGTCCCAACCTCAATCTGATGATGAGTCCCACAATGAGGTCGACTTTACGTCACTGATCGCTCCACCAATCCAGCCTTCAGACAGAAATACATTTTACTCGTAGCTCTCATCTACTACCGGAGACAAACTTCAAATTGTTACTGATGTAGACTGGAACTCCGGAGTCAATTTTAAATAAAATAAATTTGATTTCTCCTTTAAATATGTTGCGATAGCATGATGTTCTCGAGCAACGATAAGCAACAATCGATCTTAGCTTCACAAACGCGCATACGAGCCTAGCAATCGGGCATAATTAACAATTATGAAATAGTTCCTCCATAAGTATGCGAAAGAGGAAAAATACAGGAATGTGAAAACCAACGACAAATAAGTGACCAGTTAATTAAATGCAAGCAAGCACTGAATGTTTAAGATCAAAAAAATATAAGCATATTTTGATTAACAGTAAACTAGCAAGGGAGACGGATTTTGGGAGATATACCCACAGTTGCACGAAGAACGGATGTCAGGAAACAGGGACTGGATCAACTGATGACAGCAGGAAGTTCGGTTGAGGTTCGGGGGGTGGACGGAGTGAATAGTGGTGGGAGAGTACAGTTCGCTGAAGCCCATGGAGGCTGGCGGCGAGGAGGTTGACAGCAGTGGCGGCGGAACTGGCAGGTGGGGGACTTGGAGATGGCTGGACCTATAGAACCGACGGGGGGGGGGGGGGGGGGGGGGGGGGGGGGTTGAGTAACGTTCTCCTTAGAAGGCGGGCAAGGATGGGTCGCAAGAACTCGGGGAAGCTGGCGGCGGCAGTAGCGAGCCTAGACGTGAACAAGGGAGACTGGGTTCGTCGTCGGGGCTCACGTTGCGTGAGGAGGAGGAAGACCGTACGGGCCGAACCTCTGGGAAACAGAGAAATTAAAATTTTTTTCCCAAATAATATCCAAGCTGCGAGGGAGGAGGAGGTGGGGTCTTTTTATTGTTGGCGTGAAGTATACTTTTGGTATAAAAAGAGGCCGGTATTTCGATATTTTTAATACAGGATAGGAATTAAAGGTAGATGATTAGAATAAGAAAGCTTCTTAATCAAGAACGTGAGGAAAATCAAATTTAGGTAAAAAATAACAAGAAATGAATCTTTCAAAATATGTTTTCCAAAGACTTCTTCAATTAATTTTCAAAGTAGATTTTTTTATTTTAAAATATGTTTAATTTAAATATATCGATAGAGTGTTTGCCTTAATTAACTTGTTACCTAATTTGACGGATCTTTTTATTCAGGGACTTATTGGGCGATCACCTCAATAAGTCGTCATAACAAGCGCGGGCGATGTGCGCGAAATAAAACAAACTACATGTATGATAATTAAAAGTGCGCAAAGACATGCGTGACAAGGATAAAAATGAACGAAATAATAATAACATAAATATGCGCAAAGATGCGACGCGAGTTGCATCAGTTACACGTGACTTTGTCGCCGTATGCGGGCGAGATACGCTATGATATATTGCCCGCTGGAGCGACGGACCATTCTCGGATGATACTTGAATTTCCACAGAGAAGCTTGAGCGAATTGTCCCTAGGTCGCACCAAGAGCAAGACCATCCCTACTCACCGGAGATGAGAGCATTCAAGATGGGGGAAATTGTTGAAGATCTTCGTGATCTGCTTCTCTTTCGAACGATCTAAGTCAGCGCATGTGTCTAAATGGTCGTTCTGAGTCATTTTTATATATTACTTTGTTTATTTCAAGTTTTATTTGATACCCTATCGACTCAGATGATATGAGTCATCCAATTTGGGTGCCCAATTTTTGGGTTGTTTTGTTTAAACGTGTACGGGCCGGTTGAGTAGGGTATCGACGGTTTTACAGAAGTATTTCTTCGGTCACGATGGTGGATTCCATCCCCTTGGTGCGACGCCAAGCTCCCGCCCTGGTGTGACTCCAGGTCTCCCGCTTCTTCGTTTGCCCACTTCTACCCATTAGTGCAGCCGCACATCCCGCTTCCCCTAGTACTTGCCCCAGTCACACATTCCTCTCGTCCCGCAAACCGCTTCTAATACCGCAGCTTTCCCCCACCTGTAAACCCTAAGTTTTTCCCCGTGTCGATCTGAATTATTGTCTCCTGCCTTAGGCCGAGTCCCTGTCCATCGCCTCCTACCACCGATTCCATCCCGTAACAACCAACCTGTCACACTTTCCCCTCTGTCATCCACATCCCAATCCCCCGCCCTTCTGTTCCCAACATCCACTCTCCTCCATACTCCCTCCCGAGCCTACCACCAAAAACCAACCCGCGATCTGCAATTCTTAGAGGAAATGCATCCTTGGATCCCACCTTACCCTACTCTGTCATCATCTTCGCGTGTAGGTTGTTATTTTGAGTCTTTGCTTTCTATTTTCATGTACTTTGGGATATGTTTTATTGGATGTCATTTTATATGATTTTAGTATTGGGAAATTATGTGATTTGCAGAGCCTATTTAGCGCGTGCTTAAAAATAATTGTACCTCAATTGATTGTGGATTTTAATTTAATCTTCTTAATTAATTTTGTGAACAATTGTGCCCCTGCTTAAGATTTTATTCTAACTATTTGCTTATTGCTACTTAAATCGGATTACTCAATTGCATTTGCAGTTTTGCACCTACACATATAATGATGTTTGTTTGAACTGTGTGCTTGCATTCATTTCATTATAGGGTTGGTCGTAGTTTCATTTACGTCTGACGTATGTTTGCTTTCTTTGCATTTAGGGTTAGGGCGTCACTTGTTCCCTCCTATAGATTCGTCATGCGACATATTATTGTATGGATCTTAATGTAGGGCAATAAAAAAATCATTATCTAGGTTTAGTGTGGTATAAATGAGAATAAAAAATGCATGTGTGGAAAACCATAAAAAATTTGTTTAAGAATAAAAATATTAGAGAAGCATATAAGTGACGTCCATGAAAAATAAGATGATAGAACAACCTTAAATCGTTTGAGCATGTACAGCAAAGGTTAAGAAATAAATCATTTATATGAGTAAACCCAAGTTAATATGGATGAAGATTATTAAAGAAAATTTGCATAGTCTAGATTTAATATATTAGGCAACAATCAACATGAATGAATGGAGGATGAGGTTTTGTAAAGCCTACCCAAAATAACGTTTTTGAACAAGGCCTCAGTATCACCATCTCAACTTTAGATATGTCTCAAGAGAAAAATATTATACTATCTTAACAGATCAATGGGCTTGAGAAAGAAGAAATGAACAAGAAGGCGGGAATAAGGTTCAAGCTACAGACTCAAACAAGTTTCCAAGTGGCTTTATGAAAGATTCTGAATATCCAAAGGCATTAAAATATAAAGCATCAATTGATACAAGAAAAGTAGCCACAAGGTCGTTGAGTTACAAGCATACGTGAAGGCTAACTGTCCAAACAAGGAAATACGTTGGTAGGAACTTTAGAATTTTACATACCTCCATGGTTTCGAGTTGTGGATGTATGTGAACCCATGCAAACTTCAACACTTTGTTAAAAATCAAGGAACATGCGCACAAATTGACATAAAGTGTTACATGTTTTGGATGATATTTATATCGTAAATTATATTACTCCATATATATCTAGAAATTAAATATGTGAATTTGAATATTTGTTTTTGGCAACCATGATGGGGAATTGTCCTCAATTATTAATCAAACAAAGAAGTTAATAAGGGACTCTCTCTTTTTATTTTACTTCGAAATTTATTCATAAATAGATTGTACTTTTGCTGAAGAAGCATATACAGAATTTTTAAAAAAACATTTATTCTCTTGCTTTCTCTCTTCCTCGTCGGTTATCTTGCTCAAGAGACCATATTTTGGTACGGAATTTAAGGTTGTCATTTATTTAATACACCAATCTGAAGATCATGCTGCCCTCTATTGGGATCTTTATCAAACATAAGCCGCTAAACATAATACCCCAGATATTCAAAATTGACTTGTGCACCCTCTTTTCTAGAATAATTTGAGATTACAACTTCATTGCACCATAGTATCCAATATATTTGAAATCAAGTTCTATATTAATATATATAATAAATAATTAATAATAATGATGATTTTAGCTGTCACCCTTAGAAGCATATGATTAGAAGCCCACGTATCTCATGCATTCCTTACTATTGGCAAAAAGAATTGAATGAATTCATAGATTTGAATAAAAATTAATGCTTATTAACTTTAAATAATGGGAGGGGTTGAATCCTCCAAAGACCAAAGGTGTACTAGAATAACAATTGGAAACAATGTAGAAAGAAAATTTTGGGAAATAATACAAGTTAGATAGCAAAGAAAATTTTGGGAAAGAAGACAAATTAGATAGCACTGCACTTATGACTTACCTAAAGTGGAAGGTATATAATGAGAAAATAAATGTGATATCATGTTGCATGTAATTATGAAATACACATGAACTTCTCAACATATAGAACAAGGAATTCGCTCAGGATAAAAGTTTGCAGCAACGTTTAAAATTGTAATGACATGAATGGACAAAATTAATCAAGCTACAAATTTCATTCTTTAAATGATTCTAATTTCTACGGGTTCGTGTTCTTTATTCACAACATAATTTTGATCAGAATCGGAAAATCAAAATTTAGAAGAAAAAAAATTCATCCCCAACAAGTCGGATAGACCTTAAACTAAGATGAAGTATGAAAGCTTGTAACTTGCCTGTCTTTGTTGTTTTCTTGAAAAATATAAATGTCCATAATTTTCAATAAAATTTTACTCCCAAAGGGAGCCCTTCATGTCACCCCAACAAATCTTAGGCTCCAGCATACATTTCATTGATAAAATTACTCCCAAAGAAAAAAAGTCAACCATACTGAATATATAAGATTAAACTTACTTTCCATTGTATTCTTACTTTCCATTCGATTAGTTGGCATCACTAACAAAGCCTAGAGGGTACTCACCAAGAACAAAATTCTGGCAATTGTGGCCTGTATCAGCTGCTGAAGGAGAACGCCCTTGATAACCGTCGCCATAGGCACCAAATTCTTCTGCTCCTCCTCCTTTCGGGTGTGCAGCCGGAAACGATCCAAAGGAGGCAAGAGCTGGTACACCCCAGCGTAGAGCCAGTAAATGACGATGGGAGCAAAGGTACCCATCATCTCATCGCTTACATAACCCTCCCAAAACACCATCGTACAAAAAAATGCAAGAAACCCGCGAGAATTCTCACAAATAGGAGCGAACAGATGGGGAATAGGAAATCAATAACCCAGACCGATAAAACCGTTCGATAATTTAACAAAACCCATCTCGTGGGTGCTGGAAGTGGAACCCCTGCTGAAGATTCAACAGAAACAGAAGGGATAAAGCTAGGGCATCGGGTGGTGGAATAGTGAATGGAGGAGACGTGCAATTGCCAAAGAAGAAGAAGGAAAAAACCTGAAGAAGTAAAAAAAACAAAAGTTTGTCCCCCAATGGAAGGAATTGGAGGCGGCGGATCTGGAGGAAGACGCACAGATATATTTCGCAGAAACGAATTGTGGGGGGTAAGGTTGGGGAAAGGAGATGAGCCCAGCCGAGCTGAGCCGTTTCCTCTTCTCCAATCTTTTCCCTTCACTGCTGGGGAAATTTTGCAGCTGACTTTATATATATAATATATATATATATATTAAAAAAAAAACATAATTAATATTATATATTTATGTATAGGTATTAGGTACCTTCTAAAAACATTATTACTGAAAGAATCAAATTGAATGTGACAGCTGAAAATAAATAGATCTATTATTCTATAAGAATCCGGATCCTCTGGTTCTTGCGAGAACTTCAGAGTCGAATTCGCGCAATCTTGCTTGTCCGATTGAATTCCAACGGGCGAGAATGATTGCATTTTTTAATATTTTATTTTTTTTCATTTTTTTGTGTTTTAGCGCACGAGAAGTCCAGACGTTTGATTAATGAAGTGGGGGGTTCTCGCGCCGTGGGATTGAACTCTACCCTGAAATTCTCGCACGAACTCCAGAGAATCCGGATCCATTCAATAATTGTTAATATAAATTTAACACTAGTATACCACCAGGTTTATAAAAGTCTAGATTATCAGGGACACTGTATTTGACAATTTTTCAAACATTGCGTACTTCTGAGGGGGTGGCACTCGCTCCCGCAGCTCACAAATACTGTCCTTTTATTTTAAAATATGTTTTATTAATGTTATTTTTGATGGGATGAACTCTTTTTTTTTATGAAGAATGAGTGTGCACTTGGCCTAGTTCCCCCATGATCCCCACCACATTAGTGAGATCATGAGTTTGACCGTCGTGTGCGATCCGCACTCGAGATCATGCGCGATCCCCGCACGCGATCCTCGCCCGCGGGATCCTGCTTCCGGTGGCCGACCGGGGTCGGCCAAGCCGCCGGCCCCTCTCCCTCTTCTTTCCGCCGGCCGGCCGGCCTGAGCGCGCCCGGCCTCCGACCAAGGAGGGGGCCTCCCCTCGCGCCCCTGCTTTTGCGGCCGCGCGGCGCGGCCCCCCACCGGCCGCGCCCGGCCTTGCCCGGCCTCCGCCCGGCGAGGAGGTCGCGTCACCCGGTCGCCCCCTTGCGGCCGCACGGAGCGACCACCCTGCCGGCCCCTCCCTGGCCGTGCCCGGCCATGTTTGGCCTTCGGCCGGCGAGGAGGCAACGCCACACGACGAGCCTTTGCGGTCGCACGACGTGGCCAACCCGCTGGCCATACCCGGCCTCCCAGTCGCGTCCAGCCCTCCGTTGGACGCATTGGTCGGTTACGCCCGGCTCCGCCGGCTCCGGCCTGCCGCTCCCGCGGCCTCCGGCGGGAGGTGGACGGCGTCAGGGACGGCCGCCACCCTCGCCGAGAGCGACACTTCTGTCGTCGGCCGAGGCACCGCCACCCTCCTCTTCCATCTGATTGGTTTGCTGTAATCACGACCGTTCGTTCCCCGGAAAAAACCGTCAATGTAACTTCCGCCGATAGTGTGAAGCATCATGGTCATGATGGCGGCCTGCATATAGCAAGAATTATACGCTCCAAAGTCATGGTAAAAATATTAATTTGAGTGGTTACGGTGTGTGGATAGCCGCATAACCATCGTAACCACCTCCTAGAGGCTATAAAAAGGCCCCAAGACCGTATTTCTCACATTTTGGCTCCTCTGCTTTCTTCCTCCTCAGGCTAGAGCCAACATCAAGCCTTCTTCAAGCAACCCGCCAGCTACTAGCAAGCCACCGCTGCCTCGCCAAAATACGCTTAAGTTCGCGACAAGCATCGAGACGGAGATTCCTGCAGCAACAAGCACTCCGTTCATCCACAACCTCCCTGCAAACAAGCCTCGTGCGGAGCAGCCTGTTGTCCGCCACGAGCCAGTAACTCTCTCTCACACACACCTCCAAAGTGTAACGAGAATTGACATGTCGCTCTAGATTTTCCGTGAAAGTTGTAACCGCAGGAAAATAGTGGAGTTCGACCGGCACAGACCCGGTCGGGTGGTTTTTTTTACTCAGTTGAAGGGGTTTTCCACGTAAAAAACATCATGTGCATAATCACTCTCTTTCATTGACTGTGTGTGCGCTCGACCGCTACATGGGCTAAGACGGTCCAAGTTAATGTGGTCCGACCGGGGTGTCGAGTTTAGCTGCAACAATTTGACGCCGTCTGTGGGAAATGAGTTCTCAACATCCTCAGAAGACAGTACCCTCATCTCAACGGTACATAACGTCAGTTTCAATGGTAAAAAGAAGTGTTCGAACTGCCGAAGGATCTCTCCATGGGGGCCGCACTGAGCCGTCTCAATCACATTTACTCATTAATGCGTCACTCGAGGCAGATGCTTTACTTGCCCCTGTCACAGCTCTGAAAGGACATGTTCGTCAAATAGAGGAGCAGCAAACTGAGATGCTAGCTTTCCTCAAGAATTTAGGAGCGTCTCTCGCTCCTCTCCAGCCACCGGCGCCGATCAACCCCCACCTCTTCCAAATCATGCTCCAACGCAAGAAATCCCTCACAGGGAGGAACTGTTTGAAGAACTCCCTGACGCAGCTAGTTCTACTCACCCTCGGCGGGGTGCTGGAGCAGACAACCGCCATCACTACACAGAAAAAGAAACCTAGCCGCCGCCAGACAGGAGGATCACCCGTGAAGCGAAACACGAGGTGATCACAGAGGAATACAGACAAATCGGGCAGCGGGACAAAAGGAAGGCTTGGTTGGCCGCTGAAGGCATCGCTGAGGGGTAGCGTCAGTGACTTCCCCGACCCCATTCGCGGGATGACAGGATTGCGGGGGGATTAGACGTGTGACACCAAGGTTCCCGCACTCCCACTCGAGGGAGACTTCAAGGCATTGACGGAGTATTGACCAAGATCGCGGGTTGGAGATCTAATTGGCGAGGGAGTTGAAGTAACATCAATGAAGGGAGACACTGCGCAAACGCGAGGAGGTTCAGAGGGGTGCTCGCCCTAGGGCGCGAGCAGAATAAGGAACAGGAATACCAACCAGGGATCTTCACGCGAGTGTCCGACTCACCTTGACTCACAGGCGTCCCCTGCACTTCGTCCGCTTGGCGCTCCATGACTCCGGCAGGAACATTAAACTGCGAAAATATACGACACGAGCTCGCTTTGGCTCCGCGAATACCGAGTTAACAATAATAGAGTTTCAGAAGAACATACCAGGGATTGGGAGACGGTCTCGCGGCTGGATACAGGTTGAAGGGGCTTTGGTGAGCCCGACCCCCCTCCGGAGCGATCAGCCCTCGACTTCTTAAGCACTCGATCCTTCAGCTTCTTCGCCACGGTTCGGGATGAGTGTTCTGTAGCAATGGCCATCAGGTTGGTTGTGACCGCCTTGTTCTTCTCCATATTGGCGGCCAGACGTGCGAGAGCAGCCTGCGAGAATGGCATAGCGTTGAAGAGCAGGAGGCTTTTGAAGGGCTGAAAAAAAAAGAAAAAGGGAGGGGGCTCTTAAGGGTGACCTCCACCAAAGTATTTATAAGCTTGTGTGGGGGCCCAACAAAAGATTCCTTTAGCCCCTACTCGCCAAATAACGATGGGGTTGAACTGTCTTTCAGAATCTGAGACAGATATCGCAAAGAGCGGGGATTGTGTGCAGCCCTGTATTTGTCGAGTGGACTCGGCCGGTCTAAAGTCAAGGAGCGGGTGCCCAGCTTCATCAGGCACTCGCTGTCTATCTAGTGGGAATTCGTGGGCGAGTGGGGTCAGGGAGTCATTTTTGTCCATTGGCAAGAGGCAAGTGCTCTGCTCTATCGGGCACTCGCCACCCATGCGAGTGGCGAGAGGCAAGTGGTGAGTGCCCAGCTCCATCGGGCACTCCCCGCCCAGACAAGTGGCTAGTGCCTAGTTTCATCGGGCGCTCGCCACCCAGGCGAGTAGGCTGGGGCCCGCCGACTGTGAAGTCCCCTTCCCCTCATTTCTCATTGTTCTGATTTTGATTGTCAATAGCTTTTCCAAACAGCGGAGTTTTGTTATTGGCAGAGCAATTTGAGCTGCGTTTAACAGTAACCAAAATGCGGATCATGTTATTGACAGACCATCCCCAGAAAACTATAAATAACCCCCAAGGAGACCATTGGAGAGGACCTCTTCTGGAGTTTTTCTCTCACCTGGCTAGCTTTGGTTGGCAGGAACTTCAGCGCACCATTCACTGTGGTTTCTGAGTGAGTGGTCAGAAGCTCCCTCGGCTCTCCAAAGGTGCTTGGTCCAACATTGGATTGGGAGGGGAAGCAATATAAGATCTTCCGGGTGTGTAGCGAGAGTTCCTCGTTGCGGCTCGGGGTCTGTTTGAGGTTATTTTGGCGGGAAGGTTTCCAAACTCTAAATCCCGAGCTAAGACGGTGATTTAACAGAAGTAAATGAGAGATATACCTCATGTCCGAACTCCTCGTTGAACCGTGGTTTCCGGGTTCAACATTTGTGTTTCGCTGTCGTGGCCACACCCGACGATGGAGCCGCCGGCGGGCTGACCTGGACCCATCGTCGAGGTCATCGAACTCCAGCGCCCCCGCTGTGGATCTTCCGACGGTGCTCCGGCGGTGGCCATGATTTGTGAATTCTCTTTTAAAAAAACACTATTGTGGCCATTTTCGGCAATGGAGCCGCTGACGTGCTATCCTGGTGACACCGTTGGGGTCGCCAGTGGCCGACGACTCCATGAGGGTTGTACTACAACGCTCTAGTAGGACACCCCCGATGTTGGCACTGACCGTGATCGTGACCCAAACAAAGCTCATGTTCAAGGCCACCGCCAGCAGTGGCCCTGCCGAAGTGCCGCAGGACGACCCACGTCGTGGTCTTCAAAGTCCAACGACGTCGGCGGTGGGGGCAGGTCAGCCCGCAGGCGGTGGCCGCCCCATTTTTTCATTTTTTTTAAATTTGCTTAAAATATTAAATAATATTTTTTTAAAAAAATAAAAAAGTATATTATAATGTATATAATAACTATTTTATTATAAAACAGTATATTATAATGTATATAATATTTATATATATAATATTTATTTTATTTTATTTTATTATATTCAAGCATCTCGTACTCCCCGCTCTCAGGCGAGCTTCGCCCACGTCACGGCGGGCTCAGCCCGCACGAAGCCTTGCCTGCGCTTGCACCCATTGTCGCGGCGAAAGAGTGAGCAGCGACAAATTGAATAGGTCGCGACAATGAGGTGCGAGCGATATGAGTGGCTTCCTGTGGAGCCCGTCAAGATACGAGCAAAGCATGCCCGAGAGTGTCGAGTACGGGCAAAGTCCGTACAGAATTGCTGGTCTTGTGTGTATTTACACAGTTAATTATGGTGTGTATGCACAGCCAATTAATGTGCATTTGGAAGAGGGATTAAATTAGAGAACTTTGGGAACGTTTTGTCAGCTATAGAGTGGCGAAATAACCTGTGGTGTGCGTTATTGACAAGTCAAAACAATCTCCCTTTCTCAACTCGATGCACTTCAAACTTCAAAACACAATTTTATATATGAATTATATATTAATGTGAGACTTTTGAATTGAAGAATTCTCATAATTCAGTTATTATTTACAAGCACAGAATTCCTCCTTCCCATGCACCAAAGCACATCAACAGTCCTCTAGTCTAAATAAAAACTATCGCCTGAACCACTTCAAAGTTTTATCATAAAATTGATATTTTTATTAAAGTAATACTTAAATAAAAAATTTATGAAATTTAAAGTATATAGTGGTTTTTGCGAGCGCGACAGATCATCGTTCATTTTACAATATTACTAAGTTTTTTTGATTGTTGTGTGTATGAGGGACGTATTTCATAGAGCTATGTGCAGAGGTGCGTCCCAGAGTTCAGTGCACGGTGAAGCATTCTGAAGAGCGGGGTGCGTCCTGTAGAGTGGAGCGCATTTTGGAGAGCAAAGCGCATACTCGAGAGTGGTGCGCGCTGGACAGTGGTGCCTGTTGGAGAGTGGTGCATGCTGGAGAGCGGGTATGTGTGTTAGAAAGCAGAGCACGTTCCCAAAAGTTGTGCCCATGACCGTGCACGTGGGCGCTCATGAGCTTTCGTTTGAGATTTTTCGATGTCGGAACACAAGCCGCAAAATTCGCACTCTTCCTCCAATAACCGACTAGGAGGAGCTCAGGAGAGCGGCATACAAAAGTGCTCATGGACGTCAGAGATTTTTCGATATCGCAATGCACAAAGTGCTTGATCCATACTTTTTCTACAATTACCCTCCCCTTCAAATGAAGTAAAAGATTCCATTTATAGACTTCAAAGCGCACACTTGGGGAATTTTGTCTTTTTAATTAGTTGACGGACAAAGAGAAACGTCTTGGGTACATTCCCTAGATCATCATCTTTGATGGTAGGACAATTTCGCATTTTAGACGGCCTCGGCCGATAGCCCGGTGAAGTTTGTCGAAGTGGGGGCGGCTGCCATTAATCATCATCCCCCCTCTCGCCGGAAAAGGAAATGCTTGCTTGTAACTTGATGATCAACATTTCAGGGAATTTTGTCTCATCACCACGAGCTCAGTATTGGCAACAATTTCTCGATTGGAATTTGGAGGTATATATGGAGCT
Organism: Platanthera guangdongensis; assembly: GCA_039583875.1. Classification (NCBI taxonomy): domain Eukaryota; kingdom Viridiplantae; phylum Streptophyta; class Magnoliopsida; order Asparagales; family Orchidaceae; genus Platanthera; species Platanthera guangdongensis. The sequence continues at coordinate 2,045,841 of CM077151.1, read as the reverse complement.
CGGCCAATCGCCGAAGTTTGGATGAAATTGTAGGGATTCATGGCCATCAAATGCGCATTGGAAAATACAGAAAACACTCGACAAGATCATATGAAACACAACAAATCAAGAAACGAGTATTATACGACGTCGAAATCCGGTTTCGCGAAGGATGAATGACATTTGAATCCAAATGTAGAATGATATTTGTGTATCTAGAAGTATTCATGTTGGGTACATTGAAAAATGTGTACCAGATTTGGAGAAGTCTCACCTAACTCAATGATATTCATCAACGTGTATTTGATGGTGTTTTGAGTTTCAATGTGCAGGTTAAGGAAATGCAAAAAGTTTCTAAGTACAAGTGTCGCACTTGAGAAGAATTGTGTCGACACTTGGCAAAGACTGTGTCGACACCAGGAGCCAGATTGTGTCGAAACACAGGACTTGTGTCGACATACAGAAAATCTGTCAACAACAACTGTGTCGACGAGAAGGACTTGTGTCGACACATTCCAGAATTCTGTCGACAATAATTGTGTCGACACACTCCAGAATTCTGTCGACATCAACTTTGTCAAGACTAGAAGCTGTTGTGTCGACACACAGGACTTGGTCGACACATTCCACAGAAGCTGTGTCAAGAAGAAAAAGAAGAGCTGTGTCGACATTATGTGAGCTGTGTCGACATTATGTGAGCTGTGTCGACATCACCAAAGATTGTGTCGACACATGATCTAATTGTGTCGACACATTTGAAGAATTGTCTCGACACTTTGCTGCAGAGTTGAAGTTCAATGAAGTATCAAATATCTTGACTAGAGACTTGACAGCTGTCACAACCAACAAAGCAGTTACATCTGTCAGAGTTGTCAGAAGGCCGTTAGGAACCAGATCAGTCGGTAACCTCAGATGAGGTCTATATAAAGATCTATTCTATCAACAAACGGTAATGAACAAGAAGAGACAACCAACAACTAAGAAGAAGAGAAGTCTTCATCCAGAAATCAACAAGTCTCTAAGGGTAGATCCTGAACAAGTCTGTAAGAAAAATTCAGAGCCACATCTGAATAGAAGAAGGAGCTGATTGAAGATCATCTCCAAGAAGATCAACCTTACTTTGTTCAATTCAAGAAACTTTGAAGAAGCTAAGACATGTTGGATCTAAAGCAGTCAGATCTATCAAGAACTGACCAAGAAACCTTCAACCTTTCTCTCTCTTCCTGGGTGAAGGTTCTATTTGTTTTTAAACAATTTCTCTGTAGGATCTTATATAGATCTGAGTATAGGAGAGTTAACTCTCTGAGTTGTAAGCCCTAAATCTATAAAGGCTAGGTAGGCTGAGTGTCTGAGATAGATGATTAATTCTCTGAGTTATAGCCTTGTTGAAGAGGCTGAGTAAGGCTTGATTGCCTGAGTTTGTAGGAGTGGGACTCACTCTGAGGTAGGATTCTCTGAGAGGATCTGAGCTGTAGGACTTGCTGAAGTCTGAGTTGTAGGAACCATTTGGGTTTTGAGTTGTAAGATCTGAGGATCTGAGAAGGAAGAAGGGAGTTAGGTCGAATCTAGTAAACTGCTAGATAGGCGAAGAGGGAAAGCGGATGTACTCATCACTTGGGGAATCACTATAAAATCTGTGTGTATGTTGTGTTGTCCCTTGTGTCTATAATCTGTGTTGTGCTAGATATTGCTAAGGCTGTCTAAAAAGTAATTTACATTATCTTCCTGAATAAAAGAATTGAACCTATTCACCCCCTCTAGGTGTTTAGGTCATCTTGAATCAAATTCTTTCAAGTGGTATCAAAGCGAGGTTACTCAAGATTAGACTTAACAGTCTGAGTTGATCTATAAGGCAGTTATCAGTTAGACAGAATGAGTTCAAGTGAGAATCAAAAGGTATTTGGATTTATGAAACTTCCTATCTGTAGGAAAGAAAATTTTGGCATATGGAAAGAAATGGTCAGATTGTTCATGCAAGCATCTGATCCAAGAATTTACATTACAGTGCTAGAAGGGTCATTTATTCCGATAAACATATCAGTTCTTGATGCTAACCTCAAGACTCCAAAGAGTTATTCAAAAATGACTAAGGAAGAGATCATTCTAGCAACCTTAGACAAGATGGCAAAAGACATAATTGTGAGTGTCATAGATGACTATCATTCCAGAATCTGGTCATTGCAAAACCTCCAAGGAGATGTGAGACACCTTGATTGTCTACATGGAGGAATAGAAGAAGTGAGAGAGGACAGAAAGTCTATGTTTAAAATCAAGAGTATGAAAGTTTTAGACAAGCTAAGACAGACAGCATAGCTGAATGCTTATAAGAAATTTTTTAGAATTGTTAATAAGCTAATGACATATGGAAAAGTCTTTAGCACTTATGAATTAAATAACAAGTTTCTCAGATCTTTAGCCAAGAATTGAGATACTAAAATATGTGCCATCAGAGAGGTGGTCAGGCTTGCAGATACACCTCCACCACCTTATTTGGAAACTGTTATCCTATTAGATTCAGCTCACTGTCAGAAAAGAGGAGGAGAAAAGCAATAAGTCTGAATACAGAGAGAAGTCAGTTGCTTTTAAGGCTAAAGCCACAAGAAAGGGCAGGAGAAAGTCACCTTCTCCTCCCAAGAGAATGGCTGAAGTTGAATCTGAAAATTATGACATCAACACTTCAGACAGTCACAAATCTGATGAAGACTTTGCTGCCTTCACAAGGCAGTTTCAAAGGTTCATGAAGAAGAAGAAATGGAGAATAAAGCCATCTTCATCCTTCTCCAAGGATGACTATTACAAGAAGAAGAAAACATCTAAGGATACAGGTATGTCTCTAATCCATAAACAAACTTCTTCTAAAATTATTTGTTATTGTTGCAACATGCCAGGACATGTCATAGCTGATTGTCTTGATAAAAGAAAGGAATCTAAAGATAAAAAGAAGCAACAAAATAAAGGCAAGAAAGAGAGATCCTTTGTTGCAAAGAAGCAGAAGAGTTGGACTAACTCTTCATCATCAGAATCAGGAGAAGAGACTGAAGCTGAAGCTTATATAGGATTGTTCACTACTAAAGAGGATTCAGTACAATTTGAGTTCTTATAACGTTGGACTCAATAAATGGGGTTGAAGATCATCATTGCAAAGGGCTGATGGTTTGACTGAGGAAGATCAGTGCCAGGATCAGCCTGGTCCCAGTAAGGTAAACAACCTTTCTTTAGTTTCAAATTATTATACTGGATCAGACTCAGAAGCATCTGCATCAAGAGATGTGGATGGTTCTGAATCTGAAGGGGATGTTCATCAACTTATTGATGAGTATGGTGATCTGTTGCAAGCACTTAAGAGAAGCATAAAGCTTGTCAAAAACCAAGCTGATGAATGCCATCTCTTAAATTGGCTGCATCAATTCAGCAAAAATGATGGTTTGGAAGTTGAATGAAATTGACAAACTTAAATATACTTTTATTTCAGATTAGTACAATGTACATTCAAAAATGATCAAATCAAGAGTCTGGAAGCAGG